>JAJJWW010013458.1:0-83934 GCA_023531295.1 Papaver armeniacum
CCAAATATTTTTTAAAAACCCACATCTTTTAATATTTTGAAAAACCATTTTTCCGACGATCTCTAAGAAAGGAAATCAACCATTATTATCGAGGATGAGATTACTTACTCACCTTCACATCCGATCGCCAATTATGATAACACCACTCTCACGGCATCCAATAGAAACGTCTTCCCGGTATTCGTCTTCGGTTTTCAACTATGATGATAAATTCTCGAATTTCATAAATCCTTAACGATTTGTAACTCTTTTACCTTAAAAATCCTTGTTGCTTGAAACTTCCTTATAGATTTTCCTTCCCACGGCTTATTAACAACAAAAATTTCTCTTGCTTTTCTCTTTTTTTTTTTATTAAAATACAAGAGAAATTAAATACAAAATAAACCATGGCCGTGGGAGAAGTATTTTACCGCTCGATTCTTCATAACTTGTATCGTCTTGAAATCATAAACTTCAAAAATTCTCACCTTTTGATTTTCTTCGCTCTTGTGAATAAGTCTTCATACTTTGATATAAAATACCATTGTAGTGTGTTCCTCAACATATATGTAAGAATCTGCCTTCGTATGTTGCTTACTTATATTTGAAATTTGCTCTTTTCTGCCTCGTTGCTTGTAAACCTTGAACTTTTTCCAACTTTCCTTGTAGATTTTGATGTCGCTCCTTTGTTGATGATGAGAATGTTTATGATCCACATGCCGAGAGAGAATGGTGCTAACTGCAAATCGAACTACAAGAAGGGAGTGCTTTCATCTGTTAGGACGGCCACCTTCATGATTGACAAAATTAGCACTCAAGAGATCAAACAGTAGTGCTTCGCTGGGTGGGAGGCTGGGTAGCTCACCCATTCTGGCCCGGAATTAACGACGGTGACACACACTCAAAAGAAAGCTCTTTAGTAGATGGAAAATTTTAGTCGGTGCCTCACATGATATGAATACGGGTAGTCTCCACTACTGATTGATCGTCAACTCTAATAATGCATTTCTCCCCGCACCAAATTGCATCACCTGGCATGATTAAATCCATTATTTAACACTCTAACAAACAAGAAATCCTAATGTAATTCCTCTAACACTTCCAAGTTCAATTATGTGGTCAAAATCTCTATGTAAACATACCTAGAAGTATGCTAGTGACTCTAAAATCTCTAAAAGTTGAAAGTTTTAATAAAACTTGGGCTTTTTTTTTTTTTTTTTTTAATTTTTTGTAATTTTTTTTTAAAAACATGTTTAACCACTCCCCCACACTTAAACCTTACATTGTCCTCAATGTAATTGAATCCTCCTAGTAAAGTCAAGGTGGGAAATTTTAACATGATAAGGAACAAGAAAAGAAATAACAAAAAAAAAAGCAAAGAAATACAAAACCTATGGGTTGCCTCCCATTAAAGCGCTTGTTTTAAAGTCGATCCCCGACTTAGCTCTTGTAGATTCACTCCCCATATACTAACAAGTGGAAAATTTGGGGATCCACCCATAATACCTGTTTTGAAAACAATAACTCCATACAAATATTAGCACAAGAAAACAATAGTGATGTTATCGCCGATAGAAATTTCCCCCACACTTATTCGTCCACACTTAAGTGTATAAAGAACATAGAATTTGGGAACTCATGTATTCCTCTGGCAAACCTGCATAGTGTTAGCATCAAGTGTTTCCAATGGTGGATATTTAGAAAACAAAATCATCCAAAATACTTTCGAAGCACATACATTCAAACCAATAAGAGATAAAGAGAAGAATCAATATGCAAAGGGTTAGACAAACCTTGCATTTACAATTTCTTGTATTATAGAATCCTCTTTATCCTTAAAAATTCAAGTGAATTACTTACCTCTTGTATATCGTGGTCCTCTATTAAACCTTGCAACCATTCTTTGTCGTTTTCTACCTTAACCAAAGTTTTGGCATCATTATAATCATTGGCAAGTTCAATTGGGTCTTCCACAAAATCAATGAATGTGGTTTCATCCTCTAGCATTATCTCTTCAACATTCTCATCATCGGAATCGGGCCATTCACTAAAATGATTTTCATCGGGTATAGATTGTAAGATCTTCATGTATGGTGTTACACATTTATAACAATAGGTAAGTCACACCCAATCTCCTCCTTTTGAATAGTGAAGGATCGTTATTATGATCCTGGAGTTGGAATAACTTTATCCTTGTTACAATAATTTTCATAAGGTTCTCAAAATCATCATCGTAACCCATATAATAACGTTTTCACGCTCTATTCTTAAAGTTCTTTTAGCTTCAAGAATTTCTTCATCCGATGCTATGCCTTCATCGATCAATTGATAGAACCTTCTCTCAAGTTCCTCAAACTAGGTTCACCAAGAGATCACACATAGATTTAGAAGCTACTATCCTCCCCTTCCTAGTGATTGTTCACTTACATACCCGCCATAAGGTTGTTGATATGTATGAGAATATCCATAAAGTCTGTATCGCAAGGATGGTTGGAAGTTGCCATAATGTTGAGGTTGAAAACCGTATTGATTGTTGTAATATGCTTGCTCTTGTCCACCATACATTTGGAAAATCGTACCTGAAATAAGATTCTCAGAAACCTAAGTTAGATACGATATAGAATCCAACAAAGCAAGAATAACCAAAAGAAAAATAAAAACAACTAAAATCATCCATTGCTCCTGCTACGGCGCCTGCCAAAATTTGATGCGTGTCGTAGGTGCAATCAAATTAATTAATGTTTTCCACTCAATTAAAATAATATAATGGAAGTCAAGTTCATTAAAGACAAGAGATTCTAGTTGTAAAAATTGTATCACAAAAGTGTAAAAAGCAAAAGAAAAATAAACAGCAATTAAAAGATAAAAAATTGAAAAGCAATAAGAGAGACAAGATCAAGGAATCATTCTTGTTCAGAAACAAGTTAGTTATGTTCTTTTCTACTTGTTAAGGTCACAGATTATCACCAACCGTAGCGCAGCAGCTAGATCAGTGCTAAACCCCTGAAATCCCTTGTATCACCCAGGATACGGAAGTTCTCGACCTACGGATTCTATTTACCAAACCACCTAGTAGTAGAGATCACCTTAGATGTAATTTAAATAAACGCATTAAGATTCATGAACTTATTAGGTCAATATTAGTAGTTAGACTCTTAGATCAAGGTCTACTTATAACGTTGTTCACACACACAATTGCTCACCGGAATCCTCCCAAGGTCTCGTGTTTTCACTATGTAAAAAAGTCAAGAAACGATTACTTATCCCCTAACTTTCATAGCTTTAGATCAATTAATAAGTCACTAATAGCCACCCAAACAATCTATCAATCAATCATGAATGTCTTTAAGATCATTCCTATTAGTAAAAACAAACGATAATCATGTGAAAAACTTCAAGATAGAATTGAAACAAAACTCAAATTATGTTAACCAGGGAATTCATCCTCAATCAATAAAAATTAGCTACTCATGCTAAAGAGTTCACACAAAGAATAAGAAAAGAAAAGTGTTGTGTGTGTAGAGATGTGTGTAAAAGATATAGAGAACTTCTCTATTTATAGGCTTCAATATTCTCCAAATCTTCCAAGGAATAGAATCCTTTTCCTTTAGCAATTCAATTTCCAAATCCAAGCCTTTCTCAACTCTTCCATCTTCTCTTCCAAGTTTGAGCCCACTCTCCATCCAATTCCTAGTCCAAGTCTTCACACCCATGAGAGAAGTCCATAGAAAATTCTCGGAATTTTGGTCGCCGGAAAATCGGTATTATGGCCGTAATCCGACCGTAATAGTCACCGCCAGCCACCTCGAAAATTTCTCCGTCGGTGGAATATTCGACGGAATATTCCGTCAGCTCCACCGATTAGGACTAACGGTCAAACAAGTCAACCGTCAATCAGAACTGTTAGTCAGCGGGTCAAGGAGGCGTCTCGGCCGCCTTCTGTCACTCTTCTTACTCGGCTACTAATTTTCAAAGTGAGGTTACCGAAAGTTAGTTCAACGAGTCACCGGGTCGACTCCTGCTAGAAAGGTACTACCACCAGAAGTTTACTGCTTGTTGAAAGCATTTCTCAGATGATCACAGCCAGTTTTCTGGGTCTTCCTGCAGAACCTATACATTCATCCTATTAAGTTCAACAGCTTCATTTCGGCTCGGGGCTTCATACTCTTCCCCTGCAATGCCATACACACATCCTCGCGGCTTAGTCATGCCATTCCATAACACCATCGAGGTAGCCATTCTCCAACACCTCCGCTTGACCAAATTCAATACTTCACCCATCTCATGCACCGCAGCTGCAATAGCAGTCTTGTCCAAGTTCATGGCTTTAATACAAATCCAAAACGGCACCTCCCGGTCATTCATCACCCCGCAAAGTTCCTACGGCAACACACCCTCATATCTCTCGGTCCCTCCACCATGCCATATGCCCATCTCTGGCTGCGCCTGCAGCCCACCGTGCCACCAATCCCAAGTGAAACTCATCACCAAGTACATCATTCCCAGCTATTCGGTCTAAAACCCCCGTCTGACTTCGAAACTCAAGCACCACCCGAAGCAATTACACCGCATACCAACAACCCATGACACTCGTAGTACCACCAACCGCAATCGTGACAAATCTCCTCTATGAGCAACAGCAACATCACCATTCTTTTCTTACTTCGAATCTGTAACACTCTCAGCTTCAATTGAATCAGCAACAACTCGTCTTTAGCCACATTCCGTCCTATAGAGACTACTAACATCATTTCCAGTGAACACCCAACTCCGTAATTCAATTTCTCCAACATCAGGTTCATCTTCTCCCCTGTCATCTCCATAGCTCCTGCTCATAAACCGAGTCATACCTACTAATACCTCTCGGATTCTTGTAATCATCCAACCACCGATTTCTTCTTTTATTCCTAACAAAACCCATCTCTCGAATCGCTACACCACCTCGACTCGAACCATGTCGTTCATTCGAGTCACGTCTCAACGCAAATCATCACAGATCCAACTCAAACCATTCTTCTTTCTTTAACAAATTCAGCCCTTCAACAATGTGCAGCCAATCAAACCCATCTTACGACAGCGCCATCTTCACCTATTCTCATCAATCTCGACCTCTCGAGGCAACAATGCTTAAACCAAATCACCAAAACCCTTCTCGTTTCTTCATATCCAAGACCTTTAATTCGACATCAACAACGTCCCGACGCCACCCATCTTCACTTGACAACATCGCTTCCATTTCTTCCTTGAGCTTCAATCACAGACTCATAAGCCCAATCCCATTTTCACCGAACTCAAGAACACCACATTATTGGTAACGTAAACTCAGTTCTCTCTGTGATTCTCCCTGGTTCTCTCTCAATTCCCCGCCATTAATCTCGATCATTTCTTTCGATTTTGGTCTCGCCTTTAATAATAAGCTTTGTCTATTTTCTCACTTCAGGCGAATGAAGAAAATGAGAGAAAACCATCTCTCAATTAGTAGGGTTAAGAGTTAGGGCCTTGATAGTTACACCCTCTCGATATGATAAGGGGTACCCCGATGACAACCCCCTTAGCCTTGACCTGGCCCGGCTTTAGTACTCCTCCAAATTGGGTTGCCCTTAACCTTGGTTGGGCTCCATATCAATCGCCCGTAAAATGACCTTTTGCCCTTTTGGCTCAAATTGAGTGCTTTCTTCTTCTTTTCCTCCGTGCTGACTCCAAAGTAGCTATAAAACTCAAAACAAGCATAAAATACATAATTTACAAGAAAAATAGCAAAGAAAGCATAAACAATAGATAGTAAATAGGATGTATTCTACACCCTATCACAACTTTCCTTTGTATTCTTTCATACTCTTCATTAATATTTCCATTGTTGCGATTTTGCTCGCCTTTCTTTCTCGATTGTCATGATTGTTACCCGGAATTGCTTCCTCTAATTCTTGTTCTTCCATTTCGCTCTCAATCTTTCCCTTTCGCGAGCTAAACGCGCTTGTTTAATATAATGTTTTTCAATGTCATCTTCAATTTCCTTTTGTTTCCTTCGTGTTTCTCTCCCAGTAATATTCTTCTTCCTTCTCCCCGATTTTCTTCATTAATTGTATCATTCTGCCCTTGACGCTGCCTATTTTTCTCGATTTCCGTCATTTTGACCATTCTGTAGATCTTCAGGACGTGGAATATAACGATCTTCTACTACTTCTCTTCCTTCACGACCTCCTTCGCCAAAACTTACTTCCCTTTCCAAATTTTCTTCATTAACGTTTCCGCAGGTAATGTTTTACTTGCATTCTTGATCTCATATTACTTCTCTATCTTCTATTTTGCAGCCTCCTATTTTCCATCCTTAATTCGTGGTTTTGCCTTGTTAAATTTGCGCGTTCTTCTGCTTCAGACGCCTTTCTTCATGTATTGTTTGTCTCAACGTTTCTAATGCTGCGATTTCTTCATTTCTATGAGTCAGTTTCTCCCATTTCTCTCGATTTTCTCTCCTCTTGTCCATTATTCATCAATTGTTGCACTTCTTCTCTTTCTTCCATAGAATCTGATCTCCATGTATGCACGCTCACTCTATCATAATCTATTACTCTATTCAGTGTTGGCTGAATTGGTGGTTGAATTGGTGGTTGTATTGGTGGTTGAATTTGACCTTCTTCTCTATCTCTTGCATTTATCCTTGATGGTTCACCTACTTCATTTCTCCTTTCTCCAGCTAATCTCCCACTTCTCCTTACAATCGTTGGTTGTTCTGATGCATTCCTTCTTCTAGCCATTTCTCAATTTTAGCAAATTGTTGAGAATTATTCGAAATTTCTTTCTTATTACTCCTGATTCTTTCAATTCACAAGGTTGATCTTCTACTCTCTCCCTGTTTCTAGCGCATATGTAGTTGCAGGAAATCCCACACTACACCCCTCACTCGAATTTGCTTAATTAATCCATTTGAAGATGAGTAACAATATATTTTATTAATTGTTTTCTTGAAAGGTTTACAAAGAAATGTAGAACAGAGCTAAAGAAATTACAATCACTCTTAATTTTCTCTCTCCTAATGACTTGCTTAACAATTCAAAGAAGATTCCCCCCCACAAAGACTCTAACTCAACCCTTTATATAGGGTAATATACGTGATGGATGACAGCTAAATTTGTCCTTTATTTTGGGAATAACTCGCGAAGTGTCGCGAGTGTTATAAACGTTTTTCCTTGCGACACTCCTAAATCTTGCCAAGTCTTCATACTTTTCTCATGTTTTGACTGTCGTCATCCATTGCGTCATTTATATTACTTCCCTGCGACGCCTTCGCAGTGTAGTCATTTATTATTCTCGCAAAGTATTGATGTCGCGATATTCTGCTCCTACAGGTAAATTTATCATGATTAATATTCGAACTCTCCACCGCAGGCAACAACCCGGAGTTCCTCACAATCACTTTCACCTCCTCACATTCCAACTCAAGATCCCAAGTATGAGTCACTGAACACGAAGCTTGGCGCCTCATGAGACGGATGGCATGCTTGTGATCCTAAATACCAAAAAAAAAAACAAAATGAAAAGAAATAAAAACACTTGACGCAAATTTAATTAAGATAGTTACACACTTGAATAAATAACAAAGACGGATTAAGATTACTTACGATAGTATTATGGACCGTACATGCTCATGAGTCTTTGTATCCAAAAATAACATCTCAACCATCTATTGGGGTCCCTTTTGGAGGCTCACCTTCTTTCGGTCAACCATCAAGTGTTTGGGAGGCATGTGAGAATCGGTCGGTTTAGTGATCACCCTCTTCTTCGTTAGGTTGAAGTTGAAGCCAAGCTTCGGTGGCTTGAACAATAGCTAGAGTTTGTTCTCCTTCTCCTTCTCCATTTCCATTTCCATCTCCTTCTTCTTCTTCTTCTTCTTGGTCCTCTTCCTCTTCAACAATTTCATCTTCGATGATATTCTTACCTTTATCTCCATTACCATCATCATCATCACCATCATCATTACCTCCTCCGGCCTCATGCATGTCTTGATCACCATCATCATCATCATTGTTACCTCCTCCAGCAGCCGGATTGGTTTCATCAACATCATCATCATCACCTCTTCTACCAGATGGAATTGATTGGTCTTCATCTGGAGTCTCGTCGAATCATTGGGTTCAGATAGTGGTTCTAAGACCTTTGTCGTTCCAGACAACATATACCCCTCGATGTTTTGAAGACAAGAGTTTCTCACCAACACGAGGAGGGTTTGAAGGAGGACTAAGAGTTGCTTTCTTCTTTGCCATTCGCAATCTGAACAAGAACAATTCAAAAAAAAAAAAAACATTACAGCCTAGGCGGGTTAGACATATACAACATATCCGATGGAAAAATGGCCGGAAAGGTCGACCAAAAGATGAGTGCCGGCTAAGCCAAAGCCGGAAGTGTATCATCAAAATAGCCTTCCGGCGCACAAAAAAAGATAGGATTTTTCACTAAACTGGTCGGAAAGGTCAATTTCCCACACATCGCCGGTGACAAACAAATTTAGGAATGGTTTTATATAAATACCCTTCCGGACGAAAAAATTTTAGGCATCAGGAAACATTCTAAACAAGTAGCCGGAAGGGTAAACAATAATAAGATGCCGGCTTCATTTAAAAAAAAAAGGACGCCGGAATGGTATACAGATAAATAACCTGCCGGCCCTGCTAGTAGCAGTTACAGAAACTATACATCCGACAAGTTCTTCAACCTTATACCCTCCCGGCCAAACCCTAACTATGAAAACCCGGAAAGGTCGATAACAAAAAACCTTGCCGGCGTCGCAACTGCCAATTCACAAATTCGAATTTTCTGACCTAATTTGACATGCAAACATGAAATTGAAGTACTAGAGTGAGTTTAAGTGTGCCCTTACTTTCTTAAGCACACCATTTCACGTGTTTCAGCGGGTTCAATTTCTTCTTCTTCAACCGCTTTTTTCTTCACTTTCTTAGCAACCAAACTTGCAATTCCAAGGTTATATTCATTGGGTTTTCGATTAGTTTCTTTCATACGAGTTGCCTTCTTCCGTGGTGGATCCATTGATGAAGACTAATCGGAGTTTTCGAATCGGCGATTTTAACAAATTGATCGACGAGTTTTGGTGGTGGTGGGGTGATGGAGCGAGGTAGGGTTGTGGAGGAGAAGAAGAGAAGAAGATGATGAAATGAAAAGATTAAAACTGATTTAGGGTAATAGGTTTTTTTTTAAAAAGGGTAGTTTTGTAACTTACCCATTAGGACTCCCCCTAAAACCCACAAAAAGTGTCCCTTTAAAATTGGGTATACCCCAATCTCGCTGTGTTTCATATTAGGGATTATTGTTTGTTTCTTAAACTAACGAACGAACGAGCATACGCTTTCTAAAATAATTTCTTCATGAAACCCTACGTATACATACATGCATGAAATTTTGTTTTATGAACAACACAAAGCATACAACGAAAAAAAAACTTACCTTTTGATCGGCCGAGTTGGGAGGAGTTCACCGGACGGTGATCGATGGTAAGCAGCTCCGTAGAAAAACTTCTCCTTCTCTCGACTGCACTGGACGTGAATGGATGAAGGGGAGGGTGGTCGGTCAGTCAAAAACAATTTTTTTAGGATTTCTTCCCTTTTATATTAAATTTATTTCCAAAACCTAATAAAACATGGATTTCCTTTTTGGGCTCGGGCCTGCAAATGCTAAACCGACCAAAACTGGACTTTCGACTGACCAAATCAGCAGTGCTTCATCTCTCCGTGCTTACGGAATCACACTCTATCATACTATCAGGGCCCTTATCTATGCATTTGCTCGTACATGATACCATTGGAGCAAATCGAGGATTCTGAAAATACCTTTGTATGAGCGAGTTCAACTGCTTGTCTTATCGACTGAAAAATCACCATCTGATGCTTACTGCATAAATGAACATGACTGTCCTTTACTAAGCAGGAGACTTAATGTTGATGGTGGATTTTTGACAAAGGTCAAAATAGTAAAATCATGATACTGCATGTTTCTGACCCGGCTTCAGGAACGCATTTGACGATTCATGTTTTACGAGATCTCTGACTGAGTGAACATTCCTCTCAGAGCCATGATGAATATGTTTCTCGAAAGGCCTCCACTAGCTGAGCGTTCGATGCCGCGTATTTCATCATGACCTCTATGTAGAATAACATGATTGGGCGGTCCTCCTACATAATTGTTTGTTAAGAGGGCTTAACGCCTTCAGGACGTCGATGACACTCACTGTTCCCTGACTACATAGAGAGACCCACATCTACATAGAAGAATGATTGGGCGGTCCTCCTACATAATTATTTGTTGAGAGGGCTTAACGCCTTCAGGACGTCTGTGACACTCACTGTTCCCTGACTATGTAGAGAGACCGTGTATAGATTCAGGAGGCTCTCCTACATAATTGTTTGTTGAGAGGGCTTAACGCCTTGTGACGTCGGTGACACTCTTGTTCTCGACTACATAGAGAGACCCACCTCTACATAGAAGAATGATTGGGCGGTCCTCCTAGATAATTGTTTGTTAAGTGGGCTTAACGCCTTCAGGACGTCGGTGACACTCATTGTTCCCTCGACTATGTAGAGAGACCGTGTATAGATTCTGGGCGTCTCTTCTACATAATTGTTTGTTGAGGGGGCTAAACGCCTTTAGGACGTCGGCCGCACGCCGCACGTTGTTCCCCGACTATGCACCTTTCGTAACAGTATGATGCTTCAACTATCTCATATCTCGATTCTACAATAGATTAATTCTACCATGACATTCGCCACTGAATTCCTAGAAAATAATCTATTTTATCTCATTACTCCGATTTCATGATTGAATCCACAATCGATCTCATGGAATGGTAATAGATAATTTTATTACTCCGATTCTATGGTGAATCCACGATCCCATGGGATGGTAATGCTCATTTTATTATTCGATATCCATGGTCGAATCCACGGTTGATCTTATGGATTGATAATAAATAACTACTCACCTTTATTACTCAGTTTTATGAATCATTCTCCACTGAATTTCATAAATAGTAATAAATACTCAACAAACGGGCATCTGGACTATCACTGAGTAAGCCCCATAAAATGGTGCAAGTGTACTCAACAATGATGCACGAACGAGCATTCGAAAATATGGACAAATGAGGAATCCTACACAAAATAGGAGAGAGAAAATAATATAAAAATAATAAAGAGGCGCCTAGGGACCGGGCCCACCGGCCGGCCGGTCATGCCACCATGGCCGGTCCCCTACGCCTCTTTCCTTTATTTTTTATTGTTTTCTTATTTTCATGAACTCATGAAAACACCTTCATTCGATCAACTTTCCTTATTTGAGCAAAACTCACGGTTTTTCCATATTTTCATGGTTTCATGAGAAATAGTAATAAAATAGGGAAACATATTGCGGGACCAGGCAACTTAGCCGGCCGGCCATGCCCTAGCCGTGCTGGTCCCACACCCTACAATCCCTAGTCTTTCATAATTATTATTTCCCTCATCTCATGAAACTCCTCCGTTTGAGCAAAAATCATGGTTTCTTCATATTTTCTCAAATATTGCCCAAACCATGAAAAAGCCAAAAAGTCAAATGGTCACGTGACCGACTAGGCTACTCACGCCAAATATTAAAATATTATTATTTTAATATTTTCCAAATTTTGATCAAACAAGCAAAGTCCTACTTGCTCATTCGAGCGAAATCAAGAATTTCAGTCAAAGATCAAAACTTTCGAAAATCCAATATATTGCTCAAACGCACACCAAAAATACCGAAACTCTCAGAATGAGACGGACATTATGGTGACCCGGGCATGCTTGCTTGACCGACCAAGGCCTACCCTAAGGCTTGCAAGAGCCGGTCCCCCACATTCTTATAATTTTGACCCAATTTGCTCGATTGCTCATATTGGGTCCAAACTCTTTCCAACCAACTTGGAATTTGCTCAATCGACCATCAGCTGGTCCCATGACCACCAAGGGCCGATTTCATGACCTCTTGGTCGGTCGCTCACTTCTCCATAAATTAGGTTTTATTACCTATTGCTTAGACGAGCACTATTTTAATAAATTATGAAACCGGCATTTTATCATCATTCTTTCACCAACCGGTCAACTAAGGACCCTGGTGCATGCTCACTCGAGCATGTGGGAACCACATGGTTGTCC
Source organism: Papaver armeniacum (assembly GCA_023531295.1). Taxonomy (NCBI): domain Eukaryota; kingdom Viridiplantae; phylum Streptophyta; class Magnoliopsida; order Ranunculales; family Papaveraceae; genus Papaver; species Papaver armeniacum. The sequence continues at coordinate 12,153 of JAJJWW010013458.1, forward strand.
ATCATCCCATGTGGTCGGTCCCTCCCTCACTCATGACATATTTTCAGTAATTCATCAATTGACGAACAATTGATCAAAAATTAGGGTTTCGAACAAATGCTCTACAAATCATCATCCCCGAGCAAGTTCAAACACTAATAAATTTATGTTGATCCAACAATCAACATCTGGATTAATTATATAATATTTGGTAGTCTGCCAATATTTTAATTAATATTTTATTGGCTCACGACACTAATAAATAATTCGTCGAATTGAGCAATACTTGCTCAGTTACTCGAATATTGATCCAACTATCAATATTCTGTAAGTTATCAGTAATTCGTCGAATTGAACAATAGTTGCTCAGTTGCTCGAATATTGATCCAACTATCAATATTCAGTAATTCGTCGAATCGAGCAATATTTGGTCAGTTGCTCGAATATTGATCCAACTATCAATATTCGGTAATTCATCGAATCGATGCTCAGTTGCTCGAATTTACAATATTTGCTCAGATGAGCAATATCTAAGAACTGTACGCCTAACATGTTCAATTGAGCATTCGTCAATCATGCTCAATTCAACAAAACCTAGACTCATTGTCTAATCATTCAACCAGTGACTAATCAAATACACGTCTGCTTTGCAGACTCCACGATTCGTGAGACATCAATCACGTCACATGGGGGATATCACTTAGGGTTTTGGTCTGGCGGCCTACGACACCTGTGTTCATCCACAATGAGAAATGTGAGTAAGTCGTGCAAACGGTTGAAGGAGTTAGCAAAGTAGTGGGTGGACGGTTAACCAAGTCTCCACACGACCTGGAACCGGTTTTACCACAATTCCCACTTTCCCACTCTTTCACTCAAGAAAACGTCACACTTATAGGGATCAAGGTGTTTTACTATTCTGACAATATAAATAAGTCTCTGGATCACGATTGAACGACAACAATTTCCCGAGTAATCACTCTTAAATTCCATCAATCGACTGTAACTTATTCGAACTCAACTTGATTCATCAATTTCTTTGAAACCTTCAACACATCCACAATCCTTGATCATCCTTGATCCCACACAATTCTCACTTTCCCTCCTACAGATCAACCCATCTCCCTCTTTATGACCGAATTGACTCTGGAATGGCCATTTACTTGGTTTAGGCCGGAGTCCTACAGATTGATCTCTCGAATTCAAGAACTCCCTTTGCAGTGCATCTGTGTGAGGTTAAGCAGTTTGCTCGGTTGAGGAGTCTCGTCCGCACGCTCGTATCTTCATCTCCCTAAAAACCAGCAAATCGTTTTTCCCCATCTATATCAGTTTGATTATGTCATTGGGTTTGACAGTTGTTTTTCCTTAAGAAGTTCATCAATGGCATAAATAATTCAAGGCGAATGATTTTATTGCATTACTTCTTTCTAGTGTTCTTTTATTACTCGGGTTTAGTTACATATGTTTTAAATATTTTCAATAAATGGTGTTTCAGTGGGCTGTGTTTGGGTCATGTTTGTGAATGACAAAACTCTGCTCACTTCTCAAAGAGAGACAAAGGACAACAAACTTTATTTTTAAAAAGTTTTATTACCATACGCTTAACAGACAGGCTTGACACAATACTCGAATTTGCTTTATTAATATTGGATACAAATCTACTTTGTTCGTAACTGACAAGTAAATTTGTTAGTATCCAAGAAAATCCTTCTCTTGTGACTAGAGTAAGGTCGCTCATGTTGTTCTTTCGGGAATGTTATCAAATGGGGAAAGTTTTTTTGAACTTATGCTTAGTTGATGTATCTTTGTGGGGAGAATAGATGTGGAATTGTAGGGGACGCTTATACCTATATATCTCCTTAATGAAAACGCGGAGTTTTCTTGGTGAAATCATCTAAACTAAACAATCTTGTTATAGGGGCGGCAAGTTCCATTAGAGGGGCGGCAAGCATAAGACAAAAAGGGTCATTACATGACTAATTCAAGTGCCCCTTATCCAAAAAAATCTGGAAATGACAAATTAACCCGTATTGTTGATAATAAAGATTAGTGTTGATAATTAATTTTCACTTATAATAACTCTAAAATCAGATATTTAGAGTTATAAAAAAAAAGTTTAGAGGAGAAGAAAAAAAAAACTTTTGTGATATTTGTGAAACCCTAGATTTTGATTCACTCAACCAAAATGAGTGATTCCAGTGGAAAATTTGAGATGGGTGAATCTATATACGATAGAGAAAACAAATACTACATACCTCTTAATGGAGATCCTGATATGGAGTATTTTTTATATGGTAGAGATGTTTTAACCCAAAGTGAAGGTCAATCTCAACCAATTGAAGAAATTAGCCAACAAAGTGAAGAACCCAGCACTGAAAATGACCAGGTATACTTCTAAATTAGTTCCCATTAGCTTTTTGTTGATCAAAATTATCTAAAGTACGTAAAAATATCAAATTTTTAAAATTTTCAGAAGAACATACGGTTGGCTTTTAGCTAGTTACCAACCATAACTTACAGTTACGGTTCGAAAATTATCAAATACCAACCGTAACTGGTTCAATTTGGGGAAAAACCCAATCGTAATACCAGTTACAGTTGGTAGAAAATTTTCGATACGAACCGTAAGTTAATTAAGGTTGGCCATGTTCTTCAGTAGTTACCAACCGTAACTTATCATGTGCATGGCAGTATTTACTGCACTTGTTACGGTTGGTAATATGTGAATCGTGAACAACCATAACTTCTGTTACGGTTTGTTATGTAATTTTTGTATCAACCGTAAATTGCTCTGTATGTTTTCATTTTCTTTTCACCTTAGTTACGGTTTGTTATTAGAGGACGACGCTTCCATTGAATTCATTTTGTTAGTTTAGTTTATTTTTATGCTATTATTCTTTCGAAAATCCAAAAACATTATTGCTGGTTAGTTAATTAGGAATATTGATTATTGATATTTCCACCGCTCCTTGTGGGAACGACCCGTACTTGCCTCTGTCTACTTGTTAGGCACCGTGCGATTGCGGTTATTACATATAGGTATCTCCGGATACTATCAATTTTTGGCACTTACGGAACGGTTGTGGAATATTGTGATCGTATTCTTGATTTTGTAAATAGTTAGGTTTTCATTTCATTAATTTTTATTATTTTGTATAGTCTTTTTGTTTTTATTTTTAAGATTTCTTTTTCCTTTTGACTCTTTTCGTGTTTTAGTATTTCTTTTCAGGTGCTTTTTCGAGAATCATGAATTGTTTGCACCAGAATCTGAGATGACGTTTGGTGAATACAAGTATGGGCCACGGTATAAGGAAGTTCTTGCTTATAATCGTCTCAGGTATGGAACTTGGAATCCACGTCATTTCTATATGGGTGGATATTCAGGTGTGTTTCGATCCCAGTACTTTGAGGATGATGAGGAACTTGACACTACTAATGATTTTAGGAATAATGATACCGTTATAACATCCGAATCTAGTGTATCTTATCCAACTCATTATCATCTTATTGATTATTTGCCTATTCAAAAGGACGAGAGTTGTATTAGAGACACTGCATTTATTCAGGATAATGATAATTAAGAAGAATCAGATATACGTAAGATACTATTGTTGAGTCTAACGACTTAGAGACAATAGACGTTCATAATGAGATACCTTTTAGTCATTCAAATAGTGAGATTCCTACGAGTCATGTAGTTACTGATAATAATGAGTCAATTGTTTAGGATACTTCTGTTCCATTGAGCCCATCTTTCGTTGAACCATCTTGTGATTCTATGAATGCTTATGTGGATGTTGAACATATTGATACCTGGTCGGATAACTTGTACGGATGATTTCAGAACCTTTATCTGTTTGTTTAGCCCACTTTGCTGATTCTAATGACCCGATGCTTACTGATATTGTCAATGCATTGTGCCCTTCAATGGTTAATAATCAATGTAGCTCAACAACGGAAGTTATTTCCGCGGACTTAGAACCAGATTTAGGAGTTAATGATTTTTATGAACTTGAACCACTGAATGTATATTATGTCATTGTGTTGAGTTTGATGATACTTTGCCTTTTGACAATGTCAATTCATTACTTCCTCTTATTCCTAGTGAAGATATTGTGTTGACGGAAGTTATTTCAGCTGATCTTGAACCTAATTTAAAGTATGTTTCCCAAATAGAAAGTAATATAGATTTTCAGTTTGATGTCCATTTGAGTGATTTATTTATCTCGATTAAGGACTGTTTTCTTTTGGGGATAGACTTACACTTCTTTTTGGAGTTTTATAGTGTTTGTAGGTTCATATTCTTGGTGACACGATTTTTTGATTGATCCCCAACTTTTCAGACTTTATATATATGCTTTGCTGCTTACTTTGGTGCAACCTCACATTGTTTGAGGTTCTTCATGTGCGCAAACATGGATACAAAGATTATGCTTTATGGGAGTCAACCCATACGATTTCGCTTCATGGGAGTCAACCCATCAGATTTGTTTTCTTTCCTCTATCTTTTATTTGTTTGCTTGAATTTCCCATCTTAATTTCTACGTTGGATGACTCAATTACATTGAGGACAATGTAATGTTTAAGTGTGGGGGAGTGGCGCTTTCGTTAGGAATTTTGATTTAAAAAAAAAATAAATTTTTTTTTGAATATTATGACCAGCTGTGTAGCGGGTCTTAAAAAAAGTTATTATCATTATAATTTTTTAGGGTTATGACCAGCTGTGTAGCGGGTCTTTTGTATGGTATTTTCTATGACCAGCTGTGTATCGGGTCTAAGTCTCTCTTATGATATGACCAGCTGTGTAGCGGGTAAATTCTTTGTTTTTCTCGAGGACTGGCAAAATATAAGTGTGGGGGTGTTGATAAGCACGTAAATGCTACATTTTGATACCCATATTTATATTAGCTAGGACTCGATATTTTGGCTAATAACACTGTTTTGAGCTATTTGTAGGAAATACAAGCAAATATGTTCTCCCGGATAATAAATAGCTTAACTGTAAGCTAATTGGCGTTTGGGACAAAAATGACCATGGCTGGCCTGGAATTTCTATTTATCAGCACCATGGAAGTCATATCACGGCAAGACTCTAGAGTCCAAAGATTGAAGCTAATGAATTCCTTTGTTAGCTTAGTCACGTGAGCTGCACGAGGGGGTTAGTATAAGTGGGATCGATGGATGTATATCATCTACGGACTGAGCAGTTGAGAAGAAAGATGGCCGAAGTGTTGCTGACAACGATGGAGTATGGATGGGAGCCGTTCTTGGAGTCCAAAACAGGTTGAAAGTGGCTGGGTTCAGTTGAGAGAAGATCAAGTTTCCATTGAAGATTCCTGCAATATAGAACAACGTGGTTCGAAATGGGTTTGGTGCTGCAAACAACAGATATGGGCAGCTGCAAAGAACGGAGATAATTGAGAACGTTGGCAACAGATTTGCGTTGAGTTTTTCTGCTGAACTGGCCGTGGGTTCAATGGCTATCCAGTTCCATGCAACGGTGACAATTGATTGAGTAAAAACAAGACAGTGAAGGGGACAGAACGAAAATTGGTTGCAGTCGATGGAGTTGGTGGCTGGCGAAACTGGAATCGAAATGGGACTGTGGTTCATACTGCGAAGAAGAGAACTGATGCCGTGGAAGGTACTATGGCTGAACTGACAGGATCAAGTCCATTGTTGGCACTATTAACGGAGTTGGGAGATGGGTCTCTGTATGTACAAAAACAAACGGGGTCAGCTGTTATGAGGTTTTGAGATGGATCTGCAGTTCGAGTAGGTGACGAATGGGTGAGATTCAACAGAAGCTCACGAGAGAAGATAGAATGAAGTGGAGATGTACTGTCGGAATTAAAGAGTTGCTGCTGTGGTCGTAGCTGGCAGTGACGGTGTTTATGCTGAGAAACGGATGCTTGCAGCCATGAGATCGATGGTATTCTCCAGTGGCGAAGCAAAGTGGTGTTTGCCGATACCTACGATTGCAGAGAAACTAAGACGTTGACGATGGCCTGTATATGTCAGTTGTAGCTGAGATGAATAATGGTGCTTTGTGTTGGCTGTGGTGATGTGCAGTAGCCGATATAGAAGCATAATAAGGAAAGAGCTGGTGTTGCTGCCATGGTTGCTGTGAATGTGCTCGGGAGATTCATGAAGAGTTTTCGAATGCGAGATTCCTGACAAGGGGAGATGAACGACAGAATGGAAAGTGGTCGGTGTGTGCACCTGGTTGCGAAACTGAGAAACTGATGCTTATGGCCATGTGTTCGATGCATGTTAAATGACATGGAATTTGCGGACATGGCTGAATGGAGTTGGAGCCGAGATGGAGACTGGCTGGAATGAGCAATGAAAACCAACCTTGGTCCGATCTGTCAAGGCTACACATGGGTTTGTTTCCATGGTTGCAGTGGTTGAGTTCGAGAGAGTTGGTGGTCGAGATTTGTATTGTTGTTGATGGCTGAAGACGTTGCAGGCTGTTGGAAGGTGGAGTTGTTCGTCTGCACGAATGATTAGCTAGCTGGAGTTGTTTCAATTCCCTTTGACAGTGAACTGCACTTTCTGTTGCCCAACAACGTAGATGGCATTTGTGGGATATCTCGATGTGTGGATTTAACTGAGAACCGAAGAAGGTGTATATGCTGGAAGTTGTCGAGCTGGTGCAACCGGTAGTTGGGAAGTTTGCAGTGGAAAGCCACGTGAGAAAGTGCTGTTGGTTCGAGTGATTGAAGATAGAAACTAAGTGAGTTGCTTCTCAGTTGGTGGAGTTTAAAGTGGCCAGAGTGTAGAAGATTTGGAAGAATAGAAACTGATCGGGTAGTTGGACTTCGGAAGTCAGTTGGTTTTGGACTGGGCCTTTTAGCAATTATTTGGTAGGTCTTAGTTGAATGTCCGCAGCAGCTATATAAGATAGACGAAGAGAAGAAGAGGGGGAGGAGGTAATGGAGGCTGTCGGCGACGGAGCCGCAACTTGGAGAAGAGGCGACAGAGCCGCAACTGGAAAACAAGGGTTTGGAGTGTTTGTCGTTTCAATTCAATCTTGATTTGCTAGTGATTCTCCTTCATATGTTTATGGCTTTTGAGAAAGCCATGTCTAGCTAAATCTGTGTAATTAGGGTTTTTATGGTTTGAAACTACATGGGTATTAGACTATGTTGATTTGAATAATATTGAGAAAAGACCGCTATGATTTGAATAGATTAATTCCATGATTTTATTTATTGATTTAACGATGATATGAGTTGTTGCTTCACCGGTTATAATAACCTTTGTACCTAATTGTTAGGTTTATAATATATTTTTGTCTCATTATTTGATAATTCCATGCTTGGGTTAATATCTTTGATGGGTTATGCTTAGAAGAGACATATAATAATAATTGTGAATCAATATTTTAGTTTCGTATAACTTTCTCGCTAATGCAATTTGATGGTGCATGCTTCGGTTTAATCTTTTGATGTGCCATGCTTAGGGTGTCCCAGGTGACATTTGCGACTCTAATACATATAATAGGTGATGTCGATAGAACGAACGATAAATAATTCATGGATTATGTTTCATTTCAGGAATTAAATAGAGATAGTAGTGGATACCATAGAACCCTGGTTACCGACGCTTCCATTGAATTCATTTTGTTAGTTTAGTTTATTTTTCTGTTATTATTCTTTTGAAAATCCAAAAACATTATTGCTGGTTAGTTAATTAGGAATATTGATTATTGATATTTCCACCGCTCCTTGTGGGAACGACCCTTACTTGCCTCTGTCTACTTGTTAGGCACCGTGCGATTGCGGTTATTACATATAGGTATCTCCGGATACTATCAATTTTTGGCGCCGCTGCCGGGGAACGGTTGTGGAATATTATGATCAGTATTGCTGATTTTGTAAATAGTTAGGTTTTTATTTCATTAATTTTTATTATTTTGTATAGTCTTTTTGTTTTTATTTTTAAGATTTCTTTTTCCTTTTGACTCTTTCTGTGTTTTAGTATTTCTTTTCAGGTGCTTTTCGAGAATCATGAATTGTTTGCACGAATCCGAGATGACGTTTGGTGAATACAAGTATGGCCACGGTATAAGGAAGTTCTTGCTTATAATCGTCTCGGGTATGGAACTTGGAATCCACGTCATTTCTATATGGGTGGATATTCGGGTGTGTTTCGATCCCAAGATACTTTGAGGATGATGAGGAACTTGACACTACTAATGATTTTAGGAATAATGATACCGTTATAACATCCGAATCTAGTGTATCTTATCCAACTCATTATCATCTTATTGATTATTTGCCTATTCAAAAGGACGAGAGTTGTATTAGAGACACTGTTTATTCAGATAATGATAATTAAGAAGAATCTGTATATACAGAAGATACTATTGTTGAGTCTAACGACTTAGAGACAATAGACGTTCATAATGAGATACCTTTTAGTCATTCAAATAGTGAGATTCCTACGAGTCATGTAGTTCCGATAATAATGAGTCAATTGTTCGGGATACTTGTTCCATTGAGCCCATCTTTCGTTGAACCATCTTGTGATTCTATGAATGCTTATGTGGATGTTGAACATATTGATCTTGGTCGATAACTTGTCTAGATGATTTCGAACCTTTATATGTTTGTTTATCCCACTTTGCTGATTCCAATGACCCGATGCTTATTGATATTGTCAATGCATTGTTCCCTTCAATGGTTAATAGTCAATGTAGCTCAACAACGGAAGTTATTTCCGCGGACTTAGAACCAGATTTAGGAGTTACTGATTTTTATGAACTTGAACCACTGAATGTATATTTAGGTTATTGTGTTGAGTTTGATGATATTTTGCCTTTTGACAATGTCAATTCATTACTTCCTCTTATTCCTAGTGAAGATATTGTGTTGACGGAAGTTATTTCAGCTGATCTTGAACCTGATTTAAAGTATGTTTCCCAAATAGAAAGTAATATAGATTCTCTGTTTGATGTCCATTTAAGTGATTTATTTATCTCGATTAAGGACTGTTTTCTTTTGGGGATAGACTTACACTTCTTTTTGGAGTTTTATAGTGTTTGCGAGTTCATATTCAAGCTGACTCGATTTATTGGATTGATCCCCAACTTTTCAGACTTTATATATATGCTTTGCTGCTTAATTTGGTACAACCTCACCTTGTTTGAGGTTCTTCATGTGCGCAAACATGGATACAAAGATTATGCTTTATGGGAGTCAACCCATACGATTTCGCTTCATGGGAGTCAACCCATCAGATTTGTTTTCTTTCCTCTATCTTTTATTTGTTTGCTTGAATTTCCCATCTTAATTTCTACGTTGGATGACTCAATTACATTGAGGACAATGTAATGTTTAAGTGTGGGGGAGTGGCGCTTTCGTTAGGAATTTTGATTTAAAAAAAAAAAATTTGAATATTATGACCAGCTGTGTAGCGGGTCTTAAAAAAAGTTATTATCATTATAATTTTTAGGGTTATGACCAGCTGTGTAGCGGGTCTTTTGTATGGTATTTTCTATGACCAGCTGTGTAGCGGGTCTAAGTCTCTCTTATGATATGACCAGCTGTGTAGCGGGTCAATTCTTTATTTTGCTCGAGGACTAGCAAAATATAAGTGTGGGGATGTTGATAAGCACGTAAGTGCTACATTTTATACCCATATTTATATTAGCTAGGACTCGATATTTTAACTAATAACTTTGTTTTGAGCTATTTGTAGGAAATACAAGCAAATATGTTCTCCTAGGATAATAAATGGCTTAACTGTAAGCTAATTGGCATTTGGGACAAAAATGACCATGGCTGGCCTGGTATTTCTATTTATCAGCACCATGGAAGTCATATCACGGCAAGACTCCAGAGTCCAAAGATTGAAGCTAATGAATTCCTTTGTTAGCTTAGTCACGTGAGCTGCACGAGGGGGTTAGTATAAGTGGGATCGATGGATGTGTATATCATCTACGGAATGAGCAGTTGAGAAGAAAGATGGCTGAAGTGTTGCTGACAACGATGGAGTATGGATGGGAGCCGTTCTTGGAGTCCAAAACAGGTTGAAAGTGGCTGGCTTCAGTTGAGAGAAGATCAAGTTTCCATTGAAGCTTCCTGCAATATAGAACAACGTGGTTCGAAATGGGTTTGGTGCTGCAAACAACAGATATGGGTAGCTGCAAAGAACGGAGATAATTGAGAACGTTGGCAACAGATTTGCGTTGAGTTTTTCTGCTGAACTGGCTGTGGGTTCAATGGCTATCCAGTTCCATGCAACGGTGACAATTGATTGAGTAAAACAAGACAGTGAAGGGGACAGAACGGAAATTGGTTGCAGTCGATGGAGTTGGTGGCTGGCGAAACTGGAATCGAAATGGGACTGTGGTTCATACTGCGAAGAAGAGAACTGATGCCGTGGAAGGTACTATGGCTGAACTAACAGGATAAAGTCCATTGTTGGCACTATTAACGGAGTTGGGAGATGGGTCTCTGTATGTACAAAAACGAACGGGGTCAGCTGTTATGAGGTTTTGAGATGTATCTGCAGTTCGAGTAGGTGACGAATGGGTGAGATTCAACAGAACCTCACGAGAGAAGATGGAATGAAGTGGAGATGTACTGTCGGAATTAAAGAGTTGCTGCTGTGGTCGTAGCTGGCAGTGACGGTGTTTATGCTGAGAAATGGATACTTGCATCCATGAGATCGATGGTATTCTCCAGTGGCGAAGCAAAGTGGTGTTTGCCGATACCTACGATTGCAGAGAAACTAAGACGTTGATGATGGCCTGTATGTCAGTTGTAGCTGAGATGAATAATGGTGCTTTGTGTTGGCTGTGGTGATGTGCAGTAGTCGATATAGAAGCATAATAAGGAAGGAGCTGGTGTTGCTGCCATGGTTGTTGTGAATGTGCTCGGGAGATTCATGAAGAATTTTCGAATACGAGATGCCTGACAAGGGGAGATGAACGATAGAATGGAAAGTGGTCGGTGTGTGCACCTGGTTGCGAAACTGATGCTTATGGCCATGTGTTCGATGCATGTTAAATGACATGGAATTTGCGGACATGGCTAAATGGAGTTGGAGCCGAGATGGAGACTGGCTGGAATGAGCAATGAAAACCAACCTTGGTCCGAACTGTCAAGGCTACACAGGGGTTTGTTTCCATGGTTGCAGTGGTTGAGTTCGAGAGAGTTGGTGGTCGAGATTTGTATTGTTGTTGATGGCTGAAGATGTTGCAGGCTGTTGGAAGGTGGAGTTGTTGGTCTGCACGAATGATTAGCTAGCTGGAGTTGTTTCAATTCCCTTTGATAGTGAACTGCACTTTCTGTTGCCCAACAACGTAGATGGCATTTGTGGTATATCTCGATGTGTGGATTTAACTGAGAACCGAAGAAGGTGTATATGCTAGAAGTTGTCGAGATGGTGTAGCCGGTAGTTGGGAAGTTTGCAGTGGAAAGCCACGTGAGAAAGTGCTGTTGGTTCGAGTGATTGAAGATAGAAACTGAGTGAGTTGCTTCTCAGCTGGTGGAGTTTAAAGTGGCCAGAGTGTAGAAGATTTGGAAGAATAGAAACTGATCGGGTAGTTGGACTTCGGAAGTCAGTTGGTTTTGGACTCGGCCTTTTAGCAATTATTTGGTAGGTCTTAGTTGAACGTCCGCAGCAGCTACATAAGATAGACGAAGAGAAGAAGAGGGGGAGGAGGTAACGGAGGCTGTCGGCGATGGAGCCGCAACTTGGAGAAGAGGCGACAGAGCCGCAACTGGAAAACAAGGGTTTTGAGTGTTTGTCGTTTCAATTCAATCTTGATTTGCTAGTGATTCTCCTTCATATGTTTATGGCTTTTGAGAAAGCCATGTTTAGCTAAATCTGTGTAATTAGGGTTTTTATGGTTTGAAACTACATGGGTATTAGGCTATGTTGATTTGAATAATATTGAGAAAAGACCGCTATGATTTGAATAGATTAATTCCATGATTTTATTTATTGATTTAACGATGATATGAGTTGTTTCTTCACCGTTATAATAACCGTTGTGCCTAATTGTTAGGTTTATAATATATTTTTGTCTCATTATTTGATAATTCCATGCTTGGGTTAATATATTTGATGGGTTATGCTTAGAAGAGACATATAAAAATAATTGTGAATCAATATTTTAGTTTCGTATCACTTTCTAGCTAATGCAATTTGATGGTGCATGCTTGGTTTAATCTTTTGATGTGCCATGCTTAGGGCGTCCCAAAGTGATATTTGCGACTCTAATACATATAATAGGTGATGTCGATAGAACGAACGATAAATAATTCATGGATTATGTTTTATTTCGGGAATTAAATAGAGATAGTAGTGGATACCATAGAACCACAGTTACCGACGCTTCCATTGAATTCATTTTGTTAGTTTATTTTATTTTTTCTCGTTATTATTCTTTCAAAAATCCTAAACATCATTGTTGGTTAGTTAATTAGGAATATTGATTATTGATATTTCCACCGCTCCTTGTGGGAACGACCCGTACTTGCCTCTGTCTACTTGTTAGGTACCGTGCGATTGTGGTTATTACATATAGGTATCTCCGGATACTATCATATACCATATGAATTTATAGCATTATCAATTAATGCATGACCAGCCTTGTATTTCCTATGTTGTTCCCGCTGAACTCTCATTATTAGTGCGGCATGACGACTGAGTGTTGCTCCCAGCAGAGTAACACGAATCTCCAAGTGTCACTAATGAGGCATGCACGAAATACCCGTACAGGCTACAACTCTCGGTGTGTTATACTAGCCCGATTGAGCATACAACTCTCGGTGTGTTATACTAGCCCGATTGAGCATACATCTCTCGGTGTGTTATACTAGCCCGATTGAGCATATATCTCTCGGTGTGTTATACTAGACCGATTGAGCATCTGGACTGTCCATGTCAGTCTCAAAAATAATCACGACCACGCAAGTTGGCCGCATGATTTAACTAGCCTAGACGATCCTCAGCAGGAGCAGGCTACCACCTTAATGACCACCAGCGGGCCCGTTAATGCCCTGGTCGGTCGAATACATACATACCTCCCAAATAACCACCGAACACCAGACTAAAGTAGGATGGTTGGACTGGTGTGGAGAAGCTTGGAAAAGCTTGTGCGCACAAGACCGCCAACGGCAATCCCAAAACCAGCCCCGGTCGTCCAACTTCACCAGCATGATTAGACGGCGTGGATTACCCCATGACCGGTCGGACAAGCTTGTCCTGAACACCGGTGGGCCCCCTTTATACCTTCCTGGTCGACCATCTCCTAACCTAGCCATAAAGCAACGTGCGTTTGCCCAAAGTATGGCCGGCGTAATGCTTAAAGGGTCGCAGGAAAATCCACTAAGGTCTCAAATTGATCACGACCATCCAACTTCACCAGCATGTTTGGATAGATTAGATCATGCCTAGGACCGTCAGTCAGGTATCACCAGGTTCACCACCCACCCAATGTGGGCCCCACATGGTCGGCCTCCCCAAAGGAGGAGCATAGCCTGCCAAACCGTTAGGCTGAAATCGTGTACACACGACCAATCCAAAACCCTAATTAGGGTTTGCGGCATATTACATGTGTCACTAATCGATCACGAGCGTCCATATTAGCAAGCATAGAGATGTGGACTTAACAGCTCCTGAGCATGTCAACACGATCACCATGGGCCCGTCTACACGCCTGACCAATCGGCCAAGACCGACCATGGCTAGACGCCTCGATTCGTGCGCCCAAACTAGGCATGGACGCGCGGTCCCCGATTCCTTTGCGGCAACGGATTTCTGTCGCAAACCGATCTCAACCACTTAACTTTTCCAGACAAATTGAGTGGCATAGATTATATCTTCATGGGGTAATGAGGTATGGACGTGTACACCGACAAGCTGTCTACACGCATGCCCGGTCGGTCCTGCCTAATACACCTCCCATGCTTGTGTAGATGGGGCAAAACGATTTGCTGGTTTTTACGGAATCGAGGAGACGACCGTACGGAGGAGACTCCTTGAACCGAGCGAAATGTCCAACCTCATACAGATGCACTGCAAGAAGGGAGTGCTTTGAATTTGAAAGATCAATCTGTAGTACTCCGGCCTAAACCGAGACAATGGCCGTTCCAGAGTAAATTCGGTCACAAGAGAGGATGGGTCGATCCTCAGTAGGAGGAAGCTTAGAAATGTGTGGAATCAATAGTAATCAAAGATTGTAGGTGTGTTGAGAATTCTGAATATGATAAGTTCTGAATGGTGAAATTGTTGATTGAGAGTAATTGCTCAATTGATGAGTTGTTGATCTCGTCTTGTCAGCGGGAGACGTTAAATCGTTGTATCTTCAATCATGATTCAGAGACTTATTTATATTGCTGGAATTATAGACACCATGATCCCATGAAGTGTAACAGTTGATGGAATCAAAGAGTGGGGAAATGGAATCGTGTTTGAAACCAGTTGCTCATCGTGCGGAGACTTGGTTGATTTTCCATCCACTACTTTGTTAACTCCTTCAAATGATTGCATGACTTGCTCACATTCCATCGTGTGTATGAACACACGTGCCGTAGACCGCCAGAACAAAACCCTGTTAATATCCCCCCATGTAACACGATTGATGTCTCGTGTGATTGTGGAGTCTGCAAGGCAGACGTGTATTTAGTTAGTCAGTTGTTGACTTCATGACTTCATGGGACGATGAATCCTTGTATTGTTGAGTCGAACGTGGTTTGGAAATGTTCGAGACTCATGAATTGAACATGTCTGTTGAGACAGAGATATGATGTGTGAATAAGTTAAGGTGATCATATCTTGCTCATTCGATGAATTGTTGAATATTGATAGTTGAACCAATATTCCTTGGTTTGAGCAAATATTGCTCATCTGAGCAAATATTGCTCGTTTGATGAATTATGGTAGCATGACCAAATAAAATATTAAATCGGAATACCGGCAATTGAACCAAGTATGATAAATAAAATGTTGATCAGGATCAACGTAAAATTATTAGCGTTTGAATGGAATCATTAACCTTGGACTCAAAACCCTAATTTAATCAATTAATGATTTACTGACGGTTTATTAAAAATTAACCATGGAGTGAAGAGGACCGGATACATGAGAATATGGGTTGACCATGTAGCACCTAGATGCTCACGTGAGCAAATATCAAGGTCTCATGAAGACCAGTTGATTTGATGAAAGGATGATTAAATGCTTTGGTTTAATCATTTATTAAGATAATGCTAAATCGAACCTTAGGTGATAAAACCTAATTAATTACGAAGAGATGAGGTGCCGGCCAAGGGGTCATGAAACCGTCCCAGGTGGTCACGGGATCAAATATTGATCGTTTGAGCAATCCCAGATTGGTTGAAACCCTAATTAGCGCCTTTACTAGAATCGATGTAGAATTCTCATACGGACTCGGATTTTGATGGTCCGCCCTCAATTATGTACGAAAAAGGATTTCCTATCTCCCAAATTGGGAATATTTAGGTTTTGAGCTCGTTCGGGAGGTAAAAACAGCCCGAGAGTAAAACTCGGGAAGAATTTAAGAGGACGGTAGGAGAGAGTTTGGGCCCGATATGAGCGGTTGCGCAAATTAGGTCAAATTGTGAAAATACGAGGGACCGGCTCCTTGCAAGCCAAAGAGCCAACCTTGGTCGGTCAAGGTAACATGCTCACGTCACCAAAGTGTTCGTGTCTTGGTCCTGAGAATTTCGATATTTTCTGATGTGGTTTGAGCAATCATTTGAGAAAATATGAAGAAATCAGGGATTTTTTTAAACAAGTGAAAACTTCATGAGATGAAGGAAAATAATTATAAAATAAAGGAATGATTAGGCGTGGGACCGATTAGGCCAAGGCGTGGCGTGCCAAAGTGACCATGGTCGTGGTGCCTTTTCCTAATTTTATATTATTTTTCATGAATTTATGAAAATATCATGAATTTAGGGAATTTGTTGAAATCAAGGAGTTTCCTTGAAGGGAAGGAGTTTCCATGGGATCAAGGAAATAAAAATAAGGGTGTGTGGGACCGGCTAGGGCATGGCCGGCCGGCTTGGGCCCGGTCCCACGAGTTTTCCTTAATTTTATGTATTTTTGATATATTTTTCCATGATTTGAAGGAATTTTCATAATTTGAAGGAAATATCATGAAATCAAGGAATTTCATGAGATCAAGGAAACCTTAAAATAATAATAATAATATAAAGAGGCGTGTGGGACCGGCTAGGGCATGGAAAGCCGGCTTGGACCGGTCCCATGGGTTTCCCTAATTTTATATTATAGTTTTCATGGGTTTATGAAAATACCATGAGATTAAGGAGTTTTCATGAGATTAGGAAATAATAATAAAATAATGAGAAACCATGGGGTGTGGGGGCTAGCCAGGATCAAGACATGGTAGGTTGGCTAATAATCACGGCCCCACAATATTTTCCCTAATTTTATATTATTTCCTTAGTGTGAAGGAAACACCATGAAACTGAGGAGTTTCCTCAAAACGAAGGATATTTGTTCAAGTGAAAGGATTTTCATGAACTCAAGGAAAATAATGATAAAATATAAAACTGGCGTGGGATTGGCCACGACATGGTCGGCCGGTCGGTGAGCCCAATCCCCAGCGCCTTGGTCAATATTTAATTATTTATTATTTTCCTTCCTATTTGCATAGGTTCATCGTTTCGTCGTATTTTGAAATACTCATTCGTGCGGTGATTGTTAGTACATCGTCGTTGAGTACACTTGCACCATTTAAATCGGGGCTTACTCGGGAGGTAGCTCGAGACGCCCGTGTGTTGAATATTTATTACTAACCCATGGAATTCTGCTGGGAAGAACCATAGATTGAAGTAATCAAATATTGTGAAAATATTTGAATATTTTCGAAATTGGTGGATGAATCCAAGAATTTTAAGAATAATTAGCGATGGCTCTATACTAGCGAGCAAGATGTCTAGGAGCATTAATTATTCGACATGAGCCTCTTGGAGTTTCATATCCTTTATATAGTCGGGAAAGCTGTTGTTTGTATCTGAAGACGTTATCGCTCTATACTAGCGAGCAAGTTTGTCTAGGAGCCGTCAATCTCGTGATTCTATATAGAAATAATTTCTTGAAGTGTCCAATATTCATGAGATATGCCGTTGTCAATTTGAGAGACTACATATCCGCATGTACTCTGAGAGATGGTAGGCCTGGGAAGATGTTTATATTTATGTGCCTACATGTAATAACCGCAAGTGCACGGCGACTATCGGAGACGTGGCAAGTACGGGTCGAACCACAGAGACTTGTGGTGCTCTGATTGATCTAAAGGCTTACTACTTACTGATTTCAGGTGACGGTGTAACAACAGGGGGTTTTGTGCCGATACGGCTAAGTTGTAGTGACAAGGAATGATAAATAAAATGTAACTAGTGACAATGGGGATGCTAGGGTCTTCAAATCCACCACTAACTCCTATTGTGTGTTCAACTAAGTTTGAAGTTCTTGTTCCTATGCCGGATGAGTGAAGTTTGTCAATTCTACCACTTATCTAAGGAGTTTCACCTAGTGACACTTCAATATTCAGCTAAGGCACTAACCTAGAGCACTAGTTGTCTAATTAAGCACAACTAGTCAAAAGAATTAGAAATAGTAATTGAAGTAAGAGATGAAACACATTCAATACGAGATATAACCTAACTACAATGCATACTTGGCATGCATTGTGAGAGAAAAGCACTTGAGGTGTTAAAATTGAAGTTGTACGATAACATTTAGCACTCAAGAATAATTCAACAGAGTTTAACACAACATGGAATTAGGGTTTCAATGAAACCCTAGCACACTAAATTAAAACATCAAAATAACAATTAAACTACAAATTAAACCTAATTGGTGCTCGGCTAGTCCAGGCATACCCAAAAACATCCTCTACCTCTTCTATTTATACATGCAGAATTCCCAAAACCCTAATTCTCAAAACACAATTAAAGTCATACCCTCTCGCCCATCTTTGCTTGAATCGTACTCCTCTCTTGTCTATTCGGCTAACGCAACTCTTTTGATGTTGATGTTAGAGAAACCCTAATACTAGTTATCTCAACCCCTAGCCTCTAAGTTAGAAGAAGCTACGGGTAAAGATGGCTAGAACTAGGGTGGTGGACGAGTTGTTGAGGCGGCTGTTGTCTTTGACAAGAGATGGTGGTGATGGAGGAAGGTGATGAAGGTGGCAACTGGCAGCGGTATGGTCGGGAGAGGGGAATGGGTTTTTGCGAGAGGAGTTGGTCGGAGAAGAAAGAGAAGATGGAATGGGAAATGAGTTCTCTCGATAGGGTATAGGGTTAGGAGGTTTCGTTGTGAGGCGGGCGCATCGATGTTTGATGGGGAAAGCTGCTGTGCCTTTGGATTTAGGCCGAGGAAGATCCGAGCGGGCGAGAGAGACTCGGAAGTGTTTTGGTGTTGAGCGAGCGCATCAAGATATGATGAGGAAGTCGGAGCGAGCATAGGATGTGGTGAGTGAAGATCTTAACGGCTCGGGATGAGCGGGTTCGGATCCGGGTCGTGGGTCGGAGATGGATAGCTCGAGCCCATGTCTTCCTTGTTGGGTTGCAACTAATTCGCGGCGGCATTGGCTATATGCTCCATAGATGCTCGTCTCCAATTCTTTGCTCTTTTGGCTCCTCAATTTGTCCGAGCTTTATTTATTACCTAAAAAAAAAACACAAAATTAATTAATACAAATATTTATTCTTGAAAACAAGGAAAACACGAGAATCAGGATAATATCGATTTCTAAGCGCAAAAGATGAGTAAAATGCCAATAAAAAGGTGTATAAATATGCACTATTTGACACTCATCAAATACCCCCAAACCCGAATTTTACTTGTCCTCAAGTGAAACGAGAAATTAAGAAATCCTAACTATACCCCTATGTGAGGTCTCTCGAATGCATTTAGCGTATGCACCAAGCCTTTAAACCCCTAGGTGTCCCTAGTGGACGAGTTGTAGTCTCGTGAGGGTTTACAAGAGGTGTACCCACAAAACCTTCTCCAACTTCAGAGTGTAAAAGAGTCTCAAGCCTCCAAGAAGCTATGAGGACATAGAGTTTCTGCATGCTAGTAACATGAAGTTAGAACTGCAAAGAACGCATTCTCATCCTTAAGTCTGAGCGAGAAGTAACCATACCATATGAAAGAATTCGGATTCGATTGTGATCATAAGCCTCGACTTCGCCTCACTATTAGGGTTTTATGATAATTGCACTCAAAAGATCGCTTTTAGTCTCTCATGTGTGCAGGCGGGAATCAAGAGAGAAATCCGCACACGTTGTAGGTAAGAAGGATAACCTTAGAAATAATTTGGAGACTCACAAAAGTGTGGACAAAAGAATCTTTTACGATGATCTCTAAGAAAGGAAATCAACCATTAGCAAGGATGGGAGTACTCACTTACCTTCTCACCCGATCGGCAATTAATATCACTCTCTCATAAGAACCATAGAAACGTCTTCAATCTTCGGTCTTCAACTGTTGATGACGAACTTCTGAACTTTACAAAAACTTGACAATTTTTTTTTTTTTTTTTTTTTTTTTAAGAACTTACAATAAAACAATAAAACTTAATTTTTCACAAACTTCATTAATTCTGATCTTCTTTTCTTTTTCTTTGTTGCACATAAACCTTGGACTATATCAACTTTTCTTTCAATATTACGATGTTGCTCAGCTTCTGTTGACGATGATGTGTTTATGGGTGCATTGATTGAGAGAAGAGTGATGCTAGCGCAAATCGGTATTTAGAAGAAGTTTTCATCTTTAAACGTCACCCTCATGATTGACAAAAACTAGCACTCAAGAGATCAAAGTAGTCTTTGAAATTGGTGCGAAGTTGGGTAGCTCACCATTCCTACCCGGAATTGACGTACGGTGACACACACTCTATGACTTTTTCTAGAAAGTTGCAAAAAAATTGTAGGTTGGTGCCTCACTTGATGTAAAATGGGTAGTCTCCACTATGGGTGATCACAAATCTACTACCGAATATCTAAACGACACCTAATTTGCTCTCGGTATGGTTAAATCCAACTTTAACGCTCTAATCAACTAAGAAACCTGATTGCGTTTTGGTACTTCCAAGTTGTTATTTCGGTCGACTCTCTATGTAAACATAGCTAGAAGCATGCTAGTGACTCTAAAATCTCTAAAAGTTGGAGGTTTTTACAAAAGAGTTTTTTTTTTTTTTTTTTTTTTTTTTTTTTTTTTTTTTTTTTGAAAAGATTAAAAAGACTAAAAACTCTATATGCAAATGCAAATGCACCCCAAACCTAAATCAAACATTGTCCTCAATGTGTCAACGAGATCAAAGAATTTACGAGTCACATACCATGAGAACTATGTTGAGTAAAGAAAAAGGGAAGAGATTATCGGATGTCGGCGGAAGCAAGGTTGGAGCTTCACTAGTTGGTAGGCCCGGAAGAGTGTATAAATTTATGTATTTTACGGCCTACGGTTATACCGCAAGTGCACGGTGTCGTGATGTAGCACTGGGCACGCACGGAGTCGAACCACGAGACTTGTGGTGCCCTTATGTGATCTAAGGCTTGCTACTTAACCGAATTCAAATGATAACAAGTGACAAAAGATGGTAAATAAGATGTTTTGCCGATACGGCTTAGTAGTGAAATGTAATCAACCTAAACTAAGGTATAAACAATGATAAAAGAATGCTAAGGTATGCAAATCCACCTCTAACTCCTATTGTATGATTAACTAAGTTAAGGATCTTGTTGTCCTGTGAATGATAAGGGCGGTGTCAATTCCACCACCTATCTCTCCCTGTAATGCTTCAAAGAACAGCTTAAAGTGCTGACCCGAGCACTAGTTGTCTAATTAAGTACAACTAGTCAAGGGAATCGAGCATTTGGTCTAAAAATTGAGTCATGACACACTCAAAGTAGTTATAACCTAACTACAATGGATACGGGGCATCCATTGTGAGAGAAAAACATTGGGCACTATGATTGAAGACAAGTTTATAGTTTAAGCATGCAAGAATACTTCACATATAGTTAACATCACAACATGGAAATTAGGGTTTCAATGAAACCCTAGCAAATTAAATTAAAACAACAAAAACAGAAATTGAAACTAAGTGACAGCACTGGCTAATCCAGGCGTGTCTCAAATCATCCCCCTTCACTCTCTATTTATACATGCAGTTCAAATATCCCAAACCCTAATATTTTTCTCCAAAAATTAAAATAAAATGAAAGTAAAATTAACCCATACTACGATTCGCTCCCTCTCTTGTCAAATCGTCCAGTAGCTTGCTTGTGATGTTGGTTGACAAACCCTAGCTTCTAGTTATCTTTAAATTAGCTTCTAAGGTTGATAGAGGCTAAAAGAAAGATAACTAGACCTAGAGAAGAATACGGCGATGATGGAGAAGGAGAGAGAAAGGAGTTGGTAGTGGTGGGGCGGCTCTGCAAAGGGTATGGAGGTGGTAGAGTTGCTCTGCAAAGGGTATGGAGGTGGAGTTGCAGAGCTCGTGGGAAAGAGAGAAGAGAAGAAAGAGAAGAGGAGAAGAGAAATGAGTATGGGTCGATAGGGTATAGGGTATGGTGGTTTCGTTGTGAAGCACGAACAGCGGGGGATGATGAGAACGCTGCACCGAGCGTAGGATGAAGCTGAAGAGATCTGAACGGTCGAGGTTGGTAGCCAGGTTTTGAGTGATCTCGTGTTGCAGGATCATCGAGATATAGATGTAGCGATGGGCGACCGTTGGATGTAGCGGGCGAGATCTTGACGGCTCGAGTGAGCGGGCTCGGATCCGGGTCGTGGGTAGCTCTAGCCCATGTCTTCCTTGTTGGGTTGCAACTGATTCGTTCGCGGGCTTTGGCTTCTCTGCTCCATAGATGCTCGACTCCAATTCTTCGCTCCTTGGCTCCTCAGATTCTCGAGCTTTATTTATTACCTAAAAACACAAAATTAATTAATACAAATATTTATTCTTGAAAACAAGGAAAATACGAGAATATGGAATAATACATGATTTATAAAGCGCAAAAGATGAGTAAAATGCCAATAAAAGGTGTATAAATATGCACTATTTAGCACTCATCAAATACCCCAAACCTGAATTTTACTTGTCCTCAAGTGAAACGAGAAAATAAGAAATCCTAACTATACCCCCTGTCGCAGTCTCTCGAATGCATTTAGCGTATGCACTAAGCCTTTAAAACCCTAGGTGTCCCTAGTGGACGAGTTGTAGTCTCGTGAGGGTTTACCAGAGGTGTACCCACAAAACCTTCTCCGACTTGAGTGTAAAAGAGTCTCAAGCCTCCAAGAAGCTATGAGGACATAGAGTTTCGCATGCTAGTAAGAAGTTAGAACTATCGAAGAACGCATTCTCATCCTTAAGTCTTGAGCGAGAAGTAACCATACCATATGAAAGAATTCGGATTCGATTGTGATCATAAGCCTCGACTTCTGCCTCACCATTAGGGTTTTATGATAATTGCACTCAAAAAGATCGCTTTTAGTCTCTCATGTGTGCAGCAGGAATAAAGAGAGAAATCCCGCACACGTTGTAGGTAAGAAGGATAACCTTCGAAATAAAATCTGGAGACTCCACAAAAGTGTGGACAAAAAGAATCTTTTCTAATGATCTCTAAGGAAGGAAAATCAACCATTAGCAAGGGGTGGGAGTACTCACTCACTTCTCACCCGATCGGCAATTAATATCACTCTCTCATAAGAAACCATAGAAACGTCTTCAATCTTCGGTCTTCAAATCGTTGATGTGAACCAACTTTACAAAAACTTGAATAATAATAACTTTTTTTTTTTTTTTTTTTTTTTTTAAGCATAGTACATGAAACGAAAATAAACACAATTTTTTTTTTTTTTTTTTTTTTTTTTTAAGTTACAATAAAACGATAAACTCAATTTTTCACAAACTTCATTAATTCTCATCCTATTTTGTTTGTTTTATTTGTTGCATAAAAACCTTGGACTATCTCAACTTTTGTTTCAATATTCGATTAGGTTCCTCGGTTCTTGTGATGATGTGTTTCTATGGGTCTTCTTTGATTGAGAGAGAGAATGATGCTAACTACAAATCGGTATTTAGAAGGAGTTTCATCTTTAGACGTCACCCTCATGATTGACGGAATTAGCACTCAAGAGATCAAAAGTAGTCTTTGAAAGTGGTGCGAAGTTGGGTAGCTCACCATTCCTACCCGGAATTTACGTATGGTGACACACACTCTAATGACTTTTCTAGAAAGTTGCAAAAATTGAAGGTTGGTGCCTCACTTGATGTAAATTGGGTAGTCTCCACTATGGGTGATCACAATTCTACTACCGAATATCTAAATGACACCTAATTCGCCCTCCAGGTATGGTTAAATCCAACTTTAACGCTCTAATCAACTAAGGAACCCGATTGCGTTTTCCGGCACTTCTAACTCTGTTATTTTGGTCAGATTCTCTATGTAAACATAGCTAGAAGCATGCTAGTGACTCTAAAATCTCTAAAAGTTGGAGGTTTTTATTTGCAAAAAGTTTTTGATTTTTTTTTTTTTTTTTTTTTTTAAATAAAAGACTAAAAACTCTAAATGCAAAATAAAAACTAAAAACTCTAAATGCAAATGCACCCCCAAACCTAAATCAAACATTGTCCTCAATGTGTACACATATAGAAAAAATTTAAACGATCACATACCGAGAGAACTATGCCGATAAGATAAAAGGGAAGAGATTACCAGGATGTCGGCGGGAGCAAGGTTGAGCTTCATTCGTCAAGGCAAAATCCAACATTCTCGGTGGTGATTATATCGGATTAGCACAAAAAAATGCACAAGAAGACTCAACCGATTCAAGAAAGAAAAAAATTAACAAGTCCTACAAAAATTTACTAACGAGTCTAAAGAGTTGAGGGTCAACCCAATAGAAAATATGTACAAACATTAACAAATGTAACATGAAAATGGACTTTGGTTTTACGTGGAATTTGGTTTATTGGGCTTTTGGTTTGTTTGGGATTTGGTTTCAATGGGATTCATTTGGTTTTGTTGGGAAAGTTTGGTTTATTTGGGAGGCCCAAGTTGTCGTGGGCTCAATTTGGTTTGTTTGGGATTTCTTTGTTTGAAACCCATGATTTGTGAACTCGCAGATGACCCGGATGTCTAGCTTATGAAATTTGAAGGTTGTGTGGTTGCAGCCCAAGTGGTTGTGCAAAGCCTAGGTTGAGTTAGCCCAGTGAAGGTGTTCAGCCCATCAGTGTGGCTTGATTGTGAGCAGCCCAGGTTGGGTTCAGTGGGTGTGGACAGCCCAGCAGTGTGAGTTGGGCTCGGTTTGGTTATGTGCCCAGCCCAACAGATGTGGGCTCAGTGTTTGTGCAAATGCACGGCCCAGGTTGATTTCACAGCCCAGGCTTGTGTGCAAGGCCAATTTGTATGCAAGCCCAGTTTAGATGTTGCAAGCCTTGGTTATGTTTGAACAGCCCAAAGAGTGTGGGTTATGTGGGCTCGGTTGACTCACGAGCCCGAAGTTGCGGCCAGAGTTATGTGGGCTGGTTTGGGAGGTGCAACGTGGTCTGTGCATTTGAGCACGGCTCGAGGTATGCTCGGAGCCACACAAGTATGCTCGGGCCACACACTATCTCGGTTCAACCTCAAAGCTACGGGGCTTGAGGTCAATGCTTCCTGAGTAAAGCTCGGGGTTGACAACACAAAGACAACTACAGCTCACTCACAACCCGTGGGGGCTGGATTGAGCACTGAGTAGCGAGAGCTCGAGGTGATGGCGGAGTTAAACATGCAAAGGGCTGTCACGAGTTTAGAAATACGGCTACGATGGGGCTGATAACGAGTTATGCTCAAGCGATGACAGACCTCACAAGGTTTCCCACAAGGTGCACAGTCGAGCTCAAATTTCACAAAGACATGCACATGAATACCAATCCAAAGCATTCATTCGATTATAGTTCGTGGATTGAGATACGCATACAGATGTGACAGGCAGTCCATTAAGCTAGTTGAGGCTCACAGATATACAGGCAGAGATGCTCAGCAAATTTGGCTTCCAAGTTATGACCCAACACTTGCAGCTTCAGGGGCTAGCAAGGTGGTTTCACACAGGCTCACACAAGGTTCACACAAGGCTGGCAGGTTTGGCTGATGTCAAAAAGGGTAATGCGGCTCTTAGTGAACCAAGTTCCTAACATGACCTCTCGGCTTCGAAAATGGAGGGTTCTGATTTAGGGCGAGAGTCAGCAATTTTATGCGGTAAAATGACTCAAAGAAGGGATTATGATAAGATGAGCACGAGCTACAAGTTGATGTCATACAAGTTTGCAACTACTGATGAGCGGCTAATTCTGAGTGTATGCTCAGGGCAGATGACACTAGGTTTTAAAGCACAGGCCTTTTAGGCTGGGTAGAGCATGCAAAGGTATTAAGATGCAACACTGGTTAGAGAATGATACTAACTTGTTTTAGCCACAGTGGCTATGCTCAGCTCCTTGTCTTACCTACAGGGTTGGCTAGCACAAGAAGACAAGAATAACACAACAACACACAGGTACTGGATTGCAGTTTGCTCGTGGCTTTGCACCTTTTCTCCCACTCCTTGGACTTGCTCAAAGAGCTAGCAGAAGAGCCAAGTAGCAACTCGGTACCTCAAGTGGGCTTTTCCATGGTTAGCTCACCAATTTGCTCAAAGACAAAGACCTAGCAAGCATGGCGGTAATTCGTAACTCAACACCAAAGTTTAGTAGCCGGATTGAACCCAATGGAACAGACTAAGCCGGGTAAGATGTTAAGTGTGATGGTGAGTGCAATGACCACTATCTTACAGGCTCTTTTACTTCAATGGATGTGCACGAGATGACAAGAGCACACAACTGATGCTAACTACAGCTAAATGAGCTAAAGCTACCCTAACAGCAATGCAGATGAGCAAAAATGATGCAGGAATAAAGTAACAAGATGATGCAAGGTTAACAGCAAGTTACAAGTTACACTAAAACTACACTAAAACAGAGATGACTCTAAGTTACACTAAAACAGAAATGATTAAGCCAAGTTTCAAATCAAGTTACAAAACTAAGTTAACTAAGTTATACTAAAAAAAATGAAGAGTAAATGAAGCAAACATAGAAAAATTAACAGCTACACTACACTAACACAGGGCTAATAGCAATGCAAGGTGAATATATACGGGGGGATATGAAATCAGTAAAGCAAGCAATTGAACAACGGGGCACGCGCCAAGTCCCTGCAACGGCGCCAAAAACTTGGTAGGCCGGAAGAGTGTATAAATTTATGTATTTTACGGCCTACGGTTATACCGCAAGTGCACGGTGTCGTGATGTAGCACTGGGCACGTACGGGTCGAACCACAGAGACTTGTGGTGCCCTTATGTGATCTAAGGCTTGCTACTTAACTGAATTCAAATGATAACAAGTGACAGTGATAAAAGATGGTAAATAAGATGTTTTGCCGATACGGCTTAGTAGTGAAATGTAATCAACCTAAACTAAGGTATAAACAATGATAAAAGAATGCTAAGGTATGCAAATCCACCTCTAACTCCTATTGTATGATTAACTAAGTTAAGGATCTTGTTGTCCTGTGAATGATAAGGGGCGGTGTCAATTCCACCACCTATCTCTCCCTGTAATGCTTCAAAGAACGGCTTAAAGTCTTGACCCAGCAGCACTAGTTGTCTAATTAAGTACAACTAGTCAAGGGAATCGACATTTGGTCTAAAAATTGAGAGCAAAGCACTCTCAAAGTAGTTATAACCTAACTACAATGGATACAGGGCATCCATTGTGAGAGAAAAACATTGGGCACTATGATTGAAGACAAGTTTATAGTTTAAGCATGCAAGAATACTTCACATATAGTTAACATCACAACATGGAAATTAGGGTTTCAATGAAACCCTAGCAAATTAAATTAAAACAACAAAAACAGAATTGAAACTAAGTGGCAAAGACCTTTGGCTAATCCGGGCGTGTCTCAAATCATCCCCTTCACTCTCTATTTATACATGCGGTTCAAATATCCCAAACCCTAATATTTTTCTCCAAAAATTAAAATAAAATGAAAGTAAAATTAACCCATACTACTCCGATTCGCTCCCTCTTCGTCAAATCGTCCACGGTAGCTTGCTTGTGATGTTGGTTGACAAACCCTAGCTTCTAGTTATCTTTAAATTAGCTTCTAAGGTTGATAGAGGCTAAAAGAAAGATAACTAGACCTAGAGAGGGTACTAGTGATGATGGAGAAGGAAGAGAGAAAGGAGTTGGTAGTGGTGGGGCGGCTCTGCAAAGGGTATGGAGGTGGTAGAGTTGCTCTGCCAAAGGGTATGGAGGTGGAGTTGCAGAGCTCGTGGGAAAGAGAGAAGAGAAGAAAGAGAAGAGGAGAAGAGAAATGAGTATGGGTCGATAGGGTATAGGGTATGGTGGTTTCGTTGTGAAACGAACGGCAATGGGATGATGAGAACGCCGCACCGAGCGTAGGATGAAGTCAAGAGATCCGAACGGTCGAGGTTGGTAGCCGGTTTTGGAGTGATCTCGTGTTGCACGGGATCATCGAGATATAGATGTAAGCGATGGAGCGACCGTTGGATGTAGCCGGGCGAGATCTTGACGGCTCGGAGTGAGTGAGCTGCTCGGATCCCGGTCGTGGGTAGCTCTAGCCCATGTCTTCCTTGTTGGGTTGCAACCGATTCGCGCGGGCTTTGGCTATCTGCTCCATAGATGCTCGACTCCAATTCTTCGCTCCTTGGCTCCTCGATTCTCCGAGCTTTATTTATTACCTAAAAACACAAAATTAATTAATACAAATATTTATTCTTGAAAACAAGGAAAATACAGAATATGGAATAATACATGATTTATAAGCGCAAAAGATGAGTAAAATGCCAATAAAAAGGTGTATAAATATGCACTATTTAGCACTCATCACTAGTCAAGGCTAGAATCCAACATTCTCAGTGGAGATCATATCGGATTAGCACAAAATATGTACAAGAAGACTCAACCGATTCAAGAAAAGAAAATTTAACAAGTCCTACTGGATTATATACAATGAATTCACCATATACCAACAGTCTAAAGAGTTGAGGATCAACCCAATAGAAAATATATACAAACATCAACAGCCTTACACAGATATAAAATGAGAGTGCAAGTAAGACTGCATATGGGAATGAGTTTCCCCCAAACCTAAACTTGTAAACAGGTGTGTTTGTGAGAACAAAATCTTGCAATTTTAAAGGTATATCATGCAAAAGGTCTAACTCAAAATGAGTTTTGCTAATAACAGGCAGACATACACATTCCAAATGTGGCTCCTTAAGAGTGTTATACTTTGATGCGAAATAGTCCAAGAGGACTTGGGAAGCACAAAGCTCTAAGCCTAAGTTAGGCATTTTCAGAAAAGTTGGTTTTGCAATTTTGTTACAAACTACACCTAGGTTTGGTGGATGAGTGTCAATCTGTGCCTTAGGAGAGAGATTAGGTACATCTAAGTTGTTTTCATTCATAAGATCATTTGCACCATCATGCACTTTCCTAAGGTCGGAAGAAGGTAAATCATGCTCACCAGCATAGAACAATTCATCACTTTCCATGTCATACTCATCAGAGGAGGCAACAAATTGTGACATGGGCAGGGAATCAGACACAACAATAACATCATGATCCAAAAGAACATTAGTGTCAACAGAAGATTCATCCTTTCTTAAGTCACAAATAAGTTGTGTAGCATGCTCACATTCACTAAAGAATTTCACAAACCCAAGCTCAGAGTTAATATCACATGTATGAATGTTAGAAGAAGTATCATTCATAGGGTTCACAGAAGAGACGCCTAACGTCTCTGAACCAAAAGATTCCATCATATTTTCAGCATATACATGTTCTTCTAACATATCATGTTCATCATCATCATCATCATAACAAAAATTCATCTCTCCATTCAAAATTGTAGCATTTTTAGTGTACTCATCTACCTCTAGATTAGGTTCATATTCAGTGTTAGTTGCATGAGTAGGCCTAGAAACACCATTTTCAAAATCATCAGGAATAACAAACATCCTATCATAAGTTTCCTTCCAATCTTCATTTTGTAACTCAATCAAGTTCCTTTGAAGAATCATAGTGAGTTGTTCTATTGAAGGAGAGTCTTCACTAGTGGGTATGCATTCCTCATATGGATATTCATTGTATGGTTGAGCATGAGGTTCACTAGAGAAGGAGATTCAGACATGTTGCTATATGGATGGTCATGTATTGCATTCAGTTCAAGCCTAGCATTTTGCTCCATGAGCGTTTCCATTAGTGATTGTAAACAAGGAGTGGGGGAGTATAAAATTGTTCAACTCCCACCGTGGTGACCGATACATGTGCTCATGATGGTTAGGGTATGAGTATTCAAGGTCAGGGCCCTGAGAAGGCTCATAATACTCCCTAAAATCATTATGGTCTGTGGGGGTTTCATATGGTGAGGCATGCCCGTAAGCAAGCTCTCTAATGGATTTGTTTCCATCCCCAGATGCAGACCAAAATCCCTGACATGATTTAACAACTCAAATTGAACTCAAAGCCCAGTTGTAGTGGACTCGGTTTGGTTTATTGGGTTTCATTTGGTTTGTGTGGGATTTGGTTTTGTTTGGGCTTATGCGCCCCGGTGGAACTGTGGGGTTTCAATTATGCTCACCAAACTTGATTGCAAAGGCGAGCCAGTTGTTAAATGGGCTTTTGATTTTGGTTTTTGAAGCCCGAGGTTGGGTGAAAATGTAAAGCCCAGGTTGTTTTGCAAAGCCTAGTTGGGTGTGGGCTCCCTTTTGTGTACAGCCCAACGGTGTGGCCACTGTGGGTGAAAGTTGCGGAAATGGCCCCAGTTTTGATTGATCAGCCCAACTTTGGGTGGGTTTGATTAAGAAAGGTTTTTATGGTCGAGGCAAACACAGAGCAAGGCAAACTCGGCTTGGACAAATCAAAGCAAATGCACGCTTGGCAATGGTGATGCATAGGTTGTGTGCACAGAGAACGGGACGGCGGAGTTTCGGCTCAAGACGATTAT
The DNA here is from genome assembly GCA_023531295.1 of Papaver armeniacum. Classification (NCBI taxonomy): domain Eukaryota; kingdom Viridiplantae; phylum Streptophyta; class Magnoliopsida; order Ranunculales; family Papaveraceae; genus Papaver; species Papaver armeniacum. The sequence continues at coordinate 42,210 of JAJJWW010013458.1, forward strand.
TGTGCTCGGACAAACGAGAGTTATACAAGGCGGCCTAGGTTGGCGGCTCAAGCAAAGCTTGTACACAGCCTGACCTAGGTTCAAAGACAAGTAATGTCTTTGGTTGGTACAAAGACAACTGAGATATGTTCTGGAGAGCAAAGCAAACTCACGTAAAAATAGCACAGCCAGATTGGCAGCTTGTTCACAAATGCAATAAAGCGATAGACTTTTCAGAGATTATGCAAATGGGTGACAGGGTCTCACTCAAGGCACAGGGCATATGGCTCACAAGCTCGGTTGATATGGGTCGACAACAAGTTGACTCAACGAGCTCTGTGATATCAAGTTGGGATTGGCAAAGAACTTGGTTGCACCGCAACTCGATGCATGACATACAGTGAGGTTTGACCGAGCACATAGGGCAAATGTAGGCTAAGGCTTAACAAAGACAACGGGGTATCACACAGATTAGCGAGGCTAAACAAAGACAGTAAGAGGCACGAGACTAGCAGAATATCAATGTGAGGTCAAGCTCATGGAAGTGGTGACAATTTCACACATGCATTTGATTCAGCGCAATATCATAGTATTCTCAGCTAGCATGCAAGGTAAGCTGGCTCAACAGGCAACCCGGGTAGTGCTTATAGATTTGCAGCTCTGACTAATTAACCAAGTTCAACCTCACGGCTACGTGGGGCTGGAGGGTTAGAGCATGACTCACGGCTCAACTACAGCTCAACTCACGGTTTGGGGGTATGCTGAGAGGTTTAACAACACTTGGTTCAACAAAGTGGTGGCTCACGAGGTCACACGAGTTGCAGCGGATGAGGCAGATTAGCGGATGGAGTCTAAGAGTTCTGAGCATACAAGGTGGGAGCTAGTTTGTTATGCAAGGGCTAGAGATTGGCTTGCAATCGGCCAAAGCAAAGCAAGGTATGCAAAGTGGGTTATGCTCGGGGCTTTGGCTCAACAGGGTCGATTGTTTTCCCCAGGGTAGCTCAACCAACTTGGCTGTCCAAATTGTCACTTAGCAAGTTGTGACTCTAGGTGTTGATTTCTCGAGGTCATTGACACGTTTGGCTTAGCTCAAATTTAGCAAAAAGCATGCACACGAGATCATCACACGGACATAAAGTAAAGCAGGATTTGAGAATGATTAACTCGCTTTAGCCACAATGGTTATGTTGCTCCTTGTCTTCCCTTCCTTGAGTTGCACAATGCAGCGTGGCAGTACCCGCTTGGCTCAACAAGTCACTTCGATTATCAATATTGCCATGATTAAAGCAAGAGCACTTGTGCTACAATGAAAAGACTCGAGCTATGCTTTATTGTAAAAAATGGGGCCACGGAAAACAAAAATAACAAACAAAGTGCGGGGGCAAGATGCGAGATGATTAATAGCAACAATTTAAGCTAAGCTAAGCTAAGAAACAGGGAAACACAAAGTTAAGTGATAAGCGTAATTCCCTAAGACATGCAAGTATTAAACTAAGTTAAGCTAGAATTCCCTAAATTCTGAGATGCAAGTTACAAAATTTAAACTAAGTTATACTAAAACAAGACTAAAAGCAAAAATGTAAAATGAGTATGTACGGGGATGAAATGAACTCGGTAAAGGCAATAGTGATTGATCACGGGGCACACGCCAAGTCCCCGCGTGGCGGCGCCAAAAACTTAGTAGGCTGGGAAGATGTTTATATTTATGTGCCTACATGTAATAACCGCAAGTGCACGGCGTCTATCGGAGGCGTGGCAAGTACGGGTCGAACCACGAGAGACTTGTGGTGCTCCGATTGATCTAAAGGCTTACTACTTCCGATTTGGTGGCGGTGTAACAACGGGGGTTTTTGTGCCGATACGGCTAAGTTGTAGTGACAAGGAATGATAAATAAAATGTAACTAGTGACAATGGGGATGCTAGGGTCTTCAAATCCACCACTAACTCCTATTGTGTGTTCAACTAAGCTGAAGTTCTTGTTCCTATGCCAGATGAGTGAAGTTTGTGATGAGTGCTAAATAGTGCATATTTATACACCTTTTTATTGGCATTTTACTCATCTTTTGCGCTTATAAATCAGATATTATCCCATATTCTGTATTTTCTTTGTTTTCAAGAATAAATATTTGTATTAATTAATTTTGTGTTTTTTAGGTAATAAATAAAGTCCGAGAAGGCGGCGAGCCAAGGAGCGAAGAGGTGGAGTCGATCATCTATGGAGCAGATAGCCAAAGCCCGCGCGCTTGCGGTTGCAACCCAACAAGTAGCAAATCATCTACAAGACATGGGCTTGAGCTGGACCCGACCCGTGACCGGATCGAGCCGTCTCTTCGAGACGTTGAGATTTCTTTCTCCCTCATCCAGCTGGTCGCTGCTTCCACGTGCATCAAAGATTGCTGCTCCCGTGCAACACCAGATCGCTCCAAAACCGCTTACCTCTATCAGCCATTCAGATTTCGCTCCTATTCATCCAACGCTCGGTGCAGCGTTCCCATCAAACTTTGCTGCGCCTGCCTCACAACGAAATCCCTAACCCTATACTACCCACTCGACCAAACCCCATTCTTCACTCCACCTTCTCTTTCTTCTTCTCTCTTCCTCTCCTGTCACTTTCACAGAGCAGAGCTCTGTTCCGCCATCTCCCCGACCATCTTCTGCAACCCCATCTTCTTTCACCACAGCAACGCACCATCAACCACCTCAGCTCCCTCTCTAGGTCTAGTTATCTTTCTTATAGCTTCTATCAACCTAGAAGCTAAATTAAAGATAATTGGGACTAGGGTTTCTCATACATCAACTCGATCGATGCAGGGCGTTCTCGAGCCAAATTGAGAGGAGAAGGCGGTAGGTATGGGTTTCAATTAATTTCTATTTTATAATGAATTAGGGTTTGGTTGATTTTGCATGTATAAATACAACTGAGTTGGGTGTGTTAGTTTTTCACGCCTGGATTAGCCAGAGCTGTCACTTTAGTCTTATTTGTGTTTTATTTATCTTGTAATGTTTTAAGTCAAATTTCCAGGGTGTGTTGAAACCCCTGAGAAGATGCTAAGCTATTCACTGTCTTGTGTGGTTCTTGTAAGCTTCTTGGTTTGATTGAGTTAGTTTGGTTGAGTGCATGACCCTGTGATGGAGTGTACTGTAAGAAGACACTCCATACTAGGGGGGGTGTGTGTGAAATTAGTAAGGCAATATTATGGTGTTCATCCCTGGAATGAACCAAGACTATAATTAGGTTAGGAATTGCTTTAATATAAGGTCAGGTGGTGGATTCACCACCCTGGTAGCTCTCAAGTTATCTTTTTACCTTAGTTTAGAGTTCACTGTCACTCAAATCAGCCGTTTCGGCAACAACAATCTCATAACTTACAATTGTGTCACTTATTTGCTAGAAATTCAGTTTAAGCCAAGCCTTGATCAATCAAGCACACCCTAGTCCTTGTGAGATCGACCCGTACTTGCCGCGTCTCCAATAGACGCCGTGCACTTGCGGTATAACATGTAGGTCATAAACTTAACTATCTTCCAGGCCTACCAAGTTTTTGGCGCCGCTGCCGGGGACTTGGCGTGTGCTTTCTTAACTTCTTTTGGCTTGTTTAAACTGTCTTCCAATCCATCTCTGTATATACTTGCACTTGCTGTGTTAATCATTGTCTTTCAATATTCCCTGTATATATGTGTTAGACTTTGTCTTATTTCCATGCCATTTTAGCTGTAACTTAGCATCTGCCTGTAACATAACTTGTCAGTGCATTGTAGCCTTGCATTGTAGTATAACTCAGTTTATATCCTTCTTAGCTGTAGCATCTTTGCATCTGTAACTTAGTGCACATCTGCATCTGCATCTGCATCTTGAGCATCTTGCTCCATTGCTTTGCACATCTGCATCTGTAACAGTGGCTGCTTCTCATACATTGCACTTTCAAATTCAGTGCAGCTGTGCATTTGTGCATCTTTACATCTGTTGAGCTGTGCAAAATAGAAAACTTAACTCTCTTTTTTGAGCGGCAGTGCCTGAGCTTCTTTGTTGTGTTTCTTGATCCGTTGAGGCTTGCTTTGTTGTCGCTGCTATGCTTGTGTGCGACTTGAAAGGTGAGTGGTGCCTTATGCTAGTCTGTGCTTACCTGTGCTGATAAGCCAGTAAATTTGTGTGAGACCTTGTGGTTCTGTGCTGACAAAGCCTTGCCTTGCATAACTTCAATCTGCCCTGTACTCAGCCCAGCCCCTGACGCTGTGAGGCTGTGTTACAACGTGGATAGCCAAATCCAACACAAACCCTGAGCATAACCATCCGCCCTGAGCTCCAGCCCCTGAAGCTGTTGAGCCTCAGGGCATACCTGCGAGCCACCACTGTTTTTACCCTGTGAAAACCGAGTTATTGTGTGGCCTGAGCATTTTGGTGTGCACTGAACTACCCTGAATCTGTGTGTTGAGCCATTGTCTGCCTTGTGCTGGGTACAATCCCTGAGCTATCTGAGAACCCTTTTGAAATTGTTGTTTTTGGTCTATGCTTGAAATTGTGAAATCTTTGCTGTATGCTCAGCTGAAGCCCTCAACCTGGGCTGAACATAACTTAGAGCCCACACCCAAAACTGAGGCCTGCTATGCCTTTCAACTAGGCTGAACCCACATAACCCACACTGCTGGGCTTTGCACTTAACCATCAGCCCACAACCTCTGCTGCTGGGCTGTCTGCACACAACTGGGCTGTACAGTTCTACACAACCACTTGGGCTTACACCAAACCAAGCCCAACTCAACCTAATCTGGGCTGCTCACAATCAATCCACCTCTGGGCTTAACAATTTCAAATAGCAACTGGGCTGAACATTCCCAAATAAACCAAAACCCAACAGAACCAAACTTTCCCACCAAAACCAAACTTTCCCAACAAAACCAAATGAAACCCAATAAACCAAACTAAGCCCACATAAACCAAACTGGGCTTTGAGTTCAATTTGAGTTGATAAATCATGTCAGGATTTTGAGTCGCATCACAGAGTTCAAACAAATCCCTTAGAGAGCTTGCTTACGGGCACCTTTCACAGGATGAACACCCCACAGACCATAATGATTTTAGGGCATATTATGAGCCTTCTCAGGGCCCTGACCTTGAGTACTCATACCCTAACCATCATGAGCACATGTATCGGTCACCACGGTGGGGAGTTGAACAATTTTATACTCCCGACTCCTTGTCTACAATCACTAATGGAAACTCTCATGGAGCAAAATGCTAGGGCTTAAACTGAATGCAATACATGACCATCCATATAGCAACATGCATGATCATCCCTTCTCTAGTGAAACATGTGCACAACCATTTAATGATTCATATGACACATGCATACCCACTATTGAAGACTCTCCCTCCATTGAACAATGTCACATGTTCTTAAAGAGGAACCCTGATTCATTTGGAAAAGAAGAATGGAAGGCAGTTCATGATAGAATGATTATTGTCCCTAATAAAGAAAATCTTGAAAATAGTGTTTCTCTTCCTACTCATGCAACTAACACCGAATATGAACCTAATCTAGAGGAAAATGAGTACACTAGAAATGCTAATAGGGAAATGCATTTTTGTTATGATGATGATGATGATGAATATGATATGTTAGAAGAGAATGTGTATGCGAGATAATATGATAGAATCTTTGAGTTCGAGAGGCGTTAGGGCGTCTCTTTTTGTGAACCCTATGAATGACACTTCTTCTAACATTCATATATGTGATATGGATTACGAGCTTGGCTTTGTGAAATTCTTCGGTGAATGTGAGCATGCTTCACAACTTGTTTGTGACTTAGGACAAGATGAATATTCTGTTGACACTAATGTTCTTTTGGATCATGATATTATTGTTGTGTACGATTCCTGCCCATATCACAATATGTTGCCTGCTACGATGATTATGACTTGGTGATTGATGAATTGTTCTATCTTTGGTGAACATGATTTACCCTCTTCGACTTTAGGAAAGTGTGTGATGGTACAAATGATTTAAAAAATGAAAACAACCTAGATGTACCTAACCTCTCTCCTGAGTCACAAATTGAAACTCCTTCACCCAACCTAGGTGTAGTTTGTCACAAGATTGCAAAACCAACTTTTCTAAAAATGCCTAACTTAGGCCTAGAACTTTGTGCTTCCCAAGTCCTTTTGGACTATTTTGCATCAAAGTATAACACTCTTAAGGAGCCACAGTTGGAATGTGTATGTATGCCTGTAATTAGCAAAACTCATTTTGAGTTAGACCTTTTGCATGATGTACCTTTAAAATTGCAAGATTTTGTTCTCACAAACACACTGTTCACAAGTTTAGGTTTGGGGAAACTCCTTCACATACACAGTCTTACTTGCACTCTCATATTATTTCTGTGTAAGGCTGTTATTGTTTGTACATATTTTCTATTGGGTTGATCCTCAACTCTTTAGATTGTTAGTTTATGGTGAATTTTCATTGTATATATCCAGTAGGACTTGTTAAATTTTTCTTTTCTTGATTCGGTTGAGTCTTCTTGCACATATATTATGCTAATCCGATATGATCTCCGTTGAGAATATTGGATTCTAGCCTTGACGAATGAAGCTCAACCTTGCTCCCGCCGACATCCGGTAATCTCTTCCCTTTTATCTTATCAGCATAGTTCTCGTGGTACGTGATTGTTAACTTTTTCCTATCTGTGACACATTGAGGACAATGTTTGATTTAGGTTTGGGGGTGCATTTGCATTTAGAGTTTTTAGTTTTTATTTTGCATTTAGAGTTTTTAGTCTTTTATTTTAACTATAAATTTTCAAAAAAAAAAAAAAAAAAAACTCTTTTGTAAAACCTCCAACTTTAGAGATTTTAGAGTCACTAGCATGCTTTTAGCTATGTTTACATAGAGATTCCGACCGAAATAACAGAACTTGGAAGTACCGGAGAACACAATCGGGTTTCTTAGTTGATTAGAGCGTTAAAGATGGATTTAACCATGTCCGGAGGCGAATTAGGTGCTTGTTTAGATATTCGGTAGTAGAATTGTGATCACCCATAGTGGAGACTACCCATTTTACATCAAGCGAGGTGCCCGACCTTCACTCTTTGTGACTTTCTAGAAAAGCTTTTTAGAGTGTGTGTCACCAATACGTCAATTCGGGTAGGAATGGTGAGCTACCCAACTTCGCACCACTTTCCCCACTACTTTTGATCTCTTGAGTGCTAATTCCGTCAATCATGAGGGTGACGTCTAAAGATGAAAACTCCTTCTAAATATCGATTTGCAGTTAGCATCACTCTCTCTCTCAATCAACGAGATCCATAGAAACACATCATAAATCAGCAAGCGGAGCAACATCGAGAATATTTGAAGAAAAGTTGATATAGTCCAAGGTTTACGTGCAACAAAGAAAAGGAAAGAAAATAGGATGAGAATTAATAAAATTTGTAAAATCAAGACAATACAAGTTATGGAAATTGTGTGATATAGTCCTTCACCCATGGAGTTAGTAGTTTCATTGTTTTTTGTTATTTTTATTTCACTTACAATTCAAAAAAATAATAAAAAATCAAAAATCAAAAAAAAAAAAAAATCAAAAAAAAAAAAAATCAAAAAATCAAAAAAAAAAAAAAATCAAAATAAAAAATCCAAAAATATTGTAGTTTATTTTCGTAGTTATACCACCATGGTAAAGAAGAGTTCAAGAAGAAAAATTCCAAGTAACAAGGAAATTGAGTAGAAAAGTTAAAAAATTGTCAAGTTTTGTAAAGTTTAGAAGTTCGTCATCAGGTTGAAGGAGAAGATTGAAGACGTTTCTATGGTTCTTATGAGAGTGATATTAATTGCCGATCGGGTGAGAAGTGAGTGAGTACTCCCACCCCTTGCTAATGGTTGATTTCCTTTCTTAGAGATCATCGGAAAAAGATTCTTTTTGTCCACACTCGTGGAGTCTCCAGTTTTATTTGAAGGTTATCCTTCTTACCTACAACGTGTGCAGGATTTCTCTCTTTATTCCTGCTGCACACATGAGAGACTAAAAAGCGATCTTTTTGAGTGCAATTATCATAAAATCCTAATGGTGAGGCTGAAGTTGAGACTTATGATCACAATCGAATCCGAATTCTTTCGGATGGTATGGTTACTTCTCGCTCAACACTTAAGGATGAGAATGCGTTCTTCGATAGTTCTAACCACGTTACTAGCATGCGAAACTCTATATACTCATAGCTTCTTGGAGGCTTGAGACTCTTTTACACTCGAAGTTGGAGAAGGTTTTGTGGGTACACCTCTGGTAAACCCTCACGAGACTACAACTCGTCCACTAGGGACACCTAGGGGTTTAAAGGCTTAGTGCATACGCTAAATGCATTCGAGAGACCAGCGGGTGGTATAGTTAGGATTTCTTATTTTTGTTTCACTTGAGGACAAGTAAAATTCAGGTTTGGGGGTATTTGATGAGTGCTAAATAGTGCATATTTATACACCTTTTATTGGCATTTTACTCATCTTTTGCGCTTATAAATCGAGATATTATCCCAGATTCTGTATTTTCTTTGTTTTCAAGAATAAATATTTGTATTAATTAATTTTGTGTTTTTAGGCAATAAATAAAGTCCGGAGAAACTGACGAGCCAAGGAGCGAAGAATTGGAGTCGATCATCTATGGAGCAGATAGCCAAAGCCCGCGCGCGCAACAGTTGCAACCCAACAAGTAGCAAATCATCTACAAGACATGGGCTTGAGCTAGACCCGACCCGTGACCCGGATCCGAGCCCGTCTCTTCTGAGACGTTGAGATTTCTTTCTCCCTCATCCAATGTCGCCGCTTCCACGTGCATCAAAGATTGCTGCTCCGTGCAACACCAGATCGCTCCAAAACCGCTTACCTCTATCAGCCATTCAGATTTCGCTCCTATTCATCCAACGCTCGGTGCAGCGTTCCCATCAAACTTTGCTGCGCCTGCCTCACAACGAAATCCCTAACCCTATACTACCCACTCGACCAAACCCCATTCTTCACTCCACCTTCTCTTTCTTCTTCTCTCTTCCTCTCCTGTCACTTTCACAGAGCAGAGCTCTGTTCCGCCATCTCCCCGACCATCTTCTGCAACCCCATCTTCTTTCACCACAACAACCGCACCATCAACCACCTCAGCTCCCTCTCTAGGTCTAGTTATCTTTCTTATAGCTTCTATCAACCCTAGAAGCTAAATTAAAGATAATTGGGGACTAGGGTTTCTCATACATCAACTCGGTCGATGCGGGGCGTTCTCGAGCCAAATTGACATAGGAGAGGCGATTCGGGTATGGGTTTCAATTAATTTCTATTTTATAATGAATTAGGGTTTGGTTGATTTTGCATGTATAAATCTGGCCTTGAGTTGGGTGTGTTAGTTTTTCACGCTGGATTAGCCAAGAGTTGTCACTTTAGTCTTATTTGTGTTTTATTTATCTTGTAATGTTTTAAGTCAAATTTCAGGGGTGTGTTGAAACCCCCGAGAAGATGCTAAGCTATTCATTTGTCTTGTGTGGTTCTTGTAAGCTTCATGGTTTGATTGAGTTAGCTGGTTGAGTGCATGACCTGTGATGGAGTGTGTAAGAAGACACTCCATACTAGGGGGTGTGTGTGAAATTAGTAAGGCAATATTATGGTGTTCATCTGGAATGAACCAAGACTATAATTAGGTTAGGAATTGCTTTAGTATAAGGTAGGTGGTGGATTCACCACCACTGGTAGCTGAGTTATCTTTTTACCTTAGTTTAGAGTTCTTGTCACTCAAATTAGCCGTTTAAACCAAACATTGTCACTTGTTACATTTCCTTACTTGAATTCGGTTGAAGAAGCGTAGAATCAACTAGAGCACCCCTAGTCCTTGTGGGATCGACCCGCCTGCTGCCGCGTCTCCAATAGGCGCCGTGCACCTAGGGCCATAAAAATAACCCATCTTCCAGGCCTACCAGTTTGTCAATTCTACCACTTATCTAAGGAGTTTCACCTAGTGACACTTCAATATTCAGCTAAGGCACTAACCTAGAGCACTAGTTGTCTAATTAAACACAACTAGTCAAAAGAATTAGCAATAGTAATTGAAGTAAGAAAATGAAAACACATTCAACACGGATATAACCTAACTACAATGCATACTTGGCATGCATTGTGAGAGCTTTCTTGAGGTGTTAAAATTGAAGTTGTCTGATAACATTTAGCACTCAAGAATAATTCAACAGAGTTTAACACAACATGGAATTAGGGTTTCAATGAAACCCTAGCACACTAAATTAAAACATCAAAATAACAATTAAACTACAAATTAAACCTAATTGGTGCTCAGCTAGTCAGGCATACCCAAAAACATCCTCTACCTCTTCTATTTATACATGCACGGGAATTCCCCAAAACCCTAATTCTCAAAACAAAGAATTAAAAGTCATACCCTCTCGCCCATACTACTTGAATTGTACTCCTCTCTTGTCTATTCTGGCACCGCAACTCTTTTGATGTTGATGTTAGAGAAACCCTAATACTAGTTATCTCAACCCTAGCCTCTAAGTTAGAAGAATCTACGGGTAAAGATGGCTAGAACTAGGGTGGTGGACGAGTTGTTGAGGGCAGGCATTGTCTTGACAAGAGACGGCGGTGATGGAGGAAGGTAATGAAGGTGGCAACTGCAGCAGGTATGGTCGGGGAGAGGGGAATGGGTTTTGTAGAGGAGTTGGTCGGAGAAGAAAGAGAAGATGGAATGGGAAATGAGTTCTCTCGATAGGGTATAGGGTTAGGAGGTTTCGTTGTGAGGCGGGCGCATCGATGTTTGATGGGGAAAGGCTGTTGGATTTAGCCGAGGAAGATCCGAGCAGCTGAGAGAGACTCGGAGTGTTTTGGTGTTGAGCGAGCGCATCAAGATATGATGAGGAAGTCGGAGCGGCGTAGGATGTGGTGAGTGAAGATCCCGGCTCGGGATGGCGGGTTCGGATCCGGGTCGTGGGTCGGAGATGGATAGCTCGAGCCCATGTCTTCCTTGTTAGGTTGCAACTAATTGCGCGCGGGCTTTGGCTATCTACTCCATAGATGCTCGTCTCGATTCTTTGCTCTTTTGGCTCCTCAATTTGTCCGAGCTTTATTTATTACCTAAAAAAACACAAAATTAATTAATACAAATATTTATTCTTGAAAACAGGAAAACACGGAATGCGGGATAATATCGATTTTAAGCGCAAAAGATGAGTAAAATGCCAATAAAAAGGTGTATAAATATGCACAGGAAGGAGAGATCAATCAAGTAACACGTGAGTACAGAGGATGGGAACGTTCAATTCGATCACTCACAGCTGGATATTACAACACCTCCCATCACCGTGAGCCAGCAGCACTGCAAGTCCTGCATCTCATCATGTAACACCTCCAGTAGTCACTGAGAGCAACAAACTTCCACTCCTTCATCGGACGAGGAACCTGAGGGGCGAGAGGAGGACCATCTCCCATTATTGCAGACTTGATGGAAAAGCAGAAGTTCTTGTCAAGACTCAAACGGATATGGCCGCAACTCGGAAAGAGGTACTCACTTTTCTTAAGACATTAATCGATCGATTTCACATGACCCGCAATCAGCCTCTGGAGCCAACAAGGAATGAATTCAACGCACCTGAGAAGGTATTTCAATGGCACTGACCTGCATGGACCCGATCAAAGAAGCGACATCGATATGAGCGGTCCTGCCATGGAGGCTCCTACACTGGGACTCGATCCTACAACGATCTTCCTCAAGTCAATAGTTTCACTATGAACCGGAGGCCTGTGGATCTAGAAGCTGTTTCTCTAGTGGAAAGTTTATGCAAACTTTCACATCTCTCGAAGAATCAGCTACGTGAGACGTTTTGCTGCTATCAACCAGAGGAAGGTCACTGACCGTGACCTACATGTCACCGCACGACGATCAAGGATCTCGAGTTCAAGACGACCCTTATCTACACATGATCGTCTTCATTACTCTCAAGATTCTCAGTGACATCCAAGGCTCTCCCGTGCAAGGTCGCACTTAAGCCTACCACAATGACGGACTTCGAGGGAAACCAAACCAAGACATACTGGAGAAGCTCCGTGGAAAGAATCGACAAGTTCGTTGCATCCCACTCCCATGTGGGCGTCAATTCGTGAAGAAGACCGACTTGCATCATTGAGGGCTAGTACCCACGATGCATCTTTGCTGATGAAGCATTCTTCTCCATACCGTGAAGCCACAACCCACGCTCACACGAGGAGGGAACGAACTTTTATGGCGAGTCGTGACTCAGAAGGAAAACGGTATACTCCAAGATCGCCATTATCACAGAGGAGACTCATACCTACTTCTCCACCTAATGGAATGCTACAACAAAGAATCGAACCACAAGAGCAAGTGCTAGATGCTCCACAACAACTGTAAGATGGCACCAACTCTACAACTCGATGAAATTGAAATCGCTGAGGAATCTCCTAGGCTCTATCTCCATCACCCAACCTTGTGTACTTGATAAACGCATCGAAGCTCGTGCAACTTCTCAAAGAGTACCATGACATATTTGCTTGGAGATATGAAGAAATGCCGATGAAAATTGGTCACCCATCATATACATGTCATACCCGTATCCAAGTCATGCTAAACAGTTGTAGTTCATACATGAGGAAAATGGATAGATCAAATGTGTATAGACTTCAGAGACTTGAACAGTGTGTCGCTCCAAAACGATCCTCCTCTCGCCTAACATCGACATGTTAATAGATACAACCAATGACACGCATGTTCTCCTCCATGGATGGATGTAGCGGCTACAAACAGATAAGGATGCACGAGCATGATGCAAGTAAGATATCTTTTCGAACTCCTCTCTGAAATTTTTATTATACCATGCTGCCATTTGGTTTAAAGAGTGCTGCTCAACGTATAACCGCTTCTATGATTGTAATCTTCCACTGGAGCCGATACCTCAAGGGAGCAGCCAAGAAGATAACGATGTCCAACCGTCATATCGAGAGATCCAAGCAGTTACTCTATCGTACGCTGGTCGAACAAGATCCGGTGAGTCACTTTATCATACAGCACGTACATGTCTATCACGCTATATTGAGAATCCGCGCTTTTGGTCATCCTCCTGAGCCGTTGAACGCTCATCTACAACAACATATGCCCCGATAGAAAGAACCAGCCTCGCCTAAGAGCCTCATAATGTTTGTAGGGGCATATATCTCACCAACATAGCGATACAACATTCAGCCTTCTCAGAAGCAGCTCCTTGAAGCAAACAAGAGGAAAACCACCAAGATACAACATCATGCGCGTCCATCAACTCCAACTCCAGATACCACGTGCACGAATCCCACAATGATGAAACAACGCCCTAGGTATTCCATACCTGGCTCGACAACAACCACTACGGACAAACCATGTAAACCACGCTTGGGGATCGAGGCTCAGCGATGAAGTTCCTTCACCGTCACCAAGGACTTCTTCAACATGAGAAAGATGGTCACCAAGAATCATGGATTCGCAAGGGTAATCGAACTCAAGAGGAAGCCACTTCAACGCTCCTCCACAGAAGTCGCTTCAATGGTCTATTCAAGAGTCGCCGCAACGCTCTCTCCGAGACCCACGTTCGCTTCTGTAATCCTTCTTCAACACTCTCTCCAGACCCACCTCAACGGCCGTATCGTAAACCACTTTAACATCCTCTCGAGACGTTTCAACACCTAGCCGCATCAATAATCTAGCGCTCCGGTCAAGTTATCTTTGATGTACTCATTGCTCAACATACTGCCTCATCCATCCTTCATAAGGGCCTACGTGAGCATGAAAAACCTAAAAGTCGATAGAGAAGAGTTATCTTGTGGAATGTATATTTTCCTATAGTTGAAAAGGCGCGTGAACAACTCATCATCAATGTTCTATATATCTTGAAGCTTCTCAACACCTCCTCGACTTGGCACCGCAAGATTATCTCCGTAAGACATCTCAACAGGGATTCTTTTCTTCCACAATGAAATAAAAGACAGGAGTTAGAACTCTGTATGAAAATACGAGAGAGATGTAGTCACACGGCAAGACACAACTCACATCGGAGCACATCAATGGCCGGTCCAAACACCATTCAAGTCCTGAGTACAAATTTTAGTCCTAAGACAAATTTTAGTCCGTGCATAAATTTTAGTCCTGTGTTGATTTCTAAGACCGGCATAAGTTTCCAAGTCCGACATAAGTCGTCACAGTGAGGTGAGACTCACGTTCAATCAAGTATACACAACAAGCCCACATTCGATCAAGCAGCGCAGAGTCCCACTAACGGTATGCAAGCAAAGCATCGTCGATCAGGCACAACCCCACGATCGAGTGAAGCAGCGCATAGCTCCTCGACCGGCAGTGCATAGCAAGGTCGATCAAGCAAAGGCCGACATCATACTAGGGAAACACTCTCCTATATGCCTTTGAACGTGACATACTCCAAGGACAGAGATGACCTCGTCCTCTCCTGGTAACATCTAACTTTGTCTCATAAGTTTTATCTTTAATCGTCACTATCTCATGCCTACCACACAATAGTGTAACCATTATGTGCTAGTGAGGGACTTAATGTTGATGGTGGATTTTCGCTTAAGGTTATATTTGTAAAAACCAGAGAAAATCATGCTACTGACATCTTGTAAAAGATAAAGCCATCTATAAGTGTTGGATACTCCTCACTTGATTCACCAAGAATGGAACTGTAGCAACAAATCCATTCGTGAATTTCATATCACCTTGTATTTCAAAGATCATTATCAAGATGGCATGACGATCGAGTGTTACTCTTGCGAGTAACACTGAACCTCCAGCACTATAATGAATCATTATCGCTGTGGCATGACGACCGAGTGTTACTCTTACAGAGTAACACGAACCTCCAAGCACTATAATGAAACCATGTACGAAATACCCGTATAGGTTGATTCTCGTGTATACTAGCTCGAGCCCTCCTGTGTTATACTAGCCTGATTAGCCCTCTCTGCTGTTATACTAGCCCGATTGAGCATCCGCACGACTCCACTCCTATCAGGCCGATATGATTCGATCGCTAGCCATCCAACTCCACAAGCATGATTGGATGACTCAGCATCAATTCCATCACCCCCAAGGTGTATGGAATACACATGGCTCGACTCCCGCATGGCTCGCACCATTGGCCTTCGCTTGCTGAAGAAATCGGCCCATACCAAGCATTATGGACTGAAACCCTAATTAGGGCTTTGCGTATATTACATGTGCCGCAAAACTGGCTCCCAACCATCCATCTTCGCTGGTATAGATGGAGGGTGTAGATGTAGACTCAAAGGGCCCTGAGCATGTCGACACAATCACCATGTGACCGCCACACACTTGACCAATCTGGCCAAAACCAACCATGATTGGTTACAACAAATTCGGCCCGCCTCAAAAGAGCATGGTCGCACGCTTTGAAAGCCAAAACTAGGGTTCAAGCCATCACGCGCGCCCATCTTCTCCTAGCACGAATGGAGGGTCACAGATCAGATCGAAGGCAGTCCGGTCATACCAAAGATGACCACCGTGGGCCCATCTACCTCCTCATGCGGCCGGCCAAGGCATATCATGCCTCGGCTAATCCAAAACGCCCGCCCAAACATGCGTGGTTACACTTCCCAAATTGCAATTGATCTCGACCGCTCAACTTCACCTGGACGAATTGAGTGGCTTAGATCACGTTTTCATGGGATAGTCGAGCATAGGGCGTGAACATCACCCACCATCTACACGCCAAACCAACCGCGCCAAGACCGACCAAGTTAGGTCGTCTTGGAAACGCGCCGGAAAAGAGAGTGGCGCGCGCGCTTCCATGGTATCAAACTTTATCGCAAAATCAATCTCACCCACTCCTCTTGCCGGTCAAATTGAGCGGCCCGTATCGCGCTTTCATGAGGGAACGAATACAGTGCACCTACACCATCATGCCGCCAACACGCATGTATGGCCTGGTCCTCTCCAAAATCCTTCCCATGCTTGGTTTCGACTAAGCCGGGAGAGTGATGCTTGACGCACCTCTTCAAAAACCCTAATATTCATTAATCGGCCGCAGATGAGTGTCTCAAAGCATCATCTCATCCGTCCAACTTCACCAAACTTGGTTATACAACCCCGGTCAGAGTCAATTGTCGTCAGGAGTCAGTTACCCATCACCTTACCACACCACAATGCGTACTCGCATAAATACACACGATACTTCACAAGTATCGATTTCTCGAATAACGCAAGTATTCAACTCCAAGATTACATGTTATCTTTCGTGGGATCCACGATCCACATTCCGTACATCAATCATGTCACAAACTCGGGGATACATACTCGGGTATTGGTCTCAGCGGCTTACAGCAGGTGCAGGCACAGGCAACGCGCCATCACAAGAACGTGTCAGGAAGTCATGGACTCGTTAGAGATGAACAGAGAAGTGGCAAGACCGGTCGTGTATCACCGACACACAACTCCACTACTCCATCATTCCACTACCTCCACTTCCCACGAGAAACGTGAATGAGGCTCAATGACTTGTATAAACAGGTTCTCCGCCCTATTTCAAACAAGGGAACAACGAACAACACAAGTTCAACGATATAGTAAACCAAGTGTTAATACAAATCGTATTCAAACACTCAGCAGCTCGCTTGCATCAACCGTAAGCCTCGCTCATCTTTCTCACATGTCATAAGCAAGCCAACACCTTCACAATCTCAACACCTTCTTCGCTTCCCTCCCTAAGATCAACCCCATCTCCTTCACTTTGTGACCGAAACAAGTCCTGAACTGGCCATTTCTGGTTTAGGCCGGACTTGTACAGCATTGATCTCTCGAATCTACAAGCACTCACCGCATGCAGTGCATTTGTTTAAAGGTTTAGATTCATTCCTCATCCACACCCCAAATTACCAAATTCTACAGAGTAGTTTTCACCCATAAACAATGTCAGCTTATTCACTCCTAAGACTACATGCTATCTTCTCGTGGATCCACGATCCACACATTCCACATCAATCATGTCACAAACTAGGGGGATACAGACACGGGGTATTGGTCCGCGTTTACAGCCATGGCAACGTGCAACGCGCCATCACAAGTTAACGTGTCAGAAGTCATGGACGGCTAGAGATGTAACAGAGAAGTGGGCAAGACTCGGGTCGTGTATCACCAAACGCACAACTCCACTACTCCATCACTCCACTTCCTCCATTTCCCACGAGAGACGTGAATGAGGCTAAACGACTTGTATAAATAGGTTCTCCGCCCTATTTCAAACAACAACACAAGTTCAGCACAGATTTAAAATCAAGTGTTAATACAAAATCGTATTCAAACACCTGCAGGCTCGCTTGACATCAATCCGCAAGCTCCGCTCACCTTTCTCACATAAGTCATAAGCAAGCCAACACCTCTCACAATCTCAACACCTTCTCTTCTCGCTGCTTCCCCTCCCTAAGATCAACCCCATCTCCTCTCACTTTGCGACCGAAACAAGTCCTGAACGTGCCATTTCTCGGGTTTAGGCTTGACTTCGCAACACATTGGATCTTCGAACCCACAAGCACTCACTCGCGAACATCGCATTTGTTTCTTAAAGGTTTAAATTCATTCCCTCATCCACACCCCAAATTACCAAATTATCGGAGTAGGTTTTCACCCATAAATTGTGCAGGTATCTTCTATGTCCCTGTGATAAACCTCTTTCTCACAACGTTTAGCCTCGACTCATGAAGATTATCCCCCTTCTGCCGGAAGGAATGTATACAGATTCTGAGCTTTTAGTCCCAATCCAATAGGAAAATCTTCAGCAACAAAAATATATATCAAAATTTATTTTGATGGCATTATATAAGGGAGTTTTCCACTTCAGAGAAGTTGGTGGACTGTCACTAGAAATCTTGATAGGTGTAATGTTTCTCTCTATATCAGTAATGAAGCTCTTCACAGTATGTATAGAAACCGTAGGTCTAAACTGTATATTATTAAAAATGATGGAACATCTGAGTTTCCATGCCGAGAATACACGACTTACAAACCTTAGTATTTCCACATCATTAAAATTATTAGAGGTAAACATGTTAGATAACCAAGAGCTCGAATCCATATTGCGTATTCTAGAAAGGATAGTAAAATCCATAGCAAACCAAATCCTTTGAATCACTTAACAATGTAAGAACAAATGTTGAGAACTTTTCTCCACAACTACCACATGGGGGACAAAGATCATCAATTGTATTAACATATCCGACAATTTTATATCTAGTAGGGCAATCCTGTAAAAGTTTCCATAGGAAATGAAGGATCTTAGGTGGTAGTTTCATACTCCATAATCTTTTCCAAAGAAAAGTACTATTGGTACCAGTATTACTTGTTTGAGACTCAGCTAACAAAATTTTACAAGCTGACTAACAGTAAAGTTTCCATTCCTAGTGCATGTCCATCTATTTTTATCTCTTCCGATCATGGGAATCATAACTCTACATATCTCGCTCATGATCCATCGCTAGGAACAAGAGTGTTAAGCATGTTCAAGTCCCAACTTTTTGTGTCTTGATCAATTAGTTGAGAAACTAACTAAGTATTGTTAGACCAGAAAGTTGATGGTACTAAGGATTGGCATTCAGGTATCCACATATCCCTCTATATATTAATATCTTTTCCATCAGCAATCTCCCAACAATAATGTTGTTTAACTATTTGCAGTCCTTGACAAACACCTCTCCATATACAACTTCCATTTGTACAAATATCATCCGAAAGAGGAGAACATTTAGGCATTAGGATCTTGTAACATTCTCCGTGCTAATTTAGTTAAAAGATCCTGATTAAAAATGGTTGATTGTCTAATATTTAAACCACCTTTGCATTTAGAATTAGCAACATTATGCCTGTTTTTTAAATATAAACCTTTAGAATTACCAGTCTTACCCCACCAGAACCTCCATTGAATACAGTTCATTCTATCTGTAAGCTTTTTACGCATTGGAAAAACACTCATATGATGAGTAGCTATAGATCCTAAAACGGTTTGAGTTAGAACAGTTCTAGCTGGTTGATTTAGATGTTTGGCTCTCCAGGTACCTAGTCTACCACCAAACTTATCAAACATACTTGAGAAACTCTCATCTTTATTTCTTTGTAACAACAAAGGAACAACCAAGTAATTTTCTTGTAACCCCATTCTTCTGATATTAATAATATTAGTTATAGTATTTTTATCATGAGAACAAGTTTTTGGATTAAAGGCAAGTCCAGAATTGTCAAAATTGAAGGCTTGGCCTACTACTAAAATTCTCAATTATGGAGTTGAGTTGCCTTACCTCCTTAGGATTTGCCTTAGTGAAGATCATCTGCAAAAAAAATAAGTGAGATACAGAAGGACTATTTGGAGTAACTTTAATACCTTTAATGAGGTTATTGCTTTCAGCATCCTCAAAGCTTTGGAGAAATGTCCATACATAGGATGAAGAGATGAGGAGATAGAGGATCTCCTTGTCTCAATCCTCTAGTCGGTTTAAATTGATCATATGGAGCACCATTTAAAAGAACAAAAGTAGAGACTGTTGTAACACACTGCATTATCATCTTACATAAATCGTCCTCAAAACCATGACATTTCAAACAATCTTGAAGGAAACTCCATTCTATCCTATCAAATTATGTACTCATGACAAGTTTTATAGCTAACAAGCCTTTTTTAGATTTATGTTTTTTTCAGGGTATCAACTAACTCATGAACTATAGCTATGTTACTTGTCATGAGTTTGTTTTTGACAAAAGCCTTATAGACATGACTAATAATTTAATTTAAAAGGGGTTTTAGCTTATTAGCTAACAATTTAGAGATGATTTTATATGAAGTATTACACAAGCTTATACGCTTAAAATCTGTAGCAGTCCTAGGAAAATCTATTTTAGGAATCAAAGAGATAAAATTATGATTTTTCTCTTTAAGAATGTGTACTTACCGTGGAAAAAAAAAGCCTGCCCCATTTTAACAGTATCATTACCAACAACCTCCCACATTTGTTGATAAAATCCACGAGGGAAGCCATTTGGACCAGGAGATGTCCAAGGCTTCATCTTGAAGACAACATCCTTAATTTCCTCATAAGAAGGCATTCTAAGCAAAGCATTCTTATCAGCAGTAGTAACACAAGGATTGATATGATCAAAAAAAAAAAAAAACTTTAGAAGGGTTACCAGTTTTGTCCATGCTAGAAAAATGCTGCAACAAATTTGCAGCTATGCTATCTCTGTCAGTAATCTATATACCTGTGGAATCCTGTATAGTCTCTATTTGAGTCCTTCTCTTTCTATAATTTGCTTTATTATGAAAATATCTCGTGTTTCTGTCATCTAGGTTTAAGCCCCGTTTGGGATTGTTTTTTTTTTTTTTTCTATCAAAAGCACTTTGTAACAAACTTTTACTAAAAATTGTGTTTGGTAAAAAATTTTCAAAGTGCTTTTGGAGAGAAGCACTTCCATTTTAAATCTGCTTTTAAAAGCTACTCATCACTAGCTTTTAAAAGCTGAAAAGCAGAAGCTATAGACCCATATAATTTGATTTGATTGATTCCCTATTTTAACCTTGTTATATTATTATAAAGACAAATTTTACCCTTGAATATTGTACAATTATCATTATATTTCTAGCTTATATTTTGTTCTTTTATTTTGTTCTTTTATTATTTATTTTGAAATAATAAATAATAATATCTTTTATCTATTGATAAAGAATTTTATTTTGAAACTAATTACACACCAGGGTTTTTAGTTGGCAACCGAGCGAACAAAGTGAGCACCAACCCCTTTTGAATAGCAACCCCCAATCTATGAAAAATAAAACTACCAAGACCACTACTAGCATCATTACTAACTAAACAAATTTCAGACACTTGAAAAAAACAAACAGTATCTTCGCTAAGCTCCCCTAAAGTAGTGAAAGCTAAAACACCCAAACCATAACCATGCGTAACACGTGATTCAAGTATTTAGACCGCTTACGCGAAATAGCTTCCCGAAATGGCCCGGCCGGGATGAAAGCACGAAATCCATCCCCTGAAGGGCGAGACACCCGGTAACATCCATACAAAGCGTCTTGACCATTTTCCTTTGAGTACAAGGATGTGCAGACGTAAATCCTTGTTATCAATCGAATAAAACCCCAAAGCGACTTCCTTACGAACAGAAAACCATCTTTGTAACAAATATCCGCATAACATCGCGAAATAAATCATGTGGAACTTGAGACCAACATCATTTGCACAAAAGTGCATGATCACCAAAAATATCCAGGTTTATTGCAACAAGAGCACGAGACCATCTTCCACAAACAAAAGGGATACCAAGACGATAACAAACAACTTCTATGAAGTGTCTAGGCCCGAGGCATTGGTTTAACCCAATCTTGATAAAGAACGACCAAAAATATAATCTTGAGCATGTTTGATCTGGTTGCATTGTCACAGAATGGAATCTCTTGAATAAAGTAAATTGGATAGGGATCAAAGAGAACCATAATCATAAAATAATTACATAATATTTTTTTTGAAGCAAACCATAATCATAAAATTCTTTATTAAATGATAAAAATAATTATAAAATAATAAAATAAATATTACTTATATTTTTATCAATATTAGAATTCAAAATATAATTTATTATAATTATCCTTCTTATGATATTTTAAAAACATGTCTATTTCCGTAAGAAAACCCAGATATTTTTTATTCTACATCACCTTTCTACTTTAAATGCCAAAATGAAATTAATTTATTATAATTTATCAAACATCATTTAGGTGTGCAATTTGTTAACTTACAATTTGTTAACAGTTTTTCAAATTATAGTTTACCAAACGTCATGCCGCTTTTATTTTCACTGGGAACCCTCTCGCATGAGTTAATGGGTGAGACAAAGAACGCTTGAATCTGACATCACAGGGTGACATCACAACCACTTCTAAGTTAGGAAAGTAGCCCCAACAAACGTAAAAGCACTTTTCTAAAACTCACAACAACACTAAACTAGTATTCCCTCTTTAGAGTAACATCTTTAGATCTTTGCTTCCAAAAATCTTCCTTTATATTCTCACAATAATTAAGTTCAGCATGAAGTCTGGTAATCCTAGTATCAATAGTGTCAACAACACCTTTGAGAGTGCAGGGACTCAACTTTGTTATTAGTGTTACTAATGTGCTTTTATTTGTTTCAATGTGACCAAAAGAATGGATATTCCAATATTTTAAAAAAACAATTTCTTACGAGCTAAGTTAACCAAAGGACTCAAATTATTCTTTAAAATATTTGTTTGAATGTGATCAAAAGAATGGATATTCCAATATTTTAAAACTAATTTCACAATTTTCAAATTATTCTTATGCCTAAAGGCTAAAGAGCCATTTCTAGTAGCATTCTAGTTATCACTAATAATGTCTTTGCATTTAGGATCATTCAGCCAACATCTATTGAACTTTATAAGTCTTCCAATAGGATTTGTGTCTCTAGAGCTACTTAACACCAAAGGAGTATGATCACTGGCTATTTGAGCTAAATGGTTAACATGACAAGCATTATAAAGGTTAAACCATTTATCATTCCCAAGGACTCTATCTAGTCTTTCCTGAATTATCTCATGACCATGCCTCTTGTTGGACCAAGTAAATGGGTTCTCTGAGAAGTTAACACATTGAAGACCCATATCATCAACAAAAAATTTAGAAAGGTCAAAAGCAGCTTGAGTGTGAGGGATACCTCTTTCGTTTTCATCATTATTGATTATGAAATTTAAATCTCCAATAATAATACATAGTAAACATATATTCGCACTAAAAGATTTCACAACATTCCATTAGTCATCCATGTTACCATTTGGTAAAGCCCCATACATACAGGTCATTATCACTTTAGATCTAGCATCAATATAGAACTCACAGTTAATCACATTAAAAGCAGAATTTATAATATTAAGATTGATTTCATCTTGCAAAAGGATACATAATCCACCTGCAATACCAACTGTATTCACAATAAAATGGTTAGGATAATTAAGTGGCTTAATTAGTTTTTCCATTTTATGATAGTGAGATTTAGTTTCAAAGAGAAAAATGATTGTTGGATCATTTATTCTAACTGAATCCTTAAGATGAGCTCTGGTATTCTTGTTTCAATAACCTTGTGCATTCCATAATAGTATTCTCATTTTGGTAGGACTGGTATGACAAATAAGTAAGATACTAATATAGTAAATGTTATAAGAAGAAAATTGAAACCAAAATAAATTTTAAGATTTTCTATAAAAAGAGAGTTGAGAAAAGAGATTTACCAGTACTGCAGGGTCCATTTGCTCCTTAGAAGAGAACTCCTTTGGTATTGCATGCATTCCTTGTTTTCCATCCACCTAATAGTATTCTCATTTTGGTAGGACTGGTATGACAAATAAGTAAGATACTAATATAGTAAATGTTATAAGAAGAAAATTAAAACCAAAATAAATTTTAAGATTTTCTATAAAAAGAGAGTTGAGAAAAGAGATTTACCAGTACTGCAAGGTCCATTTGCTCCTTAGAAGAGAAATCCTTTGGTATCGCATGCATTCCTTGTTTTCCATCCACATGTGCTTCATTTTTCTCACTATTGTTCATTCTGTGATTGGCTAAGACTGTATTAACTTGAGGGGTAATGGGAATATGATGATCTTCATGGCTTTTAGACCTCTTGCAAGTTCTTTCTTGATCAACTTTCATATTTTCTTCCTCTTCAAGGTTTTCTTCCTCTACTTGATCTTCCATTTCATTCTCCATACCTTCCATTTCTTGTTGATGATTTTCATATTCTTCTAATGTGAGACTATTTACATATAAAAATTCAACTATTTCAAAGACATTTTCATCATCATGTGCAACAAGTCCAACATTGATCACATATATTATGAGGTTGTCTTTGCCAATAGTATCTAACCCATGTTAGTCCACCTGCTCTGTTGTTCCACCAATGGCCTCTTTTGAGTGGTGTAGTTAAGTCCATATCCACCCTTGCAGTTATCATACTTCCATACTTTGGCCGCCAATTATAAGGCTTTGTTCAAATCTTCCTCCCTAAATCCTTCAAGGCTTCCTCTATCACAGCTTTGATTGATGCTACAAAAGAAGATTTTGAACTGGATATTCCATTCTTGATGGGTAAAAGTCCAGTCTTCACAAGCGATATTTGATGTGTATTTCTTTAATACCAGCAAACACTTATTAATGTTCCATGGAGAGTTTTTCGGAATATCTTCCGCATCCTTTTCCGATCTGAGTTTAAAAATATAGAGATTATTCCTACACATCTTACTTCCCTCTTTCTGTAACTTTTTCAAAGCAAGTTGATTTCATCTTTCACTATTTCAGTCTTCATCGGTTCCTTGGTTAATATTTTTCCTATTAAGCAGTTTGACCATTCATTTGCATTTTGTAGAACCAAAGCTTTTGTAGAACTAATACCTCTTCTCGGAATAGATATAGCTTTCCCCTTGATTTGATGTTCTCCATTTGATTTATCAATTTCACCAGTTGATTTGAAGAACCTGCCATTAGTTGAGGTTAGGGTTTAATAGAATTTGATAGGGTTTCTCGAAATAATCCTTATAGTATTCGATGATACTTATAGTTGTAACAACATAAAGATTTTTGTTTAAACAACATAAAATCTTTTATGATTCATAATATATATGAGGGTAGTATACGAGAAAAAAAAAGACTAAGCAAGACAGTTGTGCTGCTACAATTCAACGCACAATCTTTAGGAGTGATTTTAGTGATCCTAGAGTCACGACTTGTTAAGGGGGAAGTTTTGGGTTTTGGTTTTTGAAATTTGAATTTTTTGGTTTCACTTTTTGGGTCGGACGAGCTAACACAGTGTTAGAGCACTGCTCGGTCGAAATCGCATGCGTTGCTATCTCAAGCATGTTTGTCAATGTTAGTGATCAAAACTATAAGTCTTGATTTCTAGCCTACTATAGCTAAGTCTCGGACTAGGATCGAAAGTGTAGTTGAGCTCAAGAACTCCACGGCGATCATCATACAAGACGAAGAACTACTCAAGGAACTGGTGAAACTTCATCGACTAAAAGGTATGTGGAGACTTGAACTTATCTATCACTCAAAAGTTTATCTACTTTATCTCCTATCTTGAGACAAAAGTCGTTTTGCTATATAGACTTTGATTATACACATTTGCTATTTCTTGTAGGAGTTTATCTCGCTTATCTATTTCTCGAAATATGTGTTGGTAAGCTTTCGTTTTGGCCAAGTTCATCTTTACCTAGTGATGAAAGTCATGTTATGTTTCAATCACTTGAAAATGGCTTTGACGAAAAATGGTTTGTGAATAACAACTATATAACGTCCTCTAAGAATGTTTCAATGATTGAAATGAGAGTTTAGATTATATAACCATTGCTGGATATAAGCATTGTGTGGTAACACATACATGTATAAGTCTTTATTCCTTGAACAAAAGTCTGCGTACTTCGCTGCTCAGGAAACAAGAATAGAGTCTGCGAACCCAGTCCGCGTACCCAGTCTACGTATTGTCAGAGGTTCTCTTCCCGAGAAAATCTGCTGGAGTTTGTGAACTATTTACAAACTTATTCCGGGTACTTAAGTCCGCGTACTTAGGTTGGTTATTTTCTAAAAACGATTATTCGTGAACTTATACTTATATTAACTAAGGAATGCAAGTTTCCAAACCGTGGCTATAAAGTTCATGAATCGATTCGAGTGAATCAAATCGTTTTTGCTTCGATTGTGTCTTGTATACTTCTATAAGATCTAAGCAATTGAACAACTATCTAACTAGTTCATTTGAGTCATTTGAACTAGTTATGGTAAAGAAGAATATGGTTAATATGGAAGTGCTCATATGGCTAACCATTTGGTTAACTACTGTTGAGCCAACGAATGTACATGTTTGGGTACGGTTACACAAACCTAAAATGTGCATTTCATTTGTGTGTACCAAGCTAAGTTTTCGATCTAACGGTTGAAAGATATTAGCTTGAATCTAATCAGGTTCATCTAACGGTGAATATTGAATGCTTTGTTACTAAGCTAACATTGATTGCAAACCCTGATTTGAAAGACTATATAAAGGAGAACTCAGCAACCGGGAAACCTAATCCCACACCTCATGTGTGATACTAGTTGTATAAGCTAGAGTTGATTCTTCTTTAACCTTAGGTTTCTACCGAGACCCTGTAGGTTAACGACTTGAAGACTTCATTGGGATTGTGAAACGCACAGATACTACTTTCTTGTAGTTGTGTGATCCGATCTTGTTGTTTCTATCGTATTGAGTACAATTGTAATGATTGGCTTGAGATTGATATCTACGATAGGCAAGATATAAAAGTAATCACAAACATCTTCGTCTCATCGTTTTTGATTCCACAATATCTTCTTTCGCCGCGTCGATTAAGATTATTGTGAGGTGATTGATAATACTAGGTTGTTCTTCGGGAATATAAGTTAGGGTTATCAATTGGTTCATGTTCACCTTGGTTTATAAAAAAAAATGGAACAAGGTGGTAGAGGGTATTGCATTGGAGACAGATTATCTATTAAAAGTAGACTTTTTGTGTGATACTGATTTGTTTATTAAAGTCTTGACTTTGGGTGTAGCAACTCTTAGTTGCCAGGTGAGGTCGATAAGGAGAATCAAGGCGCAGTATCTGCTTGGATGGAGAGCGTAAGGAGGTAAGCTGACCTTGGATCGGTGTGAGATTGATCGGGGTTCAACTACGGTCCAGACATGAAGTTAGTTTGTAGTAGGCTAGTGTCTGTAGCGCTTTAATACATTGTGTGTTCAATCTTGGACTAGGTCCCGGGTTTTTCTCGCATTTGCGGTTTCCTCGTTAACAAAACTTCCGGTGTTTGTGTTATTTCTTTTCCGCATTATATTTTGTTATATAATTGAAATATCACAGGTTGTGCGTTAGATCAATCAATTAGAATATCCAACCTTTGGTTGTTGATTTACATTGATTGACACTTGGATATTGGTCTTTGGTACCATCCAAGTTATCTCTTGTATTTAATTAGACTTTAGAAATTTCTATTTTGCTTGAGTAAGAATTAAATCGAGGGATCGAGAGATAATAACTCCTTGATATACTTTTAATAAGATTGAGTCTAGTTGATTCTCTTAAAAGTATATTGGAGTTAGTCCATACAGATTGCTAATCGAAATATTGGGTGTGGTTGTTGTACCCCCGCTTTTTCACACAGGATCAAAAAATTGATCTAGAACATCACAATTGGAATCAAACTTACTCATATTAGTATAATCCATCTGAACATAGATGGGTTGCAATAGTGCTGGCGAAGAACATACCGTTAAGGTCATCATGAAGGAGATGGATTGCAAAACTGCTATCGGAGAACATACTGTCAATACAAGTGAAGACATACAATACGCAAAGGTCCAACACTGAATGCTCTTCATGTTGATAGCAAGGGACCTGCAGTCATCAAATTAGTTTTCCCATAGGTAAATTATTGTATAAGATTGAAGAAGGAATTAAAACCATGAATATAGCTACAAACTTGAAATTTAAAGCAAAATCATAAAGAAAATGGTTAAAGCTACAAAAAAGATTAAAAAAACAAATAAAGGATTAACAAAAAACATAGATGATGATCAAGGTATCATGGAGTTTCCAGAGATTAAGACGAACAAACTAAGATTGACAAAAAAGAATTTAACTGAGTTGACTCAGTTTAACACCCGATTTACTTACTAAACCAGTCTTTCGTGGACACGCAGGAGGTCAAGGATTACTAATTTGATAAAAAGAATTTAACTGAGTTGACTCAGTTTAACAAAAAGAATGGTGTTGCTGGTGTCTTTCAATCTCGGCATTGGCATCCTTCAATCTCAGCAAAGAGAAAATGGCAACGCAGGAGGTCAAGGATTACTGACCTAGAAATAAAATAACTCCATGTAAGCACAATTGTCAGTAAATCATCTAAGCTGTTGGAGAGCGCCATCAAGAAATACCCTTTGATTACCCATAAAATTCACTCAGAAAGAGTTTTGCTACTAAAATAGATAAGTTTCTAAAAAGAGAGACATTACAACCGTCGTCCTGATGACTCTTAAGATCCCACATACATGCATTTATAAGGTTGAACAAAATCAGGAGCGTCTTTTCTCGGTCCATCTAGAGTTCGGTACAAGTACATCTTCTCAACTTTTTTATCATCTGCGATTTCTTCCATCCTTTCCTTCTCATTTATGATTTCAACATTAAGCATCTTCATCTTGTCTGCTAGCATCTTGCAACCTTGGAGAGTGATATTGCAGGAGGACATCCATAGAGATCGCATAGTTTCGTACTTTTCCCGTCAGCCAAGAAGTGCTGAATCCCCAAAGGGAGAATCCCTAATTTCAGCTTGGAGTTTTCCTGCACCCATTTACACATATGCCATCCCCTTGTAACTTTCCCCAGCAAATGCAACAGAGAGCATCTCAAGATTCTCTCCGTACATTCCAATGTACAGGAAAACCTGATCAGTAAGTCCAGAGAGTGACAACCTTTTGAGTTCTTACATGCTTGAACAATTGCCCCAAATCCTTCATCCAGCGGCTGGGAGAAGTCACATGATCCGGTTTATTTGGGTCAGGATACATAATCTAAAGTGGGTGAAATTTGGGTTGTTTTTGGCAACAGTAATGAGAGCAGCGTTTGTCATCTGATGGCAGAAATATAGCAAAGAATGGAGCTTGGGACAACCTGTAGATATGGCGACCAACCCTTCTTCTGTTACTGATCCGTTAACAGCACCACCATAGAGAGATGGAAATACCCTCAATTCCTCCAACTCTTTACAACTTGAAGCTACAACATCTAGTCCTTTGTCTCCAATAGAATCCAAAATCTGCATTGAGTTAGGGCGACTCTATTATTCATATATGTTGAGATTAAAATAACAAAGAAACAATTAAAAACGGCAAAACGAGTGAGTATGAGGTCATACCAAGAGGCGTTGGAGTTTCGTGCACCGCTCAACTAGTGAGATGAGATCAATACCCTGAATTCGGTGCAACTCAAGTTTAAGGATGTCAAGTTTGAACAAATGGGGAAGAAAGGTGCTAAGCAGCCAGGAATAACCTCCAAAAACCCCGACAAGCTATTGATGGATTTACAGTTGACAACATTTCTAAGTAATTTATTGTAGGCAGCAAAGGTCTCATTTCTTGCAAATGACCCTGTGCCCAAGTCAACCAGCTGAGGAGCTTTCACAAGTATCTTGTTGAGCGTCCCAAGATCCACTGACTGGTTTAACCTCAGGCTTCTAAGGTTTGAGCATCTTGCGACAAGCCTCTCCAGAGCACCGAATTGACTTCTCCTTTGAGACATGCAAAGTTCAAGGAGACAAGTGAGGTGCAAGAATCAGGAAACAGCTTAGCCACTGGCCTGACGATCTTCAACTTCATTTTCTTGCAGATCTAGCTCTCTAAGAACCCTACAATGTTAAATAGCATTAAAATTATTTAGTCCTAAGATGCAAAATTGTTAGACATGAACACAGCAAGGCAATACAATGTTAAATAGCATTAAAAATTCAGTAGCCAATATTTATAACTACCATCATAAATCAAAGCTCGAAGATTCAAATGGTATGTCGTAACAACCAATTTCACTGGATCGGCAATCCGTATGACCATTAGCCGATATTTATAACTACCACCACAAATCAAATCTTCAACATTTAAAACAGTATGTCACAAAAACCAATTCACTGGAACAGCCATCCTCAACTTTCACTTTGTTTTTCTGTATCTAACTCCACGAACCCTGCGGATTCAAGTTATAGGAAACATTGTTCTATGCAAGAACTCATATTCAACCACTACACTATCTATAAGAAAACCAAAGGCATGGTTTTCAACTACTTGCGGAGTAGTGTGGACGAATTTAAAAGAGAATTTAATACCTAGAAAATGAAACAGCATTAACTATATTGATATAAAGAACACGAAAACATCGGATATCGAGATTGATTAAGGTGCCGAACAAACAAAAGGAGGCATACAATTTTTTTCTATCTTACCTGGTGCTGTACAAATCATTGGTCAAAACTTTTGAAGGCAGGACAACATGAAAAACCTAGTTAACTAAAGAAATTTCTACAATCAAAATTTTACCTTTGAGGCAACACTTTAACACTTTAACTACCACCAAAGATCAGGCTGCCATTGAGGCAACACTTATAACTACCACCAAAGATCAGTCCCGGCAACTCTCAACGACATTTTCTTGTATCCAGCTCCATACTAAT
The DNA here is from genome assembly GCA_023531295.1 of Papaver armeniacum. Taxonomy (NCBI): domain Eukaryota; kingdom Viridiplantae; phylum Streptophyta; class Magnoliopsida; order Ranunculales; family Papaveraceae; genus Papaver; species Papaver armeniacum. The sequence continues at coordinate 72,531 of JAJJWW010013458.1, forward strand.
TTAAGTTGTGTACATAGCATAGTCATATTCAACCATTACACTATCTAGCAAAACCAAAAGGCATGGTTTTCCAATTGGTTATAAAGTAAAGCGTATGAACTTTTACCAATGGAATAACCTTAACACCTAGCCAAAAGATGTACCAAAAAAGAACACCTAGCCAACCAAGGATTGCAACTTTTCCAATGCCTTTGGCTGATAGTTACACTAATTGCAAACAAACTCATTACCGACACGAATAAATGAAACCAACATGCAGACAATGAATGATATCAAAGACATGAAGATACAAATAAATGAAACCAACCTGCACAAAATGAATGATATCAAGGACACGAAAAACATCAGTAACACTGTTTTAGGCAAGAACTCTTATTTAAAAACTGCACTAACTAATTTAGTATTTATTGTCACTAATTAAAACGAAATAAAGTCACTAATTAAAGTCCACAAAGGGAATAACTTTAACACCCAGCCAACTAAGGTCCTTTAGCCCATAACTACACTAGTTACCCACAATCAAGTTAACCACTAAACATGCTTCAAAACCAAAAATGCTTCAAAAAGAAAAAGAAAAAAAAATTACCATTAATAAAACCATAACACTGATTTAGGCAAGAAGTCACATTGATTCAACCACTACTGTGTAACAGAACCAAGGGCAGTTAGCAACACCTATGGTCAACAGCCCTGACATTTTCAAGGCCGTCACTACACTAATCATTTACAATCAAGAGCTAAACAAATAAGAGCAAGATGGATGCATGATTTTGAAAACACTAAGAGAGTTGTAATATTCCAAGGTCGTTAGCTGTAACTGCACTAAATTACCCACAATGAAGAGTTTACCATGAATACATGAAACCAACAAATGAAACCATGGCATAGAAATTACCTGCAATTCTTGGCAATAGCAGCTAGGCCATCAGTAGTAAACCCTTCACAACTAGCAAAACAAGAGAGCTTAAAATTCTTAAAAGCAACAGAGAAATCAACTCAAGACTCTCATCAGAGACTACCATTCTCTTCAACCTCAACTCTTCAAGTCCTGGATAACTTTTCCACCATAACCTCAATCCATGGATGAACAAAACCACTAATCATGAGGAACCAAATTAAAATCAGCAAAATGCGGTTTCCTTTCAAAGTGAGTGCCTTAACCCTTGGAAACCTAGTAACTAATCTCTCTGGAGATGTTGAATAACAGATTTCCAATAAATACTCTTGTTCTACTGTATCTCTCAACCTTGTACCATGATTTACATACTAGTGAAACTGCATTCTTGTCTTTGTTTTGTTTTTAAGAAATCAAATACTTGTTCTAGTACTTCATCCGAAAGTAATTCATCCTTAAAACCTAAACTACTAGATCTTCACTTAGATCCACCAGATCTATATGGATCTGGTGGAAATCTAGGACGAAATTTGAGTTTATAGTTTTGAGTGGATCAAAATGAAGTGATAATTCAGATCTTCATTAACGAACGAATTTATCTGTCGGAAAAAACTAAGAAAGAAATACTTCGGAGAATAAAAACTCTTTCTCATTTTAAATATGTTCTCTCTCTGATGTCTTATCTCTCAGAATGGGTTATTGTGGTAAGTAACTCACTTGACCACAATTAATGTGACGGAAAACGTAACCATAGTTAGTTTTGTCCTAATGTGGTTAGTTTCAATCTAAAATCCGAGGCAGCCTAACCCAGTTGCCACTACTTGTCATCGTGCTAACAGAAGTTTTGTTATGTTGTATTAAAATAGTGAATATTAGCGTCATTACATTATATTGGGAAAATGCAAAAAATAAATAAAAAAATAAGAGAGATGAAGTTTCCTTGCATTAAAAAGAAATCTTTGCTTTCAGTTATTATAAGTTTATTTAGAAATATTTCTTTTTAGCTAAATATGGGTAGCTTTCAAATAATCGTTAATATAAGCCCATAACAAAAAATCATTCATCATTGAGCATAAAGGAAAAATATAACAATGACAGCCATAAGTAACTATAGTATTACACTTTTGTTTAAATTAAAGGTGTTGACAAATTGTAGTGAGTCATTCCTAGACAAGCACAAAACAACTTCGGAATCTCCCAGAATAGAGATTAGTTTGGGGAGAACATAAATGGGAGGAGAAAAGCAAGTTTGATTAATTCTTTCTTCATGTCTCTACAGTCCCGATCTGGGAACTATATCCCTTCCATCACATGAATAATGCTTGGCGCGATGTCGTTGACACACTCATTACTTGGTACTATCTATTAAGTCAAACCTTATCAACGATACTTGAGGTGCCCTTAACACACAAGGGTTGCCCAAAACATAAACATAAACATAAACAAAATGGAAGGTTTATGACAAATCCCTCCTTCAAATCATCCTTGTCCTCGAAAGGATGGATGATATGGAAAATGAGTTGAGCTCTTGATGGAATTCATAATTTGTGTGACTTCTTATCATCGGCATAAGAGTTGAGTCCTTTAAAAATTTCGTGACATCAAAGGCCCACAAAGAGCAGGTAATAAGGCGGATTGTTGCAATGAGTTGTTGGAACCGGTGTGACCCAATGCGTGTTTACGGTACTCCACCACGGCTTGAGGAGGAGCAAATCTAATCCCACACCATGAATAAAACCACCATATGGCCAAGATTGTGCAGCCAACCGGTTGAGGAATGCAAGAGTTATTTACTGTGAGCTAGGCACGATTACGCATGATACCACAGTTCCTTAAATTTACTCCGTATATCCCATAATTATCACCTATTTGTAGCCCTCATCACTTTTAGAGTCGGATATGATGTCGGCTAAGCTAAACCTTGATCTTGAGCTTAATAAGAACTAATATATCCGGAATACGATAAGATTTGCGGATACGCACAATTCTTGTGTAAACTAAAGTTGAAGCGACGGATTGCGTTAGAGATGGTAGTTGTTATGGCTCACACTTTGATCCAACGGTATCCACTTTTCCTGCGAAGTTGTGCATAACTGCGGTGATACGTCTTGGCGAATTAGGAGTTGCAATTGCGAGAGTGTAGAGAATTCTGTAAAAAGCTACAAAATGCAACCTCCGCAATGACTAGTAATCCTTGGAGTCGAAGAAGGGGACAATATTCCTCCTATGAATATCTAATGTGAATCGTGTTCAGTTCATTAAGAAAGCTGCTGAACTTTATTCTTGCATTCCCACTCTCCATTTGAACTCCTCGGAAGATAGCGACCAAAAATGTATGATTTGGACACATTTGAACCTAAACGCAAAATCAGGATAACAATATAACTAAGTAGATATCCTCCTATAAGCAAATTCAAAGTTTATAGACTCTATCTGGTCTTAATCATTAATAGCTCCCAAAGCTTTAATAAGATAATATATTTTGAGTTATTTTCAAAGGCACATAACGTCTTCCATATTCCATGAACACCAGATTCATTAATCTTGGCTGAACTCCCATTATCCCTTCAAGGAACTGCGGCTATCTCCAAATTGTTCTCGAGTTTGTTTATGAACTCACGTCCTCGCCCGATGCATGCAAGGAAGCTTAGCATAATAACTTGATGTAACCTTCCACCTCAAGTAATCCACCAATATTAGCACATTAAAATTTGAATCCTGAGTAAGACTTGTGTTCCAGTAACCTTGCAAAGAAATTCGGTCGCTATAACTTTTTGTTGCTTCACCAGCCCATACATGGTTGAAACAAGAATTAAGATCTAGTGAGTCCAGGATGTGTTGGACAACTCCAATTGGGATGCTTGTTGTCATTAAATCATTATCTTAAAGTCATCTCTTTTTGGGATCTTTTGAAGCATTTTGACTGCATGAACTCAGCGGGAATGAACATAACTAGCGAGAAAATGTGTGTAGGAAAACACAACCCAAGGCCTTCTTTGAATTGCAGGAAGTACTCTTTTCTTGAATTGGAAAAATTCATGAGAGACAAACATGGAACTCTACGGGATTGCTATCCACGATATCGACTAACCCCTCTTGAGACAAACAAATATCCTTGCAACCTTGAGGGTGTTTAAAAGAACAAGCCGGGTCTCATAGTTTCTGCTGAATTTTCTCAAGAGTTTATCCATCACTTTCAATGACTAGAAGAATCACCATATGAGAACAAACTGGAGCCCACGAATTCCATCTTGTAGTTTGAACAACATAATTAATCATGAAGACCATATATACTAGTTGGATTATAGACTTGCCTACGAGTATCAAAATTATTGAGAGAATATCACTTGGCAAAGAATTCATACAATTTGCTAGAATCCATTATTGCCTTTTCGACCGATGACTTAACTAATATCTTGACGGAATTACCCTAACAAAAAGCGGTACATCTCCCCATAGACTGGAACTCTTTCCGAGGTCAAACACCTAAAACAATAATTGATTTACGAAAGTCCATAAATAGATGTACACCACTTTCCATGAAAGTAGTTTGAATGATTAATGAATATGAACAGAAAATACCTATAATATCTTAGAAAGGATATGTGATTGATAATTTTGTCTCTTTGTTGCTTGTAGATCATCAAGGATTCCTCCTCTTTGAAGTTTCCAAGCGACTAAGTAAACTCCATACAGTTATAGATTCAGGAGAACCTCTGTAATACAGAAGCTCCATATTTTGCAGGATGCATTTGATCGATTGGTTCATAAGCTCTCTCCAACACTCGGGATATTATATCTGAATCATTGCCCACAACCACATATGCGACCTTTCAATATACATTAGTACGTATTGCAATTGATAATCATTGCGTTGATTTGAAATTAGAAGATCAAACTCTGAGCCTGTCCACATTTGAAGTTATAAAGCTGATATCTCTAATTAAGCCATATATCAAAATTTCATGTGCAATAACATACTCAATCCATTACCATTGGAAGCATCAACTTCAATTCCAAAATTATCTAGTATCAATTCTTACTAAGCACAACCAATTCTTGCCACGATCAACCTTCTACCATGATCATAATTGGTGATAGTGCCACCTCTACGTGACATCTTCACAAATAGTTTCCCAACAATAACAATATCGCCATACTTTAACAACATAAATCACATTAAAATCACCAAAAACAATTCTAAACCACTTCAAGTTCTGAAAGGAACTCATAATAAAAAATTCCACTCGCTAGCAAACACACAAAAAAAGAAGCAAAAAGAAATGTCCAACAAGAATTTTGGATTACACTTAACATACCTTGAATACATACTCACTTCGAACTTTTTACTACGATCAAATAAGATCTGAGCAAAATCAAAGACAACAATCTAAACATTCTATACTAGAGCGTTCTTCCAAAACATTCAACTCACTCAAAATCCTCGTTCTATTAATTGATTGGTTGGAATGTGTTCCAAATCATTTGGCTCTGAGATAAACTACCTTCTTTGAAAATCTATACAAATTATCTTCGAGTTGAAGGCTTACCTTATTGGTAAATACAGAAACATAAAAAATTCTCCTTGTAGCCCATCCGCGATGTTACATACTCAACCAAAACCACTTATAAATTAAAGTCACAACAATAATGGCCCGAATTAATTTTTAGTGATAAGAAAATCTTACCCTCTTGGTAATCTAGAAACTTAGGCTAACCTTGTAATCTTTTAAGCCCCGAATTGGTATCATAAGGCTCCAACAAAAATGGGTTAAGTCAATTTTGAGTGTAGATGGGCAATTCTTAGTCTTCTGCTTTATTATGAATTTCTTCCAAATAAAGCATCGTTTTGTGTATGAATCTATATGAGGTTAAGCAAGCCTTAAGCCGATTTTCACTTAAGCGATCTTGTACAGCCTTCAATTAGGGCAAATTATTAATTAAAGCGATATTTTGTGGTGAGAAAGTTGTTGCTTAATTATCCTTGAATTCCCTAACTAAGTCTTCTTGAATACTCCATTGAAATCAATAACTTCTTGAGCTATCTCATCAAATTCTTTTTTAATTCTACTTGTAACGAAGATCACCCGGAAAAGTGCTACGTGCCCGTTGTAGTGATCTGCACTGCAAATTGTACGAAACAACTGGGAATCTCTAAGGATAGTTAGTTTGGGAGAAATAGATATAGGAGAGAAAATCAAGTTTGATTAATTCTTATTATGTATCTACGAGATGCGATGGAACTATATCCATTCCATCATGGGGAATAAGTACACGGATGCGTGTGGTTGACACACTACGACTAACGGCTATCTAACACACGTGACACTATCTAACGCAGAACTAAGAATTACGCCAACACAAAGAAATTTAAAAACATAAACATAAACATAAACAAAATGGAAGGTTGCGGCTGATAATAAAGTAATCCAACAAAAAGCAATATAAAACATAAAATTAACGATAACGTTTAACTTCATCATAAATTTCTTTTATGACTTTATGAATTTCTAAGTATAAATGGGCATTAGCATCATTGTAACTAAAGGATGTCCATGGTATGGATAATCGATGGAACCAAACCAATTAGGAAAATAAAATGAGCCATTCATTAATGGTTAGGTTTACAATTTAAAATATTAAGAAGCAAGTTTAATGATTTAGGTTTGGTTTGACACCGAAACAATGAAACTTTGTTAATAACCTCATATGTATTGATTAAAACGAATTGATTTACTAGTAGTATTCATCTTTGTTAAATTATAAAGAAATCCAACTAGAAACTATCTCATTTTTTTCTTTTCCTTTTTTCTTCTCGTATCATTCTACTCTACCTTAGCATTTTTCTCTTTCTCTTTTCTTGTTTATTTATGGTTGGAATTTTTTTTTAATGAAATCGATATGATTTATGCTCTATGTGAATATTTTGAAATCGATTTTGTTAGGTACATTGGTATAAACAAAGCTGAACTCAATGATAGTTTGTATTCTTTCTAGGTTAAGTAATTAAAATGAGAGATGTGTGTAAAGTGATGAACATGTAAAATTTAGGTGTTGATAGGCTTGATATGGTTGTCTTTGCATATATGTGATTCCTTTTAACAAAAGAATTGTTGTTGAATTGGTTGTTTATACGAGATACATAGCGTTAATGATTATAATTATACAGTAGATAAAAAAATAAGAAAATGGCGAGTAAAATATGTAAAAATTGATAAATTGCTCGAATATAAATTATTCATACAAGACAACGACATGAACACTAGATGTTCCAGGACTATCTGTAACTCGAAGAATCACATCTAGATAGATGATTATTTAGATCTTAGGATAATTGAATATAAATAAAAATAAGAACAGTTAAAAAGTCTAACATCAAAACATAATTTAAATAATCAAAAAGTCCTACTAATTTTAAGTTTTGGGTTCATATATAGAATGGTGTTGTAATGGTTCCGGAACAAAAGGGGAATGAACTATTTTTATTGCTCCCATTATGGGCGTTCCATTTAATGTTGCGAATTAAGGGAACTCTATCTTTAAATAAATTAAAAAAGCTTATCAATAATGACAGCAAGTCCTTTCATTGTCACCAAGGACAACAAAAGGAATATAACCTACATTAATCATACGGCGAAGATAAGCGATAAGTCATGGGCTTATCGATTGGATCGCCAATGAAATGTGATGATCGTTTAATATAGTCATCACGGATGACGCCAGTCAATGGACACAAACTAATCCTTTAGAACGGCGATCTATCGAACTCTCTGGAATATCTGCCGGTTATATGAACCATCAACCGTCCCAGTCTCTATACCATTCTACTTGTGATAATTTGTTTACTCTAATCATTGATATTAAATTAGCCAGTCGCTAAGTTTGTGTGAAATGAGTTGAAATTTAATATTTCCATCATATTTTGTGATCGGCAATATAGTATCCACTTGCTGCAGTATTGTTCGTTAATTCCTCATATACAAGCTCTACACTTAATAAAAATATCAAAACTTGGTATCTATTACCTTTGAGCGCTTTTTAACGCTTATTGAACTCTTAAAATGGCCTCTGAACTCTTTTAAAATTACATAAATAAGCGATCAAAGTTAATTTTTTACTAAAATATCATTAGCGAAATATTTAAACTCTTTATATATATAAATAATAATTAAATAATATATTTATTTTCTACAAATCTCCTCCATCGAGTTGTTGATTGTCCAGACTTCTCAAAGATTTAATGGAAATAAATAACGTACTTGAAGAGCATACTTGCTAAACAACATCATAGTCTGGTGTTTCTACCTCATTTTCTAACAGGATTTGCACAAATATTTTAGGTGTAAATACAAATTAGTGGCACTTTAGGGGTAATTTCCTGATTAAGTATGAAGTTATTGTGGATATGTGATTACAACATGAAGTGGCACTTTACTCATTCTCTTGTTGGAGATTGTGTGGATATAACGATTGCAGAGAAAAGATTTGCACATTTGCGTATGATGCTCATATCTTTCGATTATGTTAATAACAATGTTATTTCTCTTGTGTCAATCATGTACGATATCAAAAAAATAAAAATAGTAGGATGACATTTTGTTGTGGATTTTCGGGCTGATAAAAATTAATACCTTTAAGAATTTGCAGGTCTCCTACATTTTACATATTGCCTCTTGCTTTCACAAAAAGTAACTGCTCCCCAATGTGGAATTACTAAGTGGTGATAGTAGAAAGGTATACCGATGGCCTCTTTTTAACTCAAGGGAATTTTCGTAGTCCTTAAAGGTGCTAAAACGTGTTAACATTCTAAGATGAAAATTTTTAATTGTTTGGTCTAAAATCCTACATTTCTTCCAAAGCAAAAGAAAAAAAATGCTTTCTACACTATTGAAACAGTCCAACTTCTTTATAAAAGTCATAGGCCAGATGAGATAGCCTATACTACAAATCATCGATCCTTTGTTCAGGACAAACAAAGATAGGAGATTAGAAGATTCAATAAAGAAGAAAATCACTTATAACTAAGTTTGATCCTTCCCTAACCTAGAAGCTAACACATTCTATTAACTTCCCACCCTTTGAGACTATGTCCCCAATTAGGATTCAAAATTAAAAAAATAAAATAAAAATAATATCGATCTCGTTATTGTTAAAAGCAGGCGTCATTTTAGTATCATTTGTATAGTTTGAACTTTGTTATGTAACAAGAGATTCAGGAGGTAGACCAAAAATAGTACCAACAATGAGAAAGAACCCGAAATATTTCAAAGATGAATTAGAAGATAGAAATTGCCAACTGTGGACTTCTGCTAGTGATTGATATGAATACAAGAGCAAATTAATATTAAAACTTCAGAGAAGGTTTGGAAAAATTTGAATTTTTTGTTTTTTTGGATATTTTGTTTTTTTTTTTCTTTCTTACTTTTTGATTTTGAGAATTGATTGAATTGTGTTGTTGCTTGTTTGTTTGTGAAATTTGATCTTAGGATAACTTGCATCCGAGATCAGATGATGATCCAATTGTTGATAATATAATGAAATTAATATATATATATATATATAAATAAATTCTTAATATATAATCTTGTTGTGAGATATGCCATTGAGCGTATTAGTATAAGTTCTTGGTAATTTTGCTTTATTAGTGATGAATTTGGAGAAATTTAGATTTAGGACATTATTTGTAAATATGTTTGAGGAGAAAAATTGAGTTTTTTAATAGAATGTATCTAGTTTGTGACCTGGGATGAGATTTCTTGGTTGAAGTATGAGTTTGATGTTGTACGATGACTGTGGAGCTACAATGTAGTTAGAAATGAATAGGCAAAGAAGTTCGATGGTGGAAAAACTAGGTCAAAAGTTTGGATATTTATTTAGAAGATACCAATCATTGGTAATTACGAAGATATTATTAATATGTGTGAATTACGACTAGATAACATTTATAATACATCAATTTGATCAATTGATGGGACTATTAATAGAAGTAATCAAAAATTTTCCTGGTTGAAATTTTTAAGTCTGGTCATAACATACGTGATATTGCATCTATTTAATTAAATGATGATATTAGGTATTGTAAATTCTACTTGCATTGAATATTTATTTTTTTAGGTTTATTTCACAGGTTGTTTGAGGTAAATGAGATAATTAATATGGGCGCTTACGTATTACTTATTAGTAATTAGGTACTTCGTATAATCATATGGTGTCATTATGTAACTTTTGTAACCTTAGACTACAGAACAATTGAAAATATACGGGTTTAGTTGTTATTTTATGGTAGAAAAGCATCCTATAAGATATGTCTTCCTCCTTTTGTAAATATCATTTACAAAATTTCTCATTCTTTTGGAGAAATATTTTTTTGTGTTAATTTTTTAATGTTTATTAACATATCGACATAGAACAACGCTGTTGCTAGTACGAATGAATTTGTTGATTTGGTTGTTGCAATTTTTCATGATACTTTGCTGATATTTTATATATAAACTATCTTAGCTTGCTAAATCAAGCATTTTTAGTTGTATCAATCCGGTTGAATCATTGTGAATGAGCAAGATAGCCTTGATATTGTTGTTGAACCATATTTTATTTTTCATCCATATAATATGTATAAATTGTTTTGAAAACTAAATTTACCTTCTCGTTTTGAATAAGATAAATGAAAATACGTTTGAAAATTAAAATAATTTTTGTTTCATATAATTTAGTAAAAGTTTAGTTTGGCAATGCGTGATTTTTGTTGAATTCTGGTCCAATGGGCAGCGAAATTAATGCTCACGTGCCACGTAACAGCTAAGCTTTTATGATATGGTAATGTTGATAATTTTTAAAAAAGATTGAAACCTTTTATTTTTAATATAATTATTGTTAAAAGTGTTGAAGCGAAACATATGAGTCCTACACCATTCTGGTTCCAAACACCATATCAGAGAGATTTTAATTCTGTTTGATGGATATTAGTTAATAAAACATTTTCTTTCTATCAATTGGTATCCTCAAATACTCTCAAACCTATTCTTACTATAACTATCTTTTATTGGTTGTTAACCTTCCTAGAGTAAAAATGATTGGTACTATTTTGTCATTAATAATGTCGAAGAATAAATAAGTCATGCTTGAGTTTTTATTTTAGTTGTCATAATATGTGATAATACAAATAAAATGTTATATATTTACAATAATATACTATATTGCTTATGTCTTTCGAGTCAATTGATTTATTCAGTTGAATTAGATGCCTTGAATATTATACAATGAAGGAAAATATACATCATGGAGGTTTTGAAGCAGCAAAATACTTCTAGAATTGCTGCAGCATTTGGAAATACTTCATTTTAGGCGTGTGTGAATCTCTAAAGCGATAAATTTTCTCCAGCATCATCTTGACACGAAATACAAGGCGCGTACCGCGAACCACATAATTTTATGATTGAATCAAAGATCATTTGATATCGATGTGATAATTCTTACCGCGATATAAATTGGAGTGGGTTCACTTGCATT
>JAJJWW010013459.1:0-32380 GCA_023531295.1 Papaver armeniacum
ACTCGACTTCTGATAATAAACCTAACTTATAAAGGGAAATTGCACTAAATAACTTTCGACACGGAAAAAGACCACTTTCCTAACTTAACCGCTTAAAGGTTATGACCCAAATTATAACAAACTTGACCTTACAGTAGGATTAGTACTAGGCTTTGAGGACGTTTCCTATCAATCCTACCCCCTTAAGAACATTCTTGTCCTCAAGAATTATGGATAACATTAACATGGATGATAATGGTTATTCATCAACTTGTGGTAGCTCCTTGGGCACTTCACAGTTGAAGTACACCTTCTTTAGATTTGATACATGAAATATGGATCCGTCACGGTAGTTCCAGCCTATAAGCCACCTTGCCAATGCGCTCAACAATCTTGTATGGACCAAATAAACGTGCTGACAGTTTTTGAGAAGGCCTGCGGACAGTTGAAGTCTGACGATATGGTTGAAGTTTTAAATACACAAATTCTCGTTCTTGAAACTCAATATCAATGCGCTTTCTGTCAGCATATCGTTTCATTCGTTCTCTTGCCACCTGCAAATTCTCCTTCAAATGAGCTAACATTTGATTTCGTTGTACAAGAGCTTCATCCAAATTGGTGATGCTTGCTTCTCTAGGAACATAGATATTAAGAGCAGGAGGTGGTATCCCATAGAGTGCTTCAAATGGTGTAACTTTTGTGAGTATGATAAGTCGTGTTATACCAATATTCATCCCATGATAACCATAACGTCCATGTCTTTAGTTTATCATTTATGAAATATCTCAAATAGGCTTCTAAACACCAATTAACCACTTGAGTTTGCCCATCGGTTTGAGGATGATACGAAGAACTGAGCTTGAGTTGAGTGCCTTGCAGTTTGAACAACTCTTGCAAAAATCGACTTGTGAATACTGCATCTCGATCAGATACAATGGTTTTGGAAAACCATGGAGTTTAACCCCAAAATTCATAAGCGATGAGCCACAATGGCTATGTTGTGTAAAGGATGCTTTAAGGCTATGAAGTGAGCGTATTTGGTGAATCTGTTAGCCACTACTAATATGACAGTGTCTTACCATGAGAATTTGGCAACCCTTCGATGAAGTCCATAGATATGTCAAACCAAAGCGTAGTGGGTGTTTGAAAGGGCTCTAACAATACGAGATGGTAATAATGTGCTATACTTATTCCTCATTATATATCACACCCGGCAATAAAATCCTTCACATCTTGTCTCATTCCGAGGCCAATAGAATAACTTATTTAACCTCTCGAATAGTCTTCAAGTAACTCTGAATGACCACGGTATTTGGTGATGAATGAAATTCTTTCATAAGAATATCCTTCCACTTAGACAATGGGTGACAACTAATTGGTTACGACGATATTTCGGTAAACCATTATCTTGAGAAAAAATTTGGTGCTGAAACTACTTTGATCCAACTTCTGTATCTTCTCAATTATCCAAGGATAAATCTTAAGATCTTGTTTGAGTTCCTCCATCCACGAACAATGTACATAAGATATATCTTGTAACGTGTTCGTATTTTCATACATTAGAGATAATGCATCAACTGCTTGATTTTTGATGCCCTTTTTGTACACAATTTCATAGTCATATCAAGCCGGTTTGGTCGGCCACTTTTCTTTGAGAAGGTGTGGTGGCCTTGGCTTCAAGAAGTATCTCAAACTTTGCTTTGATCTGTTCGAACCAAAAACCTACGCTCTAACCAAATATGGCCTCCATTTGGTAGCTGCATGAATTATTGCAAGTAGTTCCTTTTCATACGTTAGCCAGGACCAAGTGTTTAGGACCAAGTGCCTTGCTAATGAAAGCAATGTGGTCGCTTTTCTTGCATTAAAACAGCTCCAATACCTCTCCCACTAGCATCACTTTCAATAACGAATGTTTTAGGGAAATTAGGTAATGCTAATACAAGAGCTGAAGTCATGGCTTCCTTGAGGGAGATAAATGCTTCATTGGCTTCGTTGGACCACTTAAAACCATCTTTTTTAAGTAATTTTGTTAGTGGCGAAGAAATTTTTCCATAATCTCTTATGAATTTTCTGTAATAAACTGTCAAACCCAAAAAAAACCTTAGTGCCTTGACGGTTACAGGTGTTGACCATTCTTTCATGCATTGTATCTTAGATGGATCAGCAGCTACTCCTTGACGATTTATTATATGCCCAAGATATTCAACTTCTTCTTTTTCAAAAGAACACTTGCTCAATTTCACCACCATCTTTTGGGATTGTAATATCTCAAAAACGATTCGTATATGTAACAAGTGATCTTCCCATGTTTTGATGTAAATTAATATATCATCAAAATATACCAAAATATTCTTACGGAGCTGGTTTGGAAAATGTTATTCATTAAATGTTGGAGCAGTAGAAGGGCATTCGTAAGTCCAAACGGAATCACTAGGAACTCGTAATGCCCATCATGGGTTCCGAATATCCGTCTTGGGTATGTCATCTTCATGCATTTCCACTCATTATTAACTGCACGTAAATCCAACTTCAGAAAACAAGATCCAGTGAAGTTCATCCAAAGAACTCATCAATTACCTAAGATATAAAAAATTATCCTGTGTTTGGTAACTCATTTAAAAATTCATATGATTCATAGCATTAGCATGCTTTAAAGTCCATATACCTGTGTATTACCTTATTAATGTTAAAATTATATATATATATATATATATATTATTTTTTTTGATGAAAAGATCATATATTAACTAGCAAATATAGTATAAAAAGATCTATAAGATCATTTTTATCAAAAACATTAGAATCTATGCTAGATTTATGAACTTTTGATGCAAAGTTATCTCGATTATGTGTTGTAACTTTTTAATCCTGGGCTCCTTGGCAATGTAGTCCGCTGGGCCGAGTTATTCTTCCTCTTAATATATTTCACTTTAGCTCGAGGTAGATCGCCCAATATTATCCTTATTTCTTGCAATGTGTTTACTGTCCCACTTAAGAATCCTCGCTACTCTTGTTTATATTGTCTCACAATGCTTTGAAATCGCTACTATGAAAACGCTTGATAAAATATTTTCTTTTTAACCACGAATCGCTTTTATAAGGATTTTGCTTCATGGCGGAAAGCTGACGTGAGATCGCGGGAAAATCCTTTTTAATAAGGATTTTCCTTTAATATATATATACTATTGCCTAATCTGTCAGAACGGCACGGAATAGATATGCTTGGTTGATACTGATTGAAAGATCTATTTTCCCACAATATGCAAATTAAAAAATTGAAACAACCCAGCTTTTTTCATCTTCCAATTATATTCACATTTTATACACACATAACCGTATTCCATTTGATACGCTATTGCACCAGATTAAATATAAACTTTGGAAATGTTAATTCAAAAATGGAGGTTGTTGCAAAATCCAAATTAAGCCTTGTACATCAAAATTGAAGTTTCGCTTATTGTCGAAGAAGATGGGGGTCAACTCTCTCAAAAGATCTAGTTGTAGCACAATGGAGCCTTCACGTTACATCGATGGTTGTATATTTCCCTTCAATTGGTAGATGCGATGTGGCTTTAGATGTATACATCTCGGCAAATTATATTTGTAGCTAGGGAAAATCAAAAGAACCATGTTTTAGGCATACCCAAAAATTTATGGACATACCAAATAAGGACAAAATGGGTCATTAGATAGTAATTCTTAAGGGCCTGTAACCATATATTTTGTTTAATGACGAAATTGTCCTTATTTAATTTATTTTTTTACTTTTAATTTTAAGTTTTTTTTATATTTTTTTAAAACCATTTTTTTTAGTTTTCCTTAATTTTTTATTTTCAAATACAAGAAAAATAATTTAAATAAAAAATAAAAAAAAAAGAAAAAAAGAAATTTATAGATGTAAATAAAAGAATAATTTTTTAATTTATAGATGTAAGTTGAAAAATATTTAATTTTCTTGAAAATAAAATAAAAATTAATTTTTAAAACTTAAAAAAATTAATGAAGTTTGTAGTGGCTTTGGTAGTTTTATTTTCCATAGACTAGTCGCTGTTATTCGTAGAGGAGTTGGAGCCCGCCTTGTTGTTAGGCTACCGAGCACAAGCTCGCTTGATTTGTTTTAATTAATTTCAATCATTCTCTAAGAAATCATTATAGTTAAAAATTTAAAAATAAAAAAATAATTTTAAGAAAAAAGTGAAATTTAAAAAGAAATAAAAAATAATTAAAAATAATTTATTTTGAAAATATAATTGTAATAATAAATAAATCGAGGGTAACTACAATTTACCTATGCTTAGATACCCCTTATCACCCACCCTGGGCTTAGTTCAATCATTTTGTATGCCTTAAAATTTTCTGGTATGCCCTAAAACAGGGTTCATCAAAAATGGTTGAAATGTATGCCGCTGGTATTTTTCCTAGGTCTGGGCCGCATAGGTCGTCGTCTTACACAGTCGGTAAGAACTAAAAAGCCCAAACGACACATGTGCGGTAATTAAGAGCACATGCTCCAATTTTAACCCTGAGCTGTTGGATTATATTAAGAGATTTAACTGGGACTAGCTAGTTGTCTAGGCTAATTTAGCCAATGACTCCTTTTGACATGTATAGATGAGATTTAAAGTTAAAACCTGGGTCCATAAACCCTTTAAGCGAAGTTTCCCAACAAATCTTAGGTCGGACTCCAAGTGGACCCATAAAAAAACGGACAACCGAATATTCCGAAGGAAACGTAATTCCACCGAATCCCATGAATGATGGACCCATAAATCCCACCTTTAAAATTCTACATCCAAACCCACCATAAAATACCAAGAAATCTCCCACGACTTTAAATAGTCTAGTCCGGAACTGAGTTGTACCGGAGAGTCCAAATCGATCCTGAGTTGTACCGCCTAGACTGGTCACGTGATTTCGGACGTGAGACTATCAAGGGCTCCATTAATTCTAAGAACTCGATCCTTCTGAAGTAGAAATACACTATAACACTGAGAGAGAAGAAGGATTCGATCATCGAACCAGAAGAATCAGCCATGGCAGGAGTAGTAGACTCAAACGACGGAGTTGTTTCTGAAATCATCAACTTTCTCAATGCTTCTCCAACTGCTTTTCATGCTGTTGGTACGCATCTTCGTACATCTCACTGATTCAACCTATTTAATCTTTTGATGAATATTGTAATAATCTTTGAAGTTAGCTTAGGTTTGATCTTATAATCATGTTTCAGATGAGGCAAAAAGGCTCTTAAAGAAAGCAGGATTTGAACAAATCTCTGAAAGACAAGATTGGAAGCTTCAAGTTGGAAAGAAGTATTTCTTCACTAGGAATTATTCTAGTATTGTTGCGTTTGCAATCGGGAAAAAAGTATGTTCAATTTCCTCAAATTTGATCCTATTTTGATTGATTTATGTGTACGATTATCTGAATTATGTTGCTGTATTGTTTAGGTTTGTTGCTGGTAATGGATTTCATATTGTTGGTGCTCATACTGATAGTCCTTGTCTCAAGCTCAAACCTGTTTCAAAGGTGAATTTCTCTTAGGTTTTTGAAGTAGAATGTTGTGTAATTGTGGATTTGAGGGTATGGATATTCTAGTATGATTGAATGGTTTTGCCTAACATAAACGCTGAAATTCTTGACATACTTTGTTTTGTTTTAGGTAACTAAAGCAGGTTTTTTGGAGGTTGGTGTTCAAACATATGGAGGTGGTTTATGGCACACTTGGTTCGATCGAGATTTGACTGTTGCAGGACGATTGATTATAAGAGAATCTAAAGATGGTGCCATTTCATACTCACATAGGCTCGTGAGAATTCAAGAGCCGATCATGCGTATTCCTAACTTAGCAATTCATTTGGACAGGTTAATGTTATTAATGAGTTGGGATTACAATGCCTAAGCCTATTTTCTCTTGGGTCATGAATTCTTGTTTGGATGTAGTTTCTTTTTCTCTCAGTTATTGTTTGAACGAAGCATTCATGGTAAGTAACTTTCTACTCTGCTATGTAGGAGTACGGACGGGTTTAAACCGAACTCACAAACTCATCTTGTCCCCATTTTGGCGACATCTGTTAAGGTATTAGAATTTTGCTGGTTTAGTTAAGTGTGTTTAAAGTGGTCAGTATCAATTGTCATTGGATTTTTTGGTTCTAAATAGAAAGTGTTTACAGGCAGAGTTAAATAAGGCAGCAGCTGGCAATGTTTCAGCTGAAAGTGATGGCAAGACATCTAATGACAAAAAGGACACTGATGATAAGAAGCATCATTCACTTCTATTGCAGGTTAAATGCGTCTCAAACATCTGTGTTTTTGTTTGGTGTCAAAAAGTATAACTTGTAACTGAATGATAGCTCTTTTGCATTCTTACAGCTGCTTGCATCTGAGGTTGGTTGTAAACCAGAAGATATCTGCGATTTTGAGTTACAACTTTGTGACACCCAGCCAAGTATTGTAGCTGGTGCTTTGAAGGAATTTATTTTCTCAGGAAGGCTCGATAATCTTTGCATGTCATTCTGCTCTTTAAAGGTTAAAATCATCAGTTGTGTTATGTTCTTACTGTTGTTCATTACTATACAATTGGGTTTGCTGGTGGATGGGAATTAGGTACTTTCTGTTGCAAGAAAGAGAACAAGAGAGAATTGGCTAACTTGATTACAGTTACATGGTTTGATCATTGAACATTGTGGTGTGCAAGCATTTGTCCTTCCCAGTGTCTAGTTAAAGTCCCATTTTAACCTCCCAAGTGTGATGCTTGATGATAAAGAATTATTGTTTTTAATGTATTCTCAGATCTAAGAGTATTTTGATTTTTGTGGGAGAGAGAGAGGTCTTGAGTTTGAAATGCTGATGGTCTATAGAATTTTAGCCCATAGTAAGTATGCTTATTTTAATATTTTTGTTTGATACTCATGATTCAGGCCTTGATAGATTCGACGTCTTCTGAAAGCAGTCTTGAAGATGAGCCTGGTGTAAGAATGGTGGCATTGTTTGATCACGAGGAGGTAGGATCTAACTCAGCACAAGGAGCTGGCTCTCCTGTCATGTTTGATGCCCTTTCAAGAGTCACGGATTCCCTCAACTCATCAACGTCCAAGGTAGTCATACTCACTGCTTCTACAGTTTGTTGCTATGTCTATCAAATGTAAAAAGTCAATGCAGCACAACTTTTTTTATGGATTTGTGTTCTCCACTTTTTGTTTCGGTCCTGTTACTAAACCTTACTTGCTTACTTTGTCTACGGTTGTAGCTGCTTGAGAAAGCAATACAGAAAAGTTTTGTCGTGTCTGCTGATATGGCGCATGCTTTGCACCCAAATTACATGGTATGGCATGTCTTGAGTTGCTTAAAACACTTTTGCATTTTCTGTATTAGCTCTTTCTTATATGTCATTCTCTTTCAGGACAAACATGAAGAAAATCATCAGCCAAAGATGCATGGAGGACTTGTTATCAAACATAATGCTAATCAACGCTATGCAACCAATGCTGTCACCTCTTTCATTTTTCGAGAGATTGCAGAGAAACACAACCTTCCTATTCAGGTACTAGTAATTAATTAAGATTCAATGAAATGTGGCTTAATCACTTCGAATTTCACACACGTTTGTCTGCTGGAAGATGATTTGAAATCTGTATTAGACATCTATTTAGTTGTTCAGCAATTTTTTCGATTACCAGATGAGAGTTTTCACTCTTACAGTATTGTGATTTAGGATTTTGTTGTTCGCAATGATATGCCATGTGGTTCAACCATCGGTCCCATTCTTGCAAGTGGAATCGGTATCCGCACAGTCGATATTGGTGCCCCACAACTTTCAATGCACAGCATTAGAGAGATGTGCGCTGTTGATGATGTGAAGCATTCTTATCAGCATTTAAAGGCTTTTTATGAGGAGTTTTCTCAACTTGATGGGAAGATTACTGTAGACATTTGAATGGTCTTCCTTTGATTTAAACTCCAATGTTTTTATGAGTATTTAACTCAGTTCGTATGTAGTGGAAAGATTCTATTGAAGGTGAAATGATTGCTTTAATGCCAAACCATATCTCTTGGATTTGGGACCTTGGGATTACTTGCGCTGAATTGATTTCAAGAAAATTTGCAAAAATTTAATTTTTTTTTCTTTTTTTTTTTTGAAACTTAAGGAATGAATTTATTAAGAATGAGTGATTACAGCCTGAGCATCTTCCTGTAACTGTTCAGCAATACAGTTAGGAGAGAGAAAAGATAACCAAACACTGCTTAATCTATCTGTTCTAGCCGGCTTATTTTTCTCTTTTGGACATAGTAACGATGCCAAGAGCTAAAACAACTAAATAAAATTTTGATGTCTAACACCATATTGCGATGTCTCCAATCTAAATGGGGAAGGATCCGTTGACATGGTTATAATGACATAATCCGTTGACATGGTTATCATTTTCTACCAAACCCAACCGCAATGAATTTAAAGTTAATATTCTGGCGACATGTTCCTCGTATAAAACTCTACATTCCTACTAAAAATAAGAGAATTACGAATATTTAAACTTCACCATCCACATATTTTAATTTCAACCGTTAATCTTCAACGGTTGATATTCAAAATGGTAGATGGTGGTCTTATACATCTCGGAATGATCTCATTTTTGGTGGGAGTGTAGAGACTTATAAGAAGAACATGTCATCAAAAAATTTGCCTCGAATTCATTGCCCGTTGGGTTTGGTAGAGAAAATGGCGTTAAAATGTCAAGATTATGTCATTATAACCATGTCAACGTATCCTACCCCAATCTAAATAGATCATATCTTTATTGATTGCATATACTACTAATCTTGAGTCCATCTCAAACTCCACCCAGTGAAGGTTTTGATCCTTAGCCCACTGGGTTGCTTCCCATAAACCTTGACATTCAACTTGTTCTGGACTCCACGCATGAGTTAAATAGCTTCTCCTTGCTCCTTGGTATTGACCTGCAAAATCACGAATTATCATCGGTCCAATTCCTCTTGTATTATTATTACGTATAAACGAACCATCAATATTAATTTTTAGAACTCTCTCTACGAGGTGGAGACCATCTAAGATTTGTTCTATCTTGAGGAACAATAGGTTTAAAGATCTTTGCTGGTTTAGCTTCAAAATTAGCAATTTCCTTCTTGCATCTGAAGATGATCATGTCTGGAGAAGCATTGAAAATTTTGAAGACTTTATCACACCTGAGTGTCCAAATGCACCATCCAACTATGGAAATGTGACATAACTCTTTCTCCTGGATATGATGAGCTATCAGTTTATCAAACCAGGTGCAGAACCAATCTTTTAAGTTGCTTGAGTTTTCTGTACGTAGCCCTAGTGTAGCAAACCACACTAGTCTAGAGGACTGGCAATCTAGAATACAGTGAGCTGGATCTTCTCCACAACTTGGTTACAGAAAGGACAACCTGAATCTTCACTTGTTATAAATTGGCTTAGTTTATCTCTTGTTGGTAAGATATCTCTCACACATTCCTAGATAAATTGATTGATTATTGGTAGCAGTGGAAATTTCTACATCATCTTGAATATATTTTGCATTCTTTGACCAACTGAAGTATTTCCTGGTTTTTCCTCCACCATCTTATTGTAAGCTGACTTAACTGAGAAAGAGTCATTTCTTTCTAAAGTCTACACTAGCTTGTCTTCATAGTTATGATAAATTTTCATTCTCTGGATAAGCCTTACATCCGAGTCTTCAAACAAGGATTGAATAAGATTAATGTTCCATCCACCAGTCTCTGAATCAAAGAGTTGATACACAAAAGTGAAGTTCTCATAGTGGTTTGCTCCATTTTTTGGATTGGGTGGTAAGTCAAGACCTTCTATTCATCTATACTGCCATATCCTAATCTTTTTTCCATTTCCCAGAGACCAGCAATTGTATCTTTTAGTGAACTGCAATTCAGAGCTGATGCTTCTCCAAGACCAAGTAGAGTTACTCTTGTTTTTGACGCTGAAAATTTGGCCATCTGGAAAATATTTAGCCTTTAGAGATCTACCACAGATAGTAGAATCATCGTGAGCACGGTTTCCACCTTGATTTTTCCAAAGAAAGCTCCGATTTGAAGACTTCAAGATCTATGAATCCCAAAACTGATCATGTGACGCACATGAATTGCATTTGTTATATTCCTAATCATCAGATCTTCCAACTTGAGTTATTAGTGCCAGACCATTTTGAGAGTCTTGCTTCCATTTTATTTATGGGGGTAGAAAAAGGCAGCTTTTTATTATGACCAACAAAAAAAAAGGCAAACCCAAATATTTTTATGAAGAGATATCAAGCTGCATGATTTGGAGACTGCCACTTATGATCTGGCAAGTGGAAGGACTCATGTTCTTGCTAAAGAAAACTGATGATTTATGAAAATTAATTAACTTACCATAGCATGCACTGACATCCTTTATTACTTGAAGAAGTAATCTTGTCTGGGTGAGATTAGCTTTGCAGAATAGTAGGCAATCATTTGCAAATAACAAGTGATTGATCTTAGGGGCAGACCTTGACATTTTCATACCTGTGAGTTGATTCTTAGTATCATAGTGATTCAGTTGCCTTGATAAAGCCTTCATAGCAAGGATGAAAAGATAAGGAGATAGAAGATCTCCTTGTCTTATTCTCTTGTAGGTTTGAAAGATGCTGAAGGTGACCCGTTGACCATTATTTCCACTTGCACGGTACTCAAACATTGCATGACTAGGTGACAAAAATTTTCACAGAAAAACCAAACTTCCTTAGCACTTCTTTGAGGAAAACCCATTCTAATCTATCAAAAGCTTTAGACATATCCATTTTAAGAGCTAAGTGACCAGTCCTTCCTCTTTTCTTCTTCATTGCTTTAACCAGTTCTTGAACCATGCATATATTTTCTGAAATTAACCTTCCTGGGACATAAGCTGACTGCATAGGGGAGATTATCTCAGCAATGTGTTTTTTGAGTCTTAAAGCAACGATCTTAGACATTAGCTTGCATATAGTATTAGACAAAGTTATTGGTCTAAAATCTTCAGGTTTATGAGCTTAGGTTATCTTGGGTATTAGAGTAACTCTAGTGTTGTTTAGCTTCTTTAATAAATATCCTGAGCTGAAAAAAGCCTTCACTGTTTTGCATATATCATCCTTGACAATTTTCCATTAAATTGATAAAAACCGGTGGAAAACCATCTGGACTTGGAGAAGTCCATGGCTCCATTGACATTAAAGCTTGATGGATTTCTTTCATCGATGGAACCGCAATAAGATTTAAATTGTCTTGCTCTGAGATGCAACTTGGAATATGTTGAAGAAAAAGGTAGTTGTCTGATGGATTTGAAGTGGTACTAATCTTCTTGAAATGGGTAACCAGAAGATTTTAGAATTTCTATCTTGACACCAAGTGCCATCTGGAGATTGGAATGAATTAATTCTGTTCCCGACTCTTCTTTGATTCATTCTGATGTGGAAGTACTTTGAGTTTATGTCCATATCATTGTAAAAATGATCTCTTACCTTATCCCTATTTGAACTAGCTTGTATTTCATTTAGAGAGTCTATTTCTTTCTTTAGCTGAAGAACTGCAGAAGTATTGTTACCATCCCTGTCTGGTGCCTGAAGTTGAGTTAACTTAGATTGAAGACTTGTGATTTTAGCTTGGATTTGTCCAAAATTTTCCTTGCTCCACTTTGATACTAAATGTCTAGTATTAGCCAATTTATCAGAAATAATGAAAGTTGCAGATCTTGTAGTGTTAGTTTCCCGAACATTCATAATTTCATTAATACATGAATCATTTTAAGCCAATGTTCAAAAGAATTCCAATTTCTACCTCGAGGTGACAGCCTTAGAGTAAAGAGAAAGCGGATTGGGACATGGTATGAACCTTTTTGAGCTAAATGGTGAAGGGTAGAATCAAGATATAAGTAGTTCCATTCACTATTAACAAGAGATCTATCAAGTCTAGATTTAAATTTACCAAGTACCATGGATCATTATCGGGTACAAGTGAAAGAATTGCGTATGAAACCAATATCAGATAAGTCTGAGTCTCTAATGCAATCTAGTATATCCTGTGAGGTAATATCAGCATTGGTATTTCTATCAGTTGGATTTATGGTTATGTTTAAATCTCATATAATAGCCCAAGGAATGGAACTGAGGATCCTAAGTTTTTCATATACTCCCATTGACTGAGTTGTTCACTTTTATATGGGGTACCATAAATACAAGAGAGGACCCGCTCGCCCTTAGATGGATCATTATTTATTAAGGCATGAAACATATTAGTAGAAGAATTAAGAATTTCAAGCTTGAAACCATCTTTCCAGAGGATAATGATGCTACCGGCTTGTCCAAGTGAAGGAACGTAGGCTCTATTAGGCATTCTAAGGAAATTTGAGAGGTTGAGTATTCTATCACCATTAATTTTTGTTTTCGAGATGAAAATGATGTCAGGAGAATGAATGTTGTTTAGATAATTCAAGTGATCTCTGGTATCTTTCCTTAGAAAATCTTGGTAGTTCCAACTCAAAATCTTCATATCGGAAATAGTTGTAAAACTATTTAACTTGATACTCAAGTTAATATGGAAGTAATGAACGGAACCAAAATATGCAAAGTTTAATGAAGTCAAAGCATTCAGACAGTAAATGCAATAAATGTGAGACTCGGGATAAAAATAATTAAAATAAGAGGGTGTATTGAAAGAAGGAGGGATTACCAGATTGTCAATAGCCTCATTCATCTCATTGGAATACTCTTTTGCTCTTGCATCTCCTTCTTCAATGAGATCATGTTCCATATCATCATTTTCGTTGGAGGATGGTAGTTTACCAATATTACTTTCCATGATATCATCTTGAGATTTTTGTTGTTCAGTTCTTGATATTTTGTTATTTCTTGTTTCTCCCTCCACTTGAATTTTCTCCTCTTGTGCTTCTTCTTCTATTTTCTTGCGACTGGCTTCACAAATTCTTTCCAACATGAGATCAATGTCATCAATAATCTCCACCCCGTAATTAGAAGCAAGTTCATGGATATAATAATGTACTGGTCATTAGTGAACCTCCTTATCATCAGGTTATCTGCTACATCGAGACACTCATCATCATCATGGTCCACTGAGAAGCACTTTGGGCAGAGATTATGAGGTTGTCTTTCCCAGTGAAACCTAATCCAAGTGACTCCTCCAGCTGTTGTGTTCCACCAACCTCCCCTATGAAGAGGTTTTGTTAAATCTATTTTAACTCTTGAATAAATAGTGCTCCCAAAAGTTGGTTTACAATCTTTAGGGTCGGTTGATATTTTCTCTCCAAGTTCTTGAATAACTTCTCCAACCATCTCTGCTGAATGATGCTCAGGTAGAAGGTTCTTGAACTGCAAGTCCCATTCTTGGTATTTGAAAACCCAATCTTTGGCTTGGATAACAACATCATATTTGCGTAAGTTAAGGTGACTTTTTGACATTCCAAGGACCTTTTGTGAGAATTGAATTCATTGCTTCTTCAGTATGGAACTTGAATAAGAACAAATTTCTGTCAACAACACGAACTTCTTTGATTCTATAGCGATTCCACAGAAGAATAACTTCCTTTCTAACAACATCTGTCTCCACATGGTCTTTTGAAAAAAGTTTCCCAATTAAGGTTGTACCCCATTCATATGAGGCTTTGACAATAACTGTTTTGGTACCTACAACTCTTCTCATCTGCCTAGCGTAAATGTCTCTAATCTGAGTATTTTGCATTTTTCCAGTGATAGCAGAAATCTGAGAGTTTAAGGATGAGGCCATCTTTCTTTGAGAAACAGGAATGTGGTTTGATTGAAATTGAGAGTCGACCTATTTATCTTATAAAGATATATTCTTTTTATTTAATAAGGAAAGGTAGTTACCGAAGAATTATCTTTATGTTTTAAAGAAGTTAAGGAAATATTCTCCTCATAAAGACGGAATTGTTAATGATTTTGAGGGAAAAAATCAATCGAGGAAATTTATTTGAGTCTACCAGTCCTTGAATTATGTGGAAGTGAAGAGGGAAAGTTTATGCATTTGAATTTTGAAATAGCTAAATCTGTGGACTGGTATTGAATCGGTGAACAACTCAGGGGAATCTTGATGATATCATTTAAATCATATACATGATAGAGAAAGAAATATTGGTACATACTGTAGAAATCCATCCTTAGAGAGATGGGTAGCAATACTGCTATACACTGTGTCGATGATACTTGAACCCCGTTGTCCGTAAATCATGTGAAGAAGGAGAATATTTGAGACCAAAATCCAAAACCGGATTCTTCCCATGATTTGATGAGTGAAAAGAAATATTAAAAACAAAAACTAATTAAAAAAAAAAGCTTGAAGAAGAACTTTAGTTCATTCTAGCAACAAAAGACACAAATGTTAAAAGTTAAGACTACTACTAAATCAGGAAAAACATAAGATATAGAGAATTCCAATCACGATTCATGGTGGTTTATCATGATTTGAAGTAAGAAAGGTGAAAAAGATCGATGAAAGTTAAGAAATAGTATTTTATGGTCCTCTAAAACCAAATGTTTTCCGATTGCAATCGAGCCTTATCAGTCAATTTGCAAAAAGTTTTATTACTCTGTTCTGACCATGATTTTGTTTAAAAACTTTTTCGCATAAGAAAATCATGCCCGTTGCAATAATTTGGGTATTTTTTCGCTAGTTAAAACATATCTGATAAGCATTTATACATGTGGGAATTGGATAAATGCCCCTACTATCCATGAGTCTTCATATATACCCTTACCAACTTTAATTATACCCCTACCTTCTTAAAAGGAAACTTGTTCAATGATTATTACCAAATTTAACCTTTCTATAATGTTCCCAACGAATGAAAAACCAATCGGTTCATTTCTCTTTTCAGAATCAGATCTAAATGTTCTCTCTCTCCCCGTCCTCTTCCAGTCACAACAATCACCGAGTTTCTAGTTTCTCCGCCTCTTTCAACCATCACCACCACCACCTTTACCTCTGCCATTACCACAACTACCACCTCCGCTGCCGCGAACAGATTAGCCACTCAAGGAAATCAATTTATACTTATTTTTCCGTTCATTATAATCTTCTAAATCTGAAGATCTAAACATAATAAGAAAAATCATTATTGGTTGGTTTGGATTTTATCGATTGGAAATGGAGTTTACAGACAGATTATCAGAAGACGTTTCTTATCTTGTAACTAGATTCGGAGAATGATTTATGAAATTGGTTTTCGATTTCATAGTTTTGAGTTAAGTTTCAGACTACTGGTGACATTTTCAATTTCCGAGATTCGAAAAATTAGTGATATGGATTGAAATCGATTTTGAAGAAAGATAGATGGAAAGATTAATATCAATCGACATGAAGATTAAACCGAAAGGTAAACAATTGATTAAGTGTTTATGCTAGATTACACTTGCTATGATTTTAATTTTCATTCAATAAATTTCAGTAAAATTAATTTCTAGTCTTTTCATAATTTTCTATATGATTGTGTTTCTAGTGTTTATTGGTAATGTTTTAGTTGATTAATGCTCATTATCGTTTCTTTTGGTTTTCATAATGATTCTGCTTGTTAATGAATTTGTACATATCTATTCTAAATTTGTTAGATGACATATTTTGTATAATAGTGTTAGTGGTGTTGGTTATAACAAAACCCAGAGTTGGTAGGGGATAATGGTAGGAGTAGTGGGTACCAAGGTTGAGATGGTGGTCGTGGAAGTGTGGCTGTGGTGGCATTGGAGGAAAAATACAAAAAACACTTCCCTCGTGCAATCATGCTAGATGGAGACAGTTATTGGAGCTAACTTGGAATTGTGTTTATAAGTTGCAGGTTAGAAGAGAGTTTCATGGGATGATTCCTATAAATGCTAATTAGGTAATAGATCTCATACTTTGTAGTTGGTTAGTAATTACATATAGCTTTTAACGGTATGGTTCCATTTTTGGCTTCTGAACACATGTTGACAGGAGTGTGAAGTGGGTACTGTTTGTTTAGGAATCCTTTGTGGACAACTTGTGGTTCAGCTAAACTTGTTAAGATGCTCAGTTAGCCTTATTGCTCCTGATTTGTTCGTAGTGGTTGTTGTCGAGCCAGGTATGGAATATCTTGGACGTTGTTTCATCATTGTGGGAGTCATGCATGTGGTACTGGAGTTGGATTTGATGGACGCGCAGGATGTTGTATCTTGGTGGTTTTCTTCTTGTCGCTTCAAGGAATCAAGCTGAGTAAGGTCAAGGTTGTATCGCCTGTTGGTGAGATATATGCCCCGGATCTTGTTCAACCACATGATCTGATAGGGTAACTCGCCCGGATCTTGCTCGATATGACGGTTGGACATCGTTATCTTCTTGAGGCTGCTCCCTTGAGGTATCGGCTCCAGTGGAAGATTACCGTCATAGAGCGTTGATACGTTGCACCGGTATTCCTTAAACCAAATGGCAATATGGTATAATAAAAATTTCCGAGAGGAGTTCGAAAAGATATCTTACTTGCATCATGCTCGTACATTCTTATCCGGTTGTAGCCGCCGCATCCATCCATGGAGGAGAACATCTCGTGTCCATTGTTTTGCATCTACTAACATGTCGATGTCGAGTAGAGGAGGTTTTTTTTTTTTTTTTTTTTTTTTTTTTTTTTTGAGCAAAGACTGCTCAAGTTTCAAGTCTATGCAAGAGACGATCTATCCATTTTCCTCGTGTCTCAACCGCAATCGTTTAACCGACTGGATCCGGGTATGACATGTAGATGATGGATGACCAATTTTCATCTAAATCCGGCATTTCTTCATATCTCCAAGCGAACATGTCCCGATACTCTTTGAGAAGTTCCACGGGCTTCGCGCGTTTATCCGTACACAAGGTTGAGTGATGGAGATAGGCCTAGGAGATTCCTCAACGATTTCAATTTCATCGGTTGTGGAGTTGGTGCCATCTTGCGCCTATTGTGGAGCATCTAGCACTTGCTCTTGTGGTTTGTTGTTGTTGTAGCATTCCATTAGGTGGAGAGACCGGGTATGAGTCTCCCCGCCGATAATGGCGGTCTTAGGTATACCGTTTTCCTTTACGGTCACGAATCGCCATAAAAGTTCGTTTCCCTCCTCGTGTGAACGTGGGTTGTGGCTTCACAAGTATGGAGAAGAATGCTTCATCAGCAAAGATGCATCGTGGGTACTAGCCCTCAATGATGCAAGTCGGTCTTCTTCCTGAATTGACGCCCACATGGGGAGTGGGATGCAACGAACTTGTCTGATTCTTTCGACAGAGCTTCTCCCGTATGTCCGGTTTGGTTTCCCTCGAAGTCCGTCATTGTGGTAGGCTTCCGTACGACCTTGCCTCCGGGAGAACCTTGGATGTCCCGAGAATCTTGAGAGTAATGAAGACGATCTGTGTAGATAAGGGTCGTCTTGAACTCGAATCCTTGATGCGTGCGGTGACATGTAGGGCACGGTCGTGACCTTCCTCCGGTTGATTGCAACAAAACGTCTCCGCGCGCTAATTCTTCGAGAGGTGTGAAATTTCGCATAAAATTTCCACTAGAGAAACCGCTTCCCGATCCACCGGTCTCTGGCTCATAGTGAAACTGTTGACTTGAGGAGGATCGTTGTGAGGATTAGTCCCCAGTGTAGAAGTCTCCATGACAGGACCGCTCATATCTGATGTCGCTTCTTTGATCAGGTCCATGTAGGTCCGTGCCGTTGAAGTACCTTCTCCGGTGCGTTGAATGCATTTCTTGTTGGCTCCAGGGGCTGTTGCGGGTCATGTGGAAATCGATCGAGTTAATGTCTTAAGAAAAGTGAGTACCTCTTTTCGAGTTGTGTCCATATCCGTTTGAGTCTTAGCAAGAACTTCCTGCTTCTCCATCAAGTCTGCAATGGTAATGGGGGATGGTCCTCCTCCAGTCCCTCCGACTCCTCGTCCTGATGAAGGAGTGGAAGTTGTTGCTCGGTGACTACCGAGAGGTGTTACACTTGATGAGATGTCGGGATTTGCGGGCTGCTCCGGCTCGGTGATGGGAGGTGTTGTAATATCACCGCTCGAGTGATCGAATTGAACGTTCCCATCCTCTGTACTCACGTGTTCCTTGATTGATCTCTCCTTCCTCAAGCATTTCTTCACTTAGTTGAAAGGTCGATGCGGATTGAACAATCTTCCGAGCTTCGACAAGGGTCTTGAGATATAAATCTTCCAGAGGATCCGTAAGTTTGTGCTCCATTTCTTTATCCCAGTAGACTTTGTGGTACCCGGACAAGTCTTTTCCTCTCGTGGAGTTGCCTCGAGTCTTCGTCTACTGGACCATGTTGTTCGTCTTTCCGAGTCTCCAGCCGGTTGCGCGCTCTTTTTGCCTCTCCGCCCCAGTAAAGGTGTGACTCGACTAAGGATTTAGCATTTCTTGCACCGCTTGAGTAGATGCATGCCGACCCTTCTTGTAATTGTCTTTGCTATATCATTCAAAAGGGAATGTCTCGCTCTGTCTTCTAGTGATACCCGGCTTGATTTGACAAGACATCCTCCAAAGATTCTAGCTACACTCCCCATGGTATCTCGAACCGCTTGTGGTTTCTCGATGAGGATGCATCGTGAGTCGAAAACCGAAAAAATTGAGAATTCAATTTTTTGCAACCGATAGATCAACCTCCCTTTGTGGTCGCCAATTGTTTATGGGTGAAAACTACTCCCGCAGAATTTGGTAATTTGGGGTGTGGATGAGGAATGAATTTAAACTTTTAAACAAATGCATCTGCGGTGAGTGCTTGTAGATTCGAGAGATCAATATGTGCAAGTCCGGCCTAAACCAAGAAATGGCCGTTCCGGACTTGTTTCGGCCACAAAGTGAAGGAGATGGGGTTGATCTTAGGGAGGAAGCGAAGAAGGTGTTGAGATTGTGAAGGTGTTGGCTTGCTTATGACTTGTAACAAAGGTGAGCAGCTTGCGGTTGATGCAAGCAAGGCTCGGGTGTTTGAATACGATTTTTGTATTAACACTTGATTTTCTGTCTCGTCTGAACTTGTGTTGTTGTTTTGAAATAGGGCGGAGAACCTATTTATACAAGTCATTGAGCCTCATTCACGTCTCTCGTGGGAAGTGGAGGAAGTGGAGTGATGGAGTAGTGGAGTAGTGCGTCGACCAGTCTTGCCCACTTTTCCCTGTTCATCTCTAACCGTCCATGACTTCCCGACACGTTCTTATGATGGCGCGTTGCTGCACGCCGCACGCCGTAAACCGCCGCACCAATACCCAAAAGATGTATCCCCAGTTTGTGACATGATTGATGTTCTGAATGTGTGGATCGTGGATCCACGAAAGATAGCATGTAATGCTGAATTGAATAACCGTGTTATTCGGAAAGTCGATACTTGTGAAGTATCGTGTGTATTTTATGCAAATCGCATTATGGTGTGGTAAAGTGATGGGTAATAACGCCTCACTGACCAAATAACTCCGACCAAGGTTGTATAACCAAGTGGTGAAGTTGGACGGATGAGATGATCTTTGAGACACTCATCTCATGACCGTTAATGAATATTAGGTTTTTTTGAAGAGGAGCGCAAGCATGACTCTTCAGCTTGGTCGAAACCAAGTAATGGAAGAATTTTGGAGAGGACCGACCGGACGTGTATGTAGATGGCATGCTGGTGTACACGTCCATGTCTTACCGTCCCATGAAGGTGCGATCTAGGCCACTCAATTTAACCGGTAAAGTTGAGTGGTTGAGATCGGTTGCAGTAAATCCGTTGCCGCAAAGGAGTTGGAAACCGCATGAGATCCCTAGTTGGGCACGCGTTTCAAGACGACACATCTTGATCGGTCTTGGTCGATGGGTTTGACGGGAAGATGGCAGGCTGGTGATCATGCCTATACCTCGACTATCCCATGAAAACGTGATCTAAGCCATTCAAATCATCCGGTGAAGTTGAGTGGTCGAGACTGGTTTGCAATTTGGGAAGTGTAACCACGCATGTTTGGGCGGGCGTTTTGATTAGCCGGGCATGGGATGCCTTGGCCGATCATGAGGAGGTAGATAAGCTCACGGTGGTCATGCCGGTATGACCGCCTTGCTTAATCTAATCTGTGACCCTCCATTCGTGCCGAGAAGATGGACGCACGTGATGATTTGAAACCCTAATTTTGGCTTTCAAAAGCCGTGCGCCACTCCTTGTTTGGGTGATGATTTTGTCACGGCCAAACATTGTTGGTCTTGACCGATTGGTCAAGTGTGTAAAGTGCCCACGGTGATCGTGTTGACATGCTCGGGGCCCTTTGAGTCTACATCTACACCCTCCATCTATACCTGCTAAGATGGATGGTTGAGATTGTTTTGCGACACATGTAATATGCCAAAACCCTTATTTAGGGTTTTCCGTCCATAATGCTTGGTATGAACGTCTTTTGGCAAGCAAAGGCCAATGGCCGACCATGCGTGGTCGGCCGTGGGTATTCCATACCGCTTGGGGGTGATGGAATTGATCTGGGGTCATCCAATCATGCTTATGGAGTTGGATGACTGCGATCAGATCATATCCGGGACCGATACAACCAGTCCTGGATGCTCAATCGCTAGTATAACACACCGAGAGGGGCTCAATCGGGCTAGTATAACACACCGAGAGGGCTCGGGCCAGTATAACACACCGAGAATCAGCCTGCACGGGTATTTCAGACATGGTTTCATTATAGTGCTTGGAGGTTCGTGGTTATTCGTAAGAGTAACACCTACCGCCATGCCACACCGATAATGAGTATCGAAATACAAGCCTCGATATGAAATTCACAGGAAGGGATTGTTGCCACATGCTCCAACCTGGAGAAATTTCATGTATTCACAGAATGGGATTGTTGCTACATGCTCCACTCTTGGTGAATTAAGTGAGGGAGTATCCAACACTTATAAATGGCTTTATCTTTTACAAGATGTCACAAGCATGATTTTTCGGTTTTTTTTACAAATTTAACCTTAAACGAAAATCCACCATCAACATTAAGTCCCCCGCCCTAGCACATAATGGTTACACTATTGTGTGGTAGGCATGAGATGGTGACAAGATTAAAGATAAAATTTATGAGGCAAAGTTAGATGTTACCAGAGAGACGGGTCATCCTCGCCCCGAGTATGTTACGTTTTAAAAGGCATATAGAGAGCGTTCCTCTAGTATGATGTTGGTCTTGCCTGCTTAGATCGACCTTTCTATGCCTGCTTTGGCCGAGGGCCCGCTACGTGCTTGCTCCGCCGATCGTGGGGTTGTGCCTAATCGACTGACCGCTGCGCCCGCCTGTTGGTGGGGCCATCGCGCCGCTTGATCGAACGGGCTTGAATTTCGGAACATGATTCTCATGACATAAGAGAACCGTGCCAGGCGAACAAATGTGGTCCCGCCATATATGCTTGATTGAACGGGTCCCATATCGTATGCCTCGACCGAATGTCAACTTTATACCCGTACCTCGTGCCCTTGACCAACACCGGTCTTGAAACTTGAGCAATACCGACTTGACTTGATCAATACCAGACTTGAATATTAAGCAATACCAGACTTGAAACTTGAGTGATACCGAACTCGCTCACTTGATCAATACCGGACTTGAAGCTTGAGCAATATGGGACTTCAGAACTTGAGTGATACTTGGACTCGCCACTTGATCAATACCGGATTTGAAACTTGAGCAATACCAGCGTTGTGCCCTTGACCAACATCGACTTTAAACTTGTACCGGACTTGAAACTTATACCGACTTGAAATCAATACCATACCAAACTTGCACCGACTTGAAATCAATACCAGATCAAACTTGCACCGACTTGAAATCAATTGATCAAACTTGCACCGACTTGAAAACTAATACTACTTTGAAACTGCATCGAATTTGAGCCTGGACCGGTTTTTGTGTGCTCCGATGTGAGTTGTGTCTTGCCGTGTGTGACTACATCTCTCATGTGCTTTCATACAAGTTCTAACTCCTGCCTTTTATTTCATTGTGGAAGAAAAGAATCCCCGTTGAGATGTCTTCTCGAGATAATGCGGGTACCAAGTCGAAGTGTTGGCGCCTTCAAGGATATGCCGAACATTGATGGTGAGTTGTTCACCGCGCCTTCCAACTATATGAAAATATCCGCTCCACAGATAGCCCTCCTCCTATCGACTTCGTGGTTTTTCATGCTCTACTGGTCCTCATGAAGGATGGATGAGACGTATATTGAGCAATGAGTACATCAAAGATAACTTGACCAGAGCGCAGATTGTTGATGTAGCTTGAGTGTTGAAACGACTTGAGAGGATGTTAAAGTGGCTTCGTGCGAACGCTGAGGTGGATCTGGGAGAGTGTTGAAGTAGGATTATGAAGCGAAAGGGGTCCCGGAGAGAGCATTGAGGCGGCTCTTGAATAGACCATTGCACGGAGGGAGCGTTGAAGTGGCTTCCTCTTGATTCGATTTACTCTTGCGAATTCCATGATTCTTGGACTCACCATCTTTCTCGTGTTGAAGAAGTCCTTGATCGACGGTGAAGGAACTCCATGCCGAGCCTCGGTCCCCAAGCGTGGTTTACATGGTTTGTTCGTAGTGGTTGTTGTCGATCCGTATGGAATATCTTGGACGTTGTTTCATCATTGTGGGAGTCATGCATGTGGTACCGGGAGTTGGATTTGATGGACGCGCAGGATGTTGTATCTTGGTGGTTTACCTCTTGTCGCTTCAAGGAACGCTATGAAGGTCAAGGTTGTATCTCGTTGGTGAGATATATGCCCCCGGATCTTGTTCAACCACCGTCTGATAGGGTAACTCGCCTGGATCTTGCTCGATATGACGGTTGGACATCGTTATCTTCTTTGAGGCTGCTCCCTTGAGGTATCGCCCAAGTGGAAGATTACCGATCATAGAGCGTTGATACGTTGCACCGGTATTCCTTAAACCAAATGGCAGATGGTATAATAAAAATTTCCGAGAGGAGTTCAAAAGATATCTTACTTGCATCATGCTCGTACATTCTTATCTGGTTGTAGCCGCTGCATCCATCCATGGAGGAGAACATGCTGTGTCCGCTGTTTGCATCTACTAACATGTCGATGTCAGGTAGAGGAGGTTTGTTTTTTTTTTTTTTTTTTGAGCAAAGACTGTTCAAGTTTCAAGTCTATGTAGCACCCGATCTATCCATTTTCCTCGTGTCCGAACTGCAGTTGTTTAACCGACGGGATCTGTATGACATGTAGATGATGGATGACCAATTTTCATCTAAATCCGCATTTCTTCATATCTCCAAGCGAACATGTCCCGATACTCTTTGAGAAGTTCCACAAGCCGCGCGTTTATCCGTACACAAGGTTGAGTGATGGAGATAGGCCTAGGAGATTCCTCAACGATTTCAATTTCATCAGTTGTGGAGTTGGTGCCATCTTGCAGCTATTGTGGAGCATCTAGCACTTGCTCTTGTGGTTTGTTGCTGTTGTAGCATTCCATTGGGTGGAGAGACTGCAAGTCTCCCCCGCTGATAATGGCGATCTTAGATACCGTTTTCCTTTCTCGGTCACGAATCGCCATAAAGTTCGTTCCCTCCTCGTGTGAACGTGGGTTGTGGCTTCACAAAGATATGGAGAAGAATGCTTCATCAAGAAAGATGCATCGTGGGTACTAGCCCTCAATGATGCAAGTCGGTCTTCTTCCCCGATTGACGCCCACATGGGGAGTGGGATGCAACGAACTTGTCTCGATTCTTTCGACGGAGCTTCTCCGTATGTGCTTTGGTTTGGTTTCCCTCGAAGTCCGTCATTGTGGTAGGCTTCCGCACGACCTTGCCACAGGAGAACCTTGGATGTCCCGAGAATCTTGAGAGTAATGAAGACGATCCTTGTGTAGATAAGGGTCGTCTTGAACTCGAATCCTTGATGCGTGCGGTGACATGTAGGCACCGGCCGTGACCTTCCTCCGGTTGATTGCAACAAAACGTCTCCCGCGCCGATTCTTCGAGAGGTGTGAAATTTCGCATAAAATTTCCACTAGAGAAACCGCTTCCCGATCCACCGGCCTCCGGCTCATAGTGAAACCGTTGACTTGAGGAGGATCGTTGTGAGGATTAGTCCCAGTGTAGAAGTCTCCATGATGTGGACCGCTCATATCTCGATGTCGCTTCTTTGATCGTGTCCATGTAGGTCCGTGCCGTTGAAGTACCTTCTCGGTGCGTTGAATGCATTTCTTGTTGGCTCCAGGGATGTTGCGGGTCATGTGGAAATCGATCGGTTAATGTCTTAAGAAAAGTGAGTACCTCTTTCCGAGTTGTGTCCATATCCGTTTGAGTCTTAGCAAGAACTTCCCGCTTCTCCATCAAGTCTCGCAATGGTAATGGGGGATGGTCCTCCTCCAATCCCTCCGACTCTCGTCCCGATGAAGGAGTGGAAGTTGTTGCTGGGTGACTACCGGAGGTGTTACGCTTGATGAGATGTCGGGATTTGCGGCTGCTCCGGCTCGTGATGGGAGGTGTTGTAATATCACCGCTAAGTGATCGAATTGAACGTTCCCATCCTCTCGTACTCACGTGTTCCTTGATTGATCTCTCCTTCCTCAAGCATTTCTTCACTTAGTTGAAAGGTCGATGCGATTGAACAGTCTTCCGAGCTTCGACAAGGGTCTTGAGATATAAATCTTCCAAACAGGGATCCGTAAGTTTGTGCTCCATTTCTTTATCCCAGACTTTGTGGTACCCTGCACAAGTCTTTTCCTCTCGTGGAGTTGCCTCGAGTCTTCGTCTACTGGACCATGTTGTTCGTCTTTCCGAGTCTCCAGCGGTTGCGCGCTCTTTTGCCTCTCCGCCGGTAAAGGTGTGACTCCCGACTAAGGATTTAGCATTTCTTGCACCGCTTGAGTAGATGCATGCCGACCCTTCTTGTAATTGTGCCGCTATATCATTCAAAAGGCGGAATGTCTCGCTCGTCTTCTAGTGATACCGCTTGATTTGACAATACATCCTCCAAAGATTCTAGCTACACTCCCCATGGTATCTCGAACCGCCCGTGGTTTCTCGATGAGGATGCATCGTGAGCCGAAAACCGAAAAATTGAGAATTCAATTTTTGCAACCGATAGATCAACCTCCCACCGTGGTCGCCAATTGTTTATGGGTGAAAACTACTCCGCAGAATTTGTAATTTGGGGTGTGGATGAGGAATGAATTTAAACCTTTAAACAAATGCATGCACGGTGAGTGCTTGTAGATTCGAGAGATCAATATGTGCAAGTCCGCCTAAACCAAGAAATGGCTGCCCAGACTTGTTTCGGTCACAAAGTGAAGGAGATGGGGTTGATCTTAGGAGGGAAGCGAAGAAGGTGTTGGCTTGCTTATGACTTGTAATGAAAAGGTGAGCAAGCTTGCGGTTGATGCAAGCAGCTCGGGGTGTTTGAATACGATTTTTGTATTAACACTTGATTTTGTCTGCCCGAACTTGTGTTGTTGTTTTGAAATAGGCGGAGAACCTATTTATACAAGTCATTGAGACTCATTCACGTCTCTCGTGGGAAGTGGAGGAAGTGGAGTGATGGAGTAGTGAGAAAAGGCCGACCCGGCCTTGCCCACTTTTCCGTTCATCTCTAACCGTCCAGACTTCCCGACACGTTCTTATGATGGCGCGTTGCACGCCGTACGCCGTAAACCGCCAGACCAATACCCCAAAGATGTATCCCCAGTTTGTGACATGATTGATGTCGGAATGTGTGGATCGTGGATCCACGAAAGATAGCATGTATGTCAATCAATAATCAGTGTTATTCGTAAAGTCGATACTTGTGAAGTATCGTGTGTATTTTATGTAGTCGTGCATTATGGTGTGGTAAAGTGATGGGTAATAACGCCTCACCGACCAAATAACTCCGACTGTGGTTGTATAACCAAGCCGGTGAAGTTGGACGGATGAGATGATCTTTGAGACACTCATCTGCGGATCATTAATGAATATTAGGTTTTTGAAGAGGAGCGCAAGCATGACTCTTCAACTTGGTCGAAACCAAGTAATGGAAGAATTTTGGAGAGGACCGACCGGACGTGTATGTAGATGGCATGCTTTGGTGTACACGTCCATGTCTTACCGTCCCATGAAGGTGCGATCTAGGCCACTCAATTTAACCGGTAAAGTTGAGTGGTTGAGATCGGTTTGGCAGCAATCCGTTGCCGCAAAGGAGTTGGAAACCGGCGTGGTAGGCCTCGAAAGTGTATGTAAATTTGACCTACGTGTAATACCGCAAGTGCACGGCATCTATCGGAGACGCGGCAAGTACGGGTCGATCCCACAAGGACTTGTGGTGCTCTGATATTGATCTAAGGTCTATGCTTAATCGAGTTCTAAAAGTGACAAGTAACAATGTGGTTTTTGCCGATACTACCAAGTGAAATGAAGTAAACCTAAACTAAGGTAAAAGAAGATGATATAAAGGGTGATACTAGGGCTGCAAATCCACCACTAATCTACACTATGTCTTCAACTCATGTTATTACTCTTGTTCTTATGACATGACAAAGGGAGAGGTGTCGAGTCGCCTTATGTCTAAGATGTTTCTCCAACTGATAATTTTAATCACAACTAAGGTATTTATCCTAAGTATTAATCATGTCGACTAAAGCACAATTAATCAGATAAACATTGGTCTAATTGAGCTTGAGTTGTAGCATAGTCATCACGGGGATAATCCAACTACAAAGTGCATCCATGGTATTGGTATACACGGGGTGGAGAGCAAAGTGTGACATGCTGAGATTAATTCTATCTAGAAAATATTCAAGCATTCAAGAACAATACAAGAGCATGAAGAACACAGTTGTAAATTAGGGTTTCATTGAGACCCTAACAATTAAATTAAAACATTAGAAACACAAATTAACCCTAGATTGAAGCTAAATGACTGCACTGGCTAATCCAGGCGTGACTAAAATCATCTTCTCCCCTTCTATTTATACATGCAAACATATCAAAAAACCAAACCCTAAATTTCTCAAAAGTAGAAATTAAATGAAAAATAGAGTACCCATACTCTCCGAATCGCTTTCCTCTTCTCACAATCGGCTCCGCAACCCATGCTTCGATCAGGTGAAAACCCTAGTTCTAGTTTTTCTCCGAGTTAGCTTCTAGGGTTGGAGAAGCTAGAAAGAGAAAACCTAGACCTAGAGAGAGGGGAAGGTGGGCTTTGGAGTTGTTGGGTGTGGTGATGGTGTGTCGGGTAAGGTAAGGTGGTGATGGAGGTGGAGGAGCAGAGCTCGAGCTGTGAGAGTGACGGAAGAGGAGAAGAAAGAGAAGAAGAAGAGAGGAATGGTCTGCCGAGTGGGGGTATAGGGTTAGGTAGCTGTGGTGTGAGGCAGGACATCGAGCTTTGATGAGACCGATGGAGCGAGCGTTGGACGAGGAGTAGGTGATCCGAATCTACGGGATGAGGGGATTTGGAGCGACCGGTATTGCACGGGAGCAGCGATCTTCGATGCACGTGGAGGCAGCGACCGTTGGATGTAGCTGAGGGAGATCTCAATGGCTCAGAGTGAGCGGGCTCGGATCCGGGTCATGGGTATCTCTAGCCCAAGTCTTCCTTGTTGGGTTGCAACTGATTTGCGCGCGGGCTTTGGCTATTTGCTCCATAGATGTTTGACTCCAATTCTTCGCTCTTTAGCTCCTCAGTTTCTCCGGACTTTATTTATTACCTAAAAACACAAAATTAATTAATACAAATATTTATTCTTGAAAACAAAGAAAACACAGAATCTGGGATAATATCTGATTTATGAGCACAAAAGATGAGTAAAGTGCCAATAAAAAGGTGTATAAATATGCAATATTTGGCACTCATCAAATACCCCCAAACCTGAATTTTTCTTGTCCTCAAGTGAAACAAATTAAGAAATCCTAACTATACCACCGCCGTAGGTCTCTCGAATGCATTTAGCGTATGCACTAAGCCTTTAAACCCCTAGGTGTCCCTAGTGGACGAGTTGTAGTCTCGTGAGGGTTTACCAGGTGTACCCACAAAACCTTCTCCAACTTCAGAGTGTAAAAGAGTCTCAAGCCTCCAAGAAGCTATGAGGACATAGAGTTTCTACGCATGCTAGTAACAGGAAGTTAGAACTATCAAAGAACCCATTCTCATCCTTAAGTGTCGAGCGAGAAGTAACCATACCATATGAAAGAATTGATTCGATTGTGATCATAAGTCTCAACTTCTGCCTCACCATTAGGGTTTTATGATAATTGCACTCAAAAAGATCGCTTTTTTTAGTCTCTCATGTGTGCAGCGGGAATAAAGAGAGAAATCCGCACACGTTGTAGGTAAGAAGGATAACCTTAGAAATAAAATCTGAGACTCCACATAAGTGTGGACAAAAGAATCTTTTCTCGATGATCTCTAAGAAAGGAAATCAACCATTAGCAAGGGGTGGGAGTACTCACTCACTTCTCACCCGATCGGCAATTAATATCACTCTCTCATAAGAACCATAGAAACGTCTTCACTCTTCGGTCTTCGGTCTTCAAATGTTGATGACGAACTTCTAACTTCACAAAACTTGACAATTTTTAACTTTTCTACTCAAATTCCTTGTTGTTTGGATTTTTCTTTTTAAATTCTTCTTTACCATGGTGGTAGCAAAAATAAACTACAATATTTTTTTGATTTTTGATGATTTTTTTTTTTTTTTTTTTTTTTTGATTTACAAAAAGTGAAAATAAAAATACAAATAATGATATAACTAACTCCATGGACAAAGGACTTTATCACTCAATTTTTCCACAACTTGTATTGTCTTGATTTTATAAATTTTATTAATTCTCATCCTATTTTCTTTTCTTTGTTGCACATAAACCTTGGACTATATCAATTTTTCTTTCAATATTCGATGATGCTTCGTTGCCGACGATGATGTGTTTCTATGGGTCTTGCTGATTGAGAGAGAGAGAGATGCTAACGCAAATCGGTATTTAGAAGGAGTTTTCATCTTTAGACGTCACCCTCATGATTGACAAAAACTAGCACTCAAGAGATCAAAAGTAGTGCTTGAAATTGGTGCGAAGTTGGGTAGCTCACCATTCCTACCCTAATTTACGTGACGTGACACACACTCTAACAGCTTTTCTAGAAAGTTGCAAAAATTGAAGGTTGGTGCCTCACTTGATGTAAAATGGGTAGTCTCCACTATGGGTGATCACAATTCTACTACCGAATATCTAAATAAAGACCTAATCTCGCCCTCCCAGATGGTTAAATCCAACTTTAACGCTCTAATCAACTAAGAAACCCGATTGTGTTCTCCTACTTCCAAATTTTGTTATTTCGGTCGATTCTCTATGTAAACGTAGCTAGAAGCATGCTAGTGACTCTAAAATTTCTAAAAGTTTGAGGTTTTTACAAAAAGAGTTTTTTTTTTTTTTTTTTTTTTTGAAAAATTAAAAGATAAAATAAAAGACTAAATGTAAAATTAAAAGATAAAATAAAAGACTAAAAACTCTAAATGCAAATGCACCCCCAAACCTAAATCAAACATTGTCCTCAATGTGTCGACATATAGAAAAATTTTAAACAGTCACATATCGAGAGAACTATGCTGATAAGAGAAAAGGGAAGAGATTACCGGATGTCGGCAGGAGCAAGGTTGAGCTTCATTCGTCAAGGCTAGAATCCAATATTCTCAACGGAGATCATATCGGATTAGCATAATATATGTGCAACAAGACTCAACCGATTCAAGAAAAGAAAAATTTAACAAGTCCTTTCAATTATATACAAAAATTTACTAACAATCTAAAGAGTTGAGGGTCAACCCAAAGATAATGTACGAAACATGAAAATGGGCTTTGGTTTATGGGAATTTGGTTTAAATGGGCATTTTGGTTTTCGTAGGCTCCTTTGGTTTATTGGGATTAGTTGGGTTGTGCAACCCAAATATGTGAAATTTGTGAAAGCCCACCAGATTTCAAAGGCCTCCGACCCGGAGCTTGTAAGAAGCCTTGCCTATGTACAAGAAGGCCTAGATGGTCAGCCCAGATGTGTAGTTGTACGGCTCGGTGATTGTGCAAAGCCTAGGTTGAGTGCGGCCCTGATTCGGTTAGCGGGTTTGAGTTTTGTGGGCTCACTGTTTTGCGGCTTAGGTTGAGCCCAATGGGTGGGCTTCAGTTTGTGTGCTGACTCAGGTGTGGCAGAGTGGTCAAGTTTGTGTGTAGCCCACTAGTTCCGTTTCACAAGTGAACACGACTATTTGCAACTCGGCTCTAAGTGCAACTCACAAAGACAAACCTTATCACAAATTCACACAAAATGGCACAAAGATAGCTTATGTGCTCAGCTCGAAGACAACTTGCACATCACAAGATGGTAAGTGCACAAGAAAATCCCAGAAAATTGTATAAGGTGCTCAAGGTGCAGCCGATTACAAGTTTTGTAAAGTGGGCATTCAAATGAAGTGCGATGCAAACTTAGATTCTTAACAATTACTCAAATAGCTCGGAGTTCATGCATAGATTGCAGATGTTGCTGTTTAGAGATAGCACATGCACAAACCCAAGTAAAAATAATCACAGATGCACAAATGTATGCACACAATCGCACAAAGCTGGTAGCTCACAAGTTCAAAAGGGTTGCAAATAAGTAGCCATTCAGCTAGCCAATATGTTTCCTGTGCGTGCCAGAATCAACACAATTTAATCGGGCAACCAACAATTTTTGAAACTTATGTCGAGAATATTAAGATTATGCAAGCATGGATGTTTATAAGCTCGAGATAGCCAATTGAGCAGCAAGATGACAGTGGACTCACAGATGGGCAATGTTGGTTGACAGGTAACCTAGTTAGCCAAGCTCAACCTCATGGCTACAGGGTGGTAAGGTAGCGAAGTGTCAACAGATCTCGTAGGTTCAAGTCACTGCAGACTACGGGGCTTGCTGACTAAACACAGATGTTGAGGGACAATGGGAATGGTTGCTAAGTTGTCATGCACAGATTCTATACTTGGTTCACCAGGTTGTGATTCAAAAATTGCAGCTACAGGGGCTGTTTATGCACCACAGATTCATACATCAATGCAGAAGACTATGCTCAGGTTGGCTCAACGAGTTACACAGATTCACAATGCTATGGATCAGCACAGAGCACTGAGGTACAGTGCACAGACTTGGTGGCTCAGGTGAGGTTTGCAGCCAACTTGGTCAGTCTAAGTTACAACTCACCTCAACGGCTTCGTGGGGTGGGGGGTTAGAGCACAACTTCACGGGGTTTGAGCATAGCACTGGGGTATGTTGAAGGTTGAGCACACACTATTATGCAGATAAGTAATGCACAAACTTACTGAATCACTGACTCACAAACTCAATTGTTCACTCTAGAGTGTAGATGGCTCATACAAATTTTTGAGCAACATGCACGGAGTTCTGAGGGGTTATACTCGGGTTTTGGGGTTGGAGCCGGTGCACAAGGCTTGTCAAGGTCTAGGGTTTAAAGCACAACACATCTAAAAGCCGCAGATTGCAAGGATGTATAAGGTCACATGACGAGATGGGGTCTCGGGGTTACTGAGCATACAAGGTGCGGGGGCAATACAATGGTCAATGACTAACCTCAAGTTCGCGCCTTTTGTTCTGTTCCTTCTTGGGCTTGCTCAAGAGCTCACGGGGCCTGTTTGGGCAGCTTTGTTAACATTTGCTCTTACTTGCCTCCTTGTCCTAAAGAACTTTGCAAGGTACCTGTGCTCAAGAGAAGAGTTTAGCTCACTATATGTAACTTAAGGCAAAGAGAATGATGCAAGACAAACGGGTCATGCGGGAAGCATACATGCCGGCTCAAGCCACGGGAGAAAGATGCACAATGCAAAGATGTTATGCTTATTGGTTGACGGGGAATGAGAGTTACTACAATGCAATATGCTACAATTTGTGAAAGCTATATTACTACAGAGCTACGATGCAATGAGCAGATGCAAATGATATGCTAAATTACAAGTACGAGAGTTATGAAGACTACAAGTTACACTAAGTTACACAAGAACAATAGGAAATTACGAGATGAAATGATGCAATGACAAGGTGTAAAAATGTAAAGTTAGGAAAAACATTAACTAAGTTATACTAAGTAAGGATTACAAAGAACAATTCAATGATACTTATGCAAGGCAATGATGCCGAGATATACTAAGTTACACTAAAAACGAGAACTAAAAGAGATAATACGAGTGAATATGTACAGGAGGATATGAACTCAGAAAAGACAAGCACAAAAATCAGCGGGGCACCGCTTGAGTCCTGGCGGCGCTCAAAAACTTGGTAGGCCTCAAAGTGTATGTAAATTTGACCTACGTGTAATACCGCAAGTGCACGGCGTCATCGGAGACGCGGCAAGTGCACGGTCGATCCCACAAGGACTTGTGGTGCTCATATTGATCTAAGG
>JAJJWW010013460.1:0-347148 GCA_023531295.1 Papaver armeniacum
GACCCAAGAAAGAATTAGGGGGCGACACTAAAAGACAAAAAAGGTCACCCAAACGTAAATCTAAGCTACCCCTTATCTTGATTTTCGAAATGGCCAATATGCCCTTATATAATCGGTAGCCAACACCATAATCGGTAGGTAAACATTCAATGGTAGGTTAAAATGAAACTATACCTACTGGATTGTTGTGTTGATACTTTGGCTAATAATCCCCTTTATAATCGGTAGCTTATCCAACTTATAAGACTACAGATTATAAGGAGCTCCGTATTCAGCCTTGGCCAAATTCCATAGGTTTTGAGGGGTGCAGAGCCAACCATAACCACTTGGCTTGAGTGTGGATGTAGCCATAATCGGAAGTCTAATAGGTTACATAAACTACCGATTATAAGTTGCCCCAAATTTAGTTTTTTCTAAAATCCTTCACGTGATGAATTTTGAAATCTACCATAATCGGTAGGGTATATAATTATATAACCCGCCGATTATAACGAGCCCCGGATCCAACCTTTGCCATATTTCAT
This sequence comes from Papaver armeniacum, assembly GCA_023531295.1. Lineage (NCBI taxonomy): Eukaryota > Viridiplantae > Streptophyta > Magnoliopsida > Ranunculales > Papaveraceae > Papaver > Papaver armeniacum. The sequence continues at coordinate 525 of JAJJWW010013460.1, forward strand.
GGGTTTTGAGTGCACCTGACCAGCCTTAACCACTTGGTTTGCGTTTTGGATGCAGCCATAATCGGGAGTTAAATATATTACCAACCCATCAGATTATGGGTTGCCCCAAAATGAGTTTTTCTAAAATCATTCATGTGATGAATTTTGAAATCTACCATAATCGGTAGAGTTAACAACTTAAAAACCTACCGATTGTAAGGAGCCCTGAATCGAACCCTTGCCAAATTCCATAGGTTTTGAGTGTACGGCGTAGGCATAACCATGTGGTTCGTGATTTTTATGCGACCATAATCGTAGGCCAAATAGGTTCCACAACCTACCGATTATAGGTTGCCCTAAATGAGTTTTTTCTAAAATCCTTATTTGCTTTAATTTGCAATCGACATAATCGGTAGAAGATAATAAAACTTATACACTACCGATTATAAGTGGTCGAGGATTCAACCTTTGACAAAAACTATAATATTCGGTAGCCAAAACAATAATCGGTAGTTTCACTCAATAATCGGAAGCAAACTGCTCTGTAATCGGTAGGCTGGGGTCTATATATTAGTGTTTGGAAAAAAAATTGACTCATCGCGAGGTAACTCCCGATTGAGTGAGAGAAGAAGAAGAAAAAAAAAGAAGAAGAAGTGGGTATATGTTGCCAACTTCCGATTTTTGCCAACTTCCATAAACATGGATGGGTACGAAGAAGGACGTGAAGTTGTTGAAGTTCAAGGTTCACTACCGTTTAAAGATGACGATTTGGGGTATATGTTGAATGATCCAAACTTTGATGGAGATGAAACCCTAGACGACGCTTTCATGGAAGAAAATGGAGAATCACCCGAGATCGAAGCTAACGATTCATCAAACATACGGGTATGTTGTTAACAAACTCTAATACCCATGTTATCCATGTTACGTGCGTTTGTGTGTGTTTCGAACGTGAAAATTCGATTTACGCATGCATTGAATGACATGAGCGACATATATTCGGTAGTTAATTTAGTAACATATCTACCGATTATCAATAATCGGATATATTTTGATGTATTAATATGCCGAATATAAAAAAATCCCCAAATTGAAAGCTTCAATTTCTCATAATCGGAAGTTGTATACATGAATAAACGTTCGATTATTGGTATATAATAATCGGTTGGTTCATGAATTTATAGTCCCTCCGATTGTGAAGGTTTTTACACGGAAGAATTGTTCATTTACGTATGTCGTTAATCGGTAGACTATATGCGTACATGACTACCGATTTATTATAATCGGTTACGTTTTATAGTATTAAATCACCGATTGTGTTACAATCGTTTACTTATTATCTAAACTTCCTTCCGATTGCGAATGCATAACTTGTTGTTGTTGTGCGTAGGCTGTTGTAGCGGTTGATGACGATTATTATTTGAGGCTTGATACTTTCCTACACTATGCAAACGATTTGGTATGGTCATGAATTATCTTTTCTTTTTCCAATCGTGTATGTTAGATGGTTATGCTTATTATTTTTGTTTTGTAATATGCCCATTTAGATATTTGGAAGTAAGAAGGAGGCCAAGTAATGGCTTATGAACAAGGCAAAAGAGAAGATGTGCGTGGTAGTTCGAACCATTGCGTTAAGAATATTCGGTTTGAAATGGTATGTGAGCGAGGTGGGGAGAAGAAGAGTCACGAGGGAAAGAATAATAAGTATGTAAGGAAGACGGAGAGGAAGAAGTACCGAACTCATACGAAGAAGATTGGATGCCCATTTAAGATTGTCTTCTATAAGCCCGATGGTAAGGAAAGTAAAGATTGGAAAATGTCTAAAGTTGTTAATGGTTGTCACAACCACGATGATCCGGATACTCTTATTGGACATGTAATGGTTGCGAAGTTAAAACCACATGAAATGGAGACAGTGAGGTCTATGCGTATCCAAAAGGCAAGTGCGATCTTAAGTAAAATAAAGGCGGACGACCCGACAACTTGTCTTCTTTATCTACAATTAAGTCGGCCCTAGCTACGATCAAAAGGACGGAATGGGATGGTAGAACGGTCATGCAACAATCGCGATGGTTAGGCTGAGTTACACGACTACACGTTGAGAACGGAAGAAAAGGATGGTAAAGTGGTACGTATTTTCTTGGCACATCCCGAAATGATAAAATTGGCTCAGTGTTTTCATCAAATTGTGTTGATAGATGCCACTTACAATACAAACAAATATAACATGCCGTTGTTGAACATTGCTTGTCACACTTCGGACAAAAACACGTTTACGATTGCATGGGGTTTAATGGATCATGAGAACAACGTGAGTTTCATTTGGATCTTTGGAGACGCTCGAGGTCCATTTACAATGGGGATGATTTTCCAAGGGTTATTGTAACGGATAACGATCAAGCCTTAATGCATGCAATAGCGGTAGTGTTTCTGAAGCCCGAAAACTTGCGGTGTACGTGGCACATTCAATGCAACCTCGGACACAATTGCCATCGCCATTTCCAAGCTAAAAACCAAGGAAGGGTACCAAGAGGTCGAAGGAAGAGGATGAGCGCATTAGTAAATTAACCGAGGAAGAACGAGAGGAAGAGAAGAGGTTATTTGATGAAAAATGGAAGGAGGATGGGATAATTGGGAGATCGTTCATGAAAGCATGGGACAAGATCGTTTGGTCAATGACCGAGGAAATTTGAAAGGAACTTGAAAAATTTGAGGAAGAATATTACAAGGACTACCCAAAACCCGTTGAGTATTCAAAACACAATGGTTACCGATTAAGGAGAGGTTTGTGTATGCATGGACATATGAATATCATAACTTCAAGAACGAGGCGACAACCATTGCGGAGGGGTCTCATGGCCGATTAAAGAAAATACTTCTAGGTAGTCAAAATGGAGTTGTGTCGATCCAAGAAGCAATCCATGAATTCACCAATCGTGATCTCATAAAGATTAAGGCTTCTATGCAATTTAGTGTACATAAATTCCCTACCGGAACACGAAGAGGAAAGATTGCTTCTAAGGGCATTGTTCATAAAGTTTCACGTTGGGCAATAAATCACATGATAGAACAATTGAAGTTGTATAAAGCTAACGATGACGAGAATACGGTTTGTGTTTGCAAGGATATGATAGGTATTGGTCTCCCATGTCGTCATAAAATGGGTAGGTACGTCGATGTGATTGACATCAATGATATTCATCCATTTTGGAAGCAATTAAATTTCACTCCAAGCACACCCGTAGTCAATGGTCCGTCGTTCATGGAGTCGGAATTGTGTGCAAGAATAGCCGAGCGTTATGCTACAACAAATGGCGCCAAGAAGCAAATATTGATGCATGATTTGGAACAAGCTCTTCACCCTCGTTTAAAAGAGGTTGATGAACCTATTAAGCAAAAGGGGCGGGTAGGCCAAACACCGAAGTGTCGAGGACCATTGAAAGAAAAGAATTAAAGGATCATTTGTCTAATAAAAGAATATTGTGTCGGCATGAGCGTTCGGAAGCCGAATTTGAAGATGAGCCGCAAACCCAAGAAAAGAGGTCGTCAAGAAAAGATCAAAATGGAAGTCTAAGGGTCTCTAAGAAGCCTTTTCAAGTAAGTCAAGTTGATCTTTGTGGAACAAGTTGTGTTAGTGGAGACCCAAACTAGCTCAAGTAGTTATTGATCGAATGAGCGACTTGCCACAAACACATTCAACGGAAATGGTGACTATAAGAGAGAACTATGGTACTCTTCGTTGTCCTAGGGATTTTCATGGAAGACCAACACGATCAAGGTATACGATTATAGAAGAGTATATGAAACAACTCCCTCCACTCATTGTTCCACTTGTTTTGTCCACCGACGAGGTTGATGGGGACGGCAATTGCGGGTTTCACGTCGCCTCGGAACAAATTGGTTACTTTGGAGGCGGTGAACGAAGATGTCACCCAATGGCAAAATTTAAGAACTAAGATGGCGGTACAACTAATAAAGGACAAGGATTTCTATATGGAGATGATGAAGGAAGGAGATAGGCACGACAAAGAACTAGAGTTCAAAGACTTTGTTGCGCGTGTAAAGTGCCGAAAGGGATTGAAGACAATCGGATCCAAGTATTGGATGACAATGCCTAAATGTGGATATCTCTTAGCGGACGCTTTGAATTGCGTGGTACATTTCTTTGTTCCTCCTAGGTATGGACATTCTAATACGTTTACACCTACAAGGACGGTTTGCGATCAATCGGTTAAAGATAGAAGAATTGTTATGGCATTTGTGAATGAGATGCATTTTATCGGTTTAAGAGTAAAGATGGATTGCCCATTACCTCCGTTGGCTGGTTGGAGCGATTACTTCCCAACGAATCATTGTAACGATTGGTTGAAACAATATGAGACCAACATCTTTGGATTGGGATCGCGTCATGAAGGTGGATTTCCGGAAGGCCTCGGAATTGGTTCCCTCGATGATGAAGATCAATGATTGTTATGTTTGAAAGATGTATTTTGGAAAGCCCTATTTGTACATATTTTTTGGAATTTTGTGGAAAATCTTGTGAAGTCTAAAGCTATAATCGGTAGTTATATTTTTAATATATCAACCGATTATACAAGCTTTTGTTAACAGACTCAATCAATATTATAATCGGTTATTAACTTTTTGAACTTATCTTCCGATTAAAAGGTGATAAAACAAATGAAATTTTTTCCCAGAATCGGTAGATTACATATTATATAAACATCCGATTGTCACCATACTCGACAAAAAATAAAGCGTAAATTTTTCCCGAATCGGTAGACAACATATTGAATAAACTTCCGATTGTCACCATAGTCGACAAAAAGCTGAAAATCTTCCCGAGAATCGGTAGACAACATACTTTGCATAAACTTCCGATTGTCACCAAATTCTCGAAAAATAGGTGAAAATCTTCCAAGAATCGGTAGACAATATAAAATAATAACTTCCGGTGTAACCATCGAAAAACATTTATCTTTTGTTACCACGGACTTGAGAATTCATAACTTCCATCATAAGTGAATTCTTCACCCTTTTCCACTAAATCTTGTCTTTTTGCGAGTGTCTCCTATATAAACAAACATAAATTAATGTCAACTTCGTTTTAGTAAGAAAGATTAAACACCCGAGCGTTATACTTACAAATTGTTGGATCGACAAGCTTAAGTGGCTAGTGTTAAACATCCTCTTTTGTATCGTTATGTAATCATTTACCCCTTTTTGGACAAGTCGGAAACGATCATGAACTTGTTGGAGTGATCTTTGCTTTGGATTTCCATACTCTCGCACAAATTGGCTATATACCCTCGCCCAAAAGACTTGGTGTTAACCTTCCTGCTATGACATCTTCACGTCTTGTTTCACGATACCATGTTTTCACAATGACCAAATCTTAATCTGCGTCAAACGTTGCCATGCTTGTAAGTATAGAATGAATTAACAAGAGTAGACGATGGAAAATCTATTTGTAGAATACACAATGCTATATATGTGTTGTTTGGTGCATAAATAAGAAGAGTTTACCCTCCTTATATAGATGAGAGTCCCAACGTCTCTTTTTTTTTTTGAAAATATGGCCGTTGATGCGTACTTTACAAGACATTTTGAAATTGCGTACAATTATTACACTTAGTCGGTAGTAAATGTTTGAACAAAGCCTCCGATTATTTTTAATCGTAAATATGTATTGTTATATACTTCCGATTATATGATGTTTTGTCAACAGAGTTCCCAGTTTCATTAGAGTAGTATAATCGGAGGTTTATAAATATGTATTATCAACCGATTGTGTTTGGTTTTCGAGGCACGGCTAGTTTCTTTTGAACGAACTAGCCGTTGGATTATGTCGGTAGTTACATCAACAATTAAAACTTAGATTTTCATAAATATTTTGAAATTCATAACAATATCACCTACACATCATCATAATTTTACATTGAACTTCCCCAATTTTATTACAAGGTACTGTGATTAGCGTCGTGGACGTGTTGGACGAGTCCTAAACGGATTAAATCTTTCCATCTCCCTAAGGATTCTAAAATGAGCTTCATAACGGAAGCTTGATCTTTCCATCTCCGCCATTCCCCGAGAGATCGTTCTATAACCTCATCATTGGTTTCACCCCTCAATCGATATTGATTCACAAGATAAGTTAAATGGACGAATTCTTGGACGTGTCCATTTATTGAACCAACTCGGCGAGAAAAGATCAGCGGAGTGACGGTTGTTTGGAGTTCAGGTGTCGTCGCAGAATTTTTCGTGAATTTTCCCCAAATAACTCATACTCATTATGCCTCCTTGCCTGCGTTCTTCTCCTCGTCTCGGATAGAATTGAACATAGCGCCTACATAAAGATAAATCTTCTTCGATCGTGAACTCCGTAGGATTAATGAATGGTTGGGCCATTATGTTGAGGATGATGTTTGGAGCGAGTTTAAAGGTATTTGTGTTCCATAGAGAGTAAAAGGATACAATCCTTATATAGAGTTTAGAGTTCCAACGGCTTTATTTTGTTGGGGCATATGTATAATCGGAAGTCAAATGAAGTATTATTACTTTCGATTATACAGTTGCCCCAAATTTTGTTTTTGCAGAAATGTCATTTTTTTCGAATTTGGGAACTATATTAATCGGTAGCTAATAACCTACCGATTATACAGTTGCCCCAAATTTTGTTTTGCAGAAATGTCATTTTTTTCGAATTTGGGAACTAGAATAATCGGTAGTTAATAAGACTACCGATTATACAGTTGCCCCAAATTTTGTTTTTGCAGAAATGTCATTTTTTTCGAATTTGGGAACTAGAATAATCGGTAGTTAATAAAGCTTCCGATTAGGTTGCCCCAAATTTCTTTCTTGGCGAAATCACCAATTTTGGGTATTTAGGAGCTACTATAATCGGTAGTCTAGTGAGGTTATTTTTCCTACCGATTGTTATAGAAGCAGATCGCGCTTGGCACAAAATCAATATAATCGGTAGTATAATATAGCTACTAAGCTTCCGATTGCGTTATTATAATCGGGGAACAAAATAGCTTCCGATTGTGTAAGGGCATTAACGTATTCTCCGCGTTTTTGGACATCCCTTAACGTTGTATATGGGTTGGGAATAAAAAAGTCGCCCCTAATTCTTTCGGGGTCGCCCCTAAAAGTGCAAGGATGATTTTTTTTTTTATCAATATTTGGTTAACCATTGGTTATTGGTTCGGTTTCTCTATCATACCAAAACCAAACCATTAATCTCGGTTTTCATCTTTTCTAAACCAAAACCAACCATTAGTTAATGGTTCGGTTCGGTTTCCCCCTAATCGGTTTGGTTTGGTTCGGTTTCTCGGTTAACCAGTAACCATGAACACCCCTAGTTAGCGCAGCTTTGTTGATGTAACACTTAATGCCTTGTAGCTCCGTTTCTGCTACGATGTGTGAAATCTGCATTTCCTTGCTCCAGCTAATAGCTTGAGTTCAAATATTGGAGTCCAGCCTGTTAGCCTGCCCGGTAGCCTGTTTAGTTACCCGGCCTGCCTGACTGCCAATAGCCTCGAATAAAGTTTTCTACTTCTCAAGAACTTAAATTTCATATGTGGACAATTTATTGGGGTTAGAAAAAATTCTGAATTACATTTCACAGTAATGAATATGAATTGCTTGAACTATCATTTGAAGAGTTACAGATATATCATCATTCATCAAGCCAAAAAAATAAACATATATACTTTAAAATTTTGAATTATCTCTTGGGCCTGGACCTGCCCGGCCCGACCTGGCCTGCCTGTATTGTTTCACGGGTATGGACGGGCCATGGGCATTAATTTTGGTTATTGCCCGGCCCGTCCTGGCTTGTTAAACTTAATGGGTACTAAGGACTACAAGCCCGTCCGGCCCGGCCTGTGCTATAATCGGGCTTGGGCTGGCCTGCCCGGCCCGATGTACACCCCTATTTACTTATTTTATTTTTGATATTTTTACCTTTTATATCAATTATCAAAACTATACTATCTCTTCCCTAAACTCGATTTCTTCTTATCCCTCTCCTCTTGTTTATAACCCAAGAGCATAATAATCAGTTTTACATGATTGCACATTTTCTAAGCAATCAGAGGCGATCGCTGCATCATCTATCGAATCAAAGATAATATATCCACCAATCAGATATCCACCAACAAATCTAGCATTGATTTTTGATCAACACTGCTCTATTCATCGAGTTTTTTGATGTCTTCTTTTTGTTTTTGTTAATGGCAGCTATTTCCATCTTGAGTGAATCTCTTTTCTATTGAAGAATGGTGAGGATATACGGGTTTTTAGAAGCATGAAGTTATATTGAGCAGTGGGTCATGAATAATTTTCATTGAACATCAAAACGAGGTTTTTGAATGCGGCTGATAAGGTGTCGTTATTCATTTCCAAATTATCAACGGTGTATGATTATGCTAATGGTGATTACATTTTAGTACTTGAAGCTGTTATATTTAATTGAAGAAAATGTGACCGAATGATATTATTCGTCTCATATCAGTGAAGAAGATCATGGGGATAGGAAACGAAACAAATGTATGGAAGAAGAAAATAAAAGAAAGATAAAATAAAGTTTTAGTTTTGGAACTTGTGTTTTTATTTTTCTTAATTAAAATTATAAAAAAAATAAATCTCTAAAATGATAAAAATCCGTTAAAAATCAACAAATCATGAGAGGAGGAATTTGCACCTTAGGGTGCACAAAGTTGCACCATCTATGTGCACCCTACTTAACCGGGGTGCACGTTCCTCCCATCCTAATTAGTCAAAATTCTGCTGACGTTATCTATTTGATATTAAGTCCTTTTTTTTTTAACAAAACCATAAAAGGTATTATTGTACACGTCTCTAAACCTCCATTATCGCTTTGTCCTTCTTCTTCCCTGAAACAATAAAAATGGAAGGTCTGTATATTCCCTTTTGTGGATGGGTGAATATTGTTCAATCAAGAGAAAATGGGTCATTTGTCCAAAAAAATTTAAAACACGGTTCAAATGGACGAGTAAAAAAAAGTACGGGTGAAATAGCCAAAAAAAAAAATAGCAAGGATGAAACTGGATTTCATCTTGGCTTATACTTAAAAAATAGCAAAGATGAAACTGGATGCATCCTGTGTAAAATAAAAATAAGAAAAAAAATATTTGAAAATGGACAGGATGAAACTGGTTACATCCTGCTTATTTTTAAATTTTTGTCCATTTAAACAGAATATTTTTAATTTTTGGCTATTTAAACAGTATCAAAACCTAAGTGTCTTTTTCACCCAGGAATTGTTGATTTTGGTCTTTTTGACCAATTTTGTGTTCAATCAAACATGATTTCTCATCTTTTATTTCCCTTCAGAATCAAAATACTATGATACCGCACTATTTTAGTCAGGGTCTTAAACTACATGTCCCAATATCAAAAACAAGCACACCCACCGATCCAAAATAAATGAAAATCAATATAGACACACCAAGAAAAAGAATTGCTTAGGATACTTAATCAAATCCGATCTAAAAAAAATCACATGATTACGGAGATGATAATCAAACTCACTAGTTCTTAGTTACTCCAAATTATTGTTCTTACGAATCCATTTTCAGATTTATCTGAACCATCTGTGAAAGTTAAGTCAGTATCTAGTGATATTATTCATCATCAATGGAGAAACTTCATAAGACACAGAAACAGAAAAGCTGGAAGATAAAGCAGCTTTGGAACTTGTTTTATCTTTTTCAGAATAAAAAATAAAATTCTAAAACGGTAGGATGCCCATTAAACCCAGCAAATGTGGAGGGGAGGAATGTGCACCAGCGGGTGCGCATAGATGCACTCAGTTGATGGTTATTAAAATGGCTATAACGTTTATGATTCATATTGTTCATCAGGTTATATCACTTGCAAGGCTACCATTCACCGCCACACCTAAAAACACCTTAAAATGAAACTAAACAGGCACTTAATTAATCACATTACAAACTCAAGGTATCGAACTGGAAGAAAAAAAAATTGAAAGAAAAAGAAGTTAGTAAAAAATTGTCAGAATATTAGAACCCAAGATGTCTTGGATTCCTTTTAGCTAAATCGAGATCACTAACAAGGAAAACAAATTCTTACAAAATAATACTAGTACAGACATGTAGAGATATCTTAGAAACAATAAGTTAACAAGCTTTAGGACCGCACCATTTTTTACTATGCTCGGAAAAGCATAAATAGACTTAGTGGGACAACAGCAAGAGGCAACTGCCCTCTCCTCAAATGGCCTGTAATGGATCTGGTCGCCTTGGTGTAGTCTGATGTTGGATCTCTTAGTAAAAATGTGCCACCATTCACTTTTTGGATTAAGAGTTACTGTGACAAATTACGGGCCACTTAATGTAAGTCACATAACGATAATTTGCAATCTGTATGGTGGTTAATAACTTTTGCATTGGAACCAATATCATTCTTGTTCCAAAATTTTATGACACTTAGTCATTTAAAATCCAATTTACCGCTGGTACTGCACAATTTGTATGCTAGTTAATATTAATGCTTTGTGGGTGAGAATGAAAAACCAAATGGGACAGCATGCTCATCTCTACCTATAAAAGGTGGTGCATGTGTATGCCGATGTTTAGAATTATATTATTGTTGATGAATCATACACAAACTAAAATTATATGCATTGCAAAATGATTCTAGAGCTTTGGATGAAAGATAAGTTGAATATTGAAATAATGGAGGAAACTAAAAGGGCAGTTACCTGAGATTTGAGATTTATCTCAATCGAACAGGAATGAGTGGGTTGAGATAACAAAAGTGAATGTCAATACGTGAAGGTGAACATCGTATGCAGTTTATGAAATGGATAAACTCGTCAACATGTTGTTTGATTACATACAGTTATAAATACGGATAGATTGTGTGTTCATTAGATTGTTTTAGAAAATAAACATTCTTCAAGAAAGAGGCTAAAAATTTATCAAAAAGTCTGTTTTTGCGGAGGTTTTTCGCCTCATTTTTGTATCGTACAAAATCTTATTCCAAGCACTATGACAGACACACCTAAACAGTACACTAAGGTAATGAGCCAAAACTGGCACCTACACATAGAACAGAAAAAGTTACATCAACTCCTTTTTTTCTAGAAAATTGTTGAGATGCAGCTATATCAAGATCACTCGCACCCCAGGTCTGACAAGTACTAATTGCTATCTCTTCTAGTTGTCTCGAACCAATGCTATTTTTATGCGATATACAACATTTTGTGATGTTTTCAATTCGATTAATTCAAGTCCATATGAAGATGGTGGATGATCCAAAGTGAAATCAGCAAAGTCCAGCTGAACTTTAATCTTCAATAAATTCAAAGGGTTACACCAATTTCTGTGAGGAAGAAGGTGCTTTTAACATGATGGATATTTTTCTTCTCCATTTTCTTTGGAGAATTTCGATTAAAACATATATTTTGAGAGATTATTATTATTACATGAAACTAGTTGGAAGCCTAACAAGCTAAGCTCCAACGACATACTACTACATTAATTGAACAGGTTGATGTGCTAGTCTAGCAGCGGGCCTCATGGGAAACCTTGCCAAGGGGAGCCGAAGCTTGGCGGGAGGGGGCGAGATTGTGTCACAAGGGGGCAAATTAACACTATCTTCCATGTTAATTCCTGCAATATTACGCCATTGGGGACTCGAACCTGGGACCTCCTGGAGCGCATTAAACTTTGGGGAACGGGGATGACCAGCTGAGCTAGGGGCCCGTTCTTAAATGATTTGGGTTAAGCTAAATGATATTTCTCTATCTGTTATCAATAATAATGTCAATATTACTGAAAGATTGTCGATGGCAGCAAAATGACCCATAACTATGTACAGAGTAGTCAAAAAACACAACGCACGGGCACAAAATAACAAGTGCCGTTTTAAAGCCAGTGTAAGCACACCACATTTACCATGTAAGCTTCATGCTATTTGAAAATCCAAAAAACCAGTAAAATCCATAACAAAGGAAAAACAAAGAAATTAACAAGTCATATCTGTAGTTGCAGGATTTCCTACAACTACCCCTAAAAGATTATGCAATACTCTAATCCATTTTCATGATCAATCACTAAGATTTTATTTATTTTTCTGGATAATGTTATAATAATAATAAGAGTACCAAGAAATCAAAAATAGCTTTGGACTTTCTCTCTCCTGTATGTTCTCACCAACCTCTCAAAAAGATCCTCCCCTATCTCAATTTTGCTTGGTCCTTTATGTAAGATATTACATAGTGGATGACATTTAAGCCAACCTTTATTTTCGGATCTGATTTGCGTCATTCTCGCAAGCTTACAAGGGTTTATTTCGCAAGCTAACTTCAACCTCGCAAAGTCCTCACACTTTCCTCATGATTAGGCTGACGTCATCCGCTACATCATTCTTCTAACACTCTGCGATGGCTTTCGGAGACACCTTCTGGTTAAAACTTCGCTGAGACATAACTGTTGCGAAATTCTGCTCCTACATTTTGCCTCTTCTCATGTCTTCTCTGCGAAGAAGAGAATGATATGAGAATTTATATCTTAAAATCTGCGCTTATTTGACTTTCTATATTCTTTTTTACCGACAGCCTCCCGTGAATTAGGCGTAACTGTCTACACGTGTTTGTTGTCCTCCTTGTTTATCGGCACATTCAATTTCAACCGGTCACCCTTTTTTTATCTATTTAAGGAGAAGACTAGTGAAAATTTTGTCCATTTAAACAGTATCTTTTTAATTTTTGGCTATTTAAACAGTATCAAAACCTAAGTGTCTTTTTCACCCAGGAATTGTTGATTTTGGTCTTTTTGACCAATTTTGTGTTCTTTTAACAACACCAAATTTGATAATAATGGGAAAAAAAAAATCTTAAAATAAAAATTTAATATCCTTGCTTGTACTCATTACGTAGATAATTTAAAGAGCTTTCAAAATATATTAATTTTGCAAAAATCCAATGTGTATTTTTAAAGATATCTAAGTTTTAATTTTTTTGATATATATATTTAAAACAATGACATTCTTGTAAATATGCAAACATTAACTAAAAGATTAGTTAATGGGGGTATTATTGTCGTGTGAAAAGGCTTCATCAAACATACCTCTTTTCTTTATATTAGTATAAGATATAAGATAAGATAAGATAATTAAGATAAGATGGGTAACTTAAAAAAGTTAGAAGTCACATAACAAGAGCTTGCAATTTGTATCATGGTTAATAAGTTGTTCGTTGAAACAAATATCATTACTCTGGTATATAAAGTTTATGAGACTTCATCATTTGAAACTCAATTTCCGGCAGGTATGTGCAGTTTGCATGCTAGTTAATAAATTGTGTGTGAGAATAACAAACACCCAAGAGTCTTATAATTCTAATTACCTTTAAAAGGTGGTTTATGTATGCCATCATTTGGTTATAAATCATATCCAATTAATCAATTAAATACCTGAGGATTGGGACGAAAGAATGAAATGATGGAGGAAACTAAAAAGCCGACTACTTGGGTCATGAGTGTTATCTCAATCGAAGATAGGCTAGTATTTATTGAGTAAATGAAGCATTTTATCTTGCTTTTTTTTTAATTACTATTGAAGATAACAACAATTCTTGCCAATTCAATAAATAATCAGTTTACCTTCTTAATTGTATAAAATCTGGCAATAAACTTAGTTTCCAAAAAGCTAAAAATCTATGAAAAATCGGTTTGGTCTTGCAATCATTTTTGTATCTCACTGACCGCCAAAACTGGTATGCACCTAAATCCGTTACAAGCTCAAAATACATAGAACTGAAAATTTTCTGAAAGGTTATAATTTATAAGCAAATAGTGAGAATAATGAAAGAATAGTGCTAATACAAACATGTAGATAAGTCGGGAAATATAACTTAACGGTCTTTACCATCGACGCCCTCATCTTCTTTCCTAGTGGTTCATCCTCATATTGCCTCCACCATCATCGACACCTTCACCCTCATCTATTTTCTTCCTGCACCTTCACCCTTATCTTGCACTTTGTATGCCAACTAATAAATTGTGTGCGAGCACAATTATTGAACCCACAATTGAGGGATATCCAATCTAATTGGGGGATATCCAATCTAATTGGGGATATAGCTACAGGACAAAAACGGGGTCCGAATAGCAATTCAGGATCACCCCTATGGAAATATTTTTTTTAATTCCTAATCTACCCCTCACTAATCCTAATTAGTGTTTAATTATAATTATTAAAAATGTTAAGTATTTGTTATAAGATTAGTGTGTGTTTTTATTTGAATTTGGGTGAGTGTGGTGAGAGTAGGAGGTGGATTTTTTTGAGAGGGAACTTTTATTTGGGGAAAATGGAGGATGATTGTGAAGAGAGAATTGTTGCTGCTGAATCTTTAGCTTAACTACAACAAGGATCATATCTTGAATCTTCAACTAATGACAACAACTCACAATTGCAAGTTTTTGTGGAAACAAAACCCTTGAATGATGAATTTTGCGAGCATGGAGAGTTTTTTGAAGAACCTACACAAGAAAGTAAACTTGCACAGCATACAAGCATCCCCAACACACATGTAAAGCTGTTGAGAGGTTGAAAATTTGATTTTTTTTTTCTTTGAACCCGCCATTTTTTCAGCTGAAAAAGCTCTGTGCCGGCATAGTAGTTGTATGAATACAATGCCGGAACCCTCTATACCGGCATAGTATTCATAGAACGACAATGCCGGCAGCGCTATATCCCCCATTTTGAAACCAAAACCGGCAAAAAATTCAAACAAAAAACTATGCCGATACTGCATGGAAAACATACAGGAAGCAGTGCCTTCCAAAGCTAAATACCGGCATAGAAAAATTAATTAACTACCACGCCGGAACTAAGTGCCGGCATGCTCGATAGAAATCTATCAATGCCGGTACTCAAGTGATTTTTTTTTTCAAGTTTCTGGATACTTTACATCATGTGCCGGCATAGAAATTCAAACAACATACAATGCCGGTAGCAGTACCGGCATGCTCGAGAATGAAATGACTGTGCTGGAAGTAGACTGTCGGCATACACGAATAAATTCAAATCAATGTCGTGACATACTACCAGCATTGAAGTCAACCTAAAATCAATGCCGGGACAGAACATTCATTTTCAGGTGATTTTGTAACTCAATACCGGCATTGTATTCATTATAGGTTGAATGCCGTAAACTAGTACCGGCACTGTATTCATACTAAAATCAATATCGGTACTCTCTGAAACTCAATTGTTTGAGTTAGGGTTCGCGATTCTAACCCAAACCCTTGCTATAAATCGATTCAAACACTTCAAAGTCACTAACCTTCTCACGGAAGCCATGTTTACGAGAAGTTAATCGTCCGAAGCCTCTTCTTCTTCTTTCTCTTGAGCAATCAAAGCAAGCCTTTGTTCTAATTTTTGTTGAGCAATCGATTTTGACTTCGATTGGGCATCTGATTTCTTTCTTGGAGGCATGGTTATGATTCAGGTAGGTTAATTGATGAAGAAATTTTTGAATCATCGTCGACGAAGAACGGATGAAGAACGATGAAGAAGAAGCTGGAAGAAAAAAAAAAATCAAAACCTAAACCTAATGAGTGTCGGAACTGATGTGTAGAAATGGGGATATGTTTTGGTTTTCAGATTTTATGTTTTAGGGGAACGGGTATAACAGTCTTTTCATAAATATTTTTAATTAACCAAAAAGTATTTTAGTACTTTCATACCAAATGGTCACCCCTTAGCACAAACCATGGGTTGGGGGAAGTAATCAATATCCCCAATGAGAATGCATATCCCCCAATTGGGGGTTCCAATTATTGCATGGTGATAAATGGAGAAAGGTTTTGTATGGGAGAGTCATGTATTTGTAAAATGTGGTATACATGTGCCTATATTTTGGTTATATTTTAAATTATACTCCCTCTGTTTTAGAAAAAGAGATACTTTCACTTTTTCATTTTAGCCTAAAAATAGGTCAAATTGAAAAAGTGAAAGTATCTGTTTTCTAGAAACGGAGGGAGTATCATTTATTTATTTTTTGACGAAAATGAGACTCCGTGTAAGGATGAAAATTAATCTGAATGGTGAAATGATGGAGGAAATTTAAAAGTAACACTAGAGAAAACATATATAATTGTCCATGTAAATGATTCTAGTGGCTAAGAGCAACTGCAGTGGAGCGAGCGAGTATAACCAAAGAGCAAAAACAAAAGAAAATTGGTTTACTCCGTGGTGCCACGCTACAGTGCACGAGTAAAATTTGGTCGGGCGCAATTTAAAAGTTCGCCCCATCAGGCTCACTTTAAAACTACGCCCCATTTATATATATATATTTTAATTCAAACGTAACTTTGAATTACGCCCCATCATCAGGCGTAATCTAAAAGTATGCCCCACCATCAAGCGCACTTTATACTTACGCCCCACCTCAAACGTAAATAATACATACATCCGGTATCAGGCGTACTTTTAAATTACGCCCGACTAAAACCAAACTAAAGACCAAATATGGTTTGGTTTTTGATCTTTACTCCGCTCGACTGCGTCTGATTTCTGGACCAAAATTTTAATTTTAGTCTCCCACTGTGGATGCTCTAAGGCCATGGATATTAAATCTCCATTTCCAAATCTCCTATTATTATTTATTATACACATCTAAGAAAGACGGAGTATTGATAGAGTTAAAAATTACTCCTTGGACTGCACAAGGTGCCAGATTCCAAACTTCCTTTGCATATGCACATTCAAAAAAAAAGGTGTTGAATTGTTTCTACTGCATTCTTACAGAAAATGCATTCAGTTTCTACATTTAGGATAGATCCTGGCTTATGTCTTTTAGGAAGTGCATCCTGATACATTTCCAAATGAACAATTTCATCCTTTGAGATGTGTCCATGTTCCACAAAGAATTCCAAAATTTCTTTGAAGTCGCGGTTACAGAGTTAGTTGGTCTTATAATTTGGCATACAAAGATTTCACAGAAAAGTTTTCATCCTTAGTAAGAGTCCATCTTAACTTGTTTTTTTCCAGAGTAATCCATTTTCTCCAGTGCAAAGTCTTAACATAAGAATGTCAGTAACTATAGATCTATTGAAGAGAGCATTTAGAGCAACAAGTGTTTGGCTTTAAGAATTTCTGGAGTAAACCTCAGATAAGGGGATATCTCTTCCTGATATCCTCTTATCTTCCTTTATTGAGGCCCAGTTTTATTTAAGAAATTAGGCTTTAGAACCAGCTGGGCTAGGTGTGCAGTTCAAGCTGGCTCCACCCCCGTTGATAATGACCTATGGTGCAACGTCCTCGGTGCAGAGCTGGGTTCGCTCGCTTTGGTAAGGAAGGGCCTATGATGTCGTGGCCTCTGTGCAGGTTACGATCATTTTGTAAAATTTGGGTGATAATTAAGTTTTTGGGATGAGCCGCATAATTTAAGTAAGGTAACAATCATATTAAGGGTTACTACTATACAAAGATTTATTTTGTTATAAACCTAAAGTTTAAGTACTAAGATGCCCTTTGTGTCTAAGATTAGGGTTTACATACCTTGGGCACCAAGTCCTCTATCTATATAAATAGGGACTTAAAACTTTGTATTCTATACACATGAATAAGAAATCTCTCTTCTTTCTCCCTTTACTTTGTGTCTTCTTCTACTCTTATTCTATATCACAAGACGTTATCATGCACGTTGTTTTACCAACTGAGCGGAGAAGATTTTCTATACCTATATCTCACGTTCTCTTCTATTAATTTGATTTTTTTTCCCTTTAATTTATTAAAGATTCTAATAAAGTTTCTATGATTTTTGTTATAGGGTTCCGTACTGCACCATACAAAATCTACTAACAGGAGTATGATCTCCACAAAAGTGCGAAGGTGACCTTAATGGGTCATGCAGATCAAGGACACAACTTAAAAGAAATGGCGCTGTGAACAGTACCCTATTTATTTTATTTTATTTGTTACTTTTGTTTTGTTTTATCCTTTTTGATCAAAGTAGGGTTTGTTATTGGTTTAAGCACTTGCAATTATTTGCTTATTTGCAGAAGCCTAGAAGGTTAAATATATACCGTAACCAACAAACCACATGTATTATAAGTGGGTAAAATTTTGTTTTGATCAGAAAACATTTTATATCTAAAGCGTATGCATACATGGTGATATAGCGATGGATGTATGTTTTCACCCTACTCCTTTCTTATGGATTATATATCTTCACAACCCCGTCTACGAGATTATGCTTATGGTCATTCTCGAAGATTATTTTTTTTTGTT
The DNA here is from genome assembly GCA_023531295.1 of Papaver armeniacum. Classification (NCBI taxonomy): domain Eukaryota; kingdom Viridiplantae; phylum Streptophyta; class Magnoliopsida; order Ranunculales; family Papaveraceae; genus Papaver; species Papaver armeniacum. Next base: position 18,795 of record JAJJWW010013460.1, read on the forward strand.
TGGGGTGTGTTTAAAATCCACCCGGCAGTCCTATAAAGACATGGTCTATATTTATTGGATATGGGTGATCAATTTTTTAAAATAAAATTGATTTTTCTTTCTTCTCTACTCTTCTATTATAGAGAAAGAAAAAGAAAAAAAAAAAAAATCCATCGAAAGATGGTTTACGGTTTCTATTCCCCTAATGAAACTGTAATCACCATTTTTTTTTTTGGGTATTATCGCAATTTAATTACCTTCACAGTAATTATTCACATGCATGGTTGAAAAACCTCCGTCCAATTTAATTGGTATCTTCGTCCATTAGACGAAGATCATGTGATTAGTGGTTTCTATTTATTTTATTTTATTTTGTAAGAAACCATTCGTCAACTGACTATGCGATATTGCAAACGACAATATTTTTATTTTTTTAATTTGTCGATATAATTTTGCTAATTGTAAAAACCAATTGATGTTGGTTTTCCCCCATCAATTCTCCTTAATAAGATGTAAAATTGGCATTTTAAGAACTTTTAGCCAATATTGGTTATTGATTTATGTTCTTTCAAAGAAATCTTCATCAACCAAAAAGTAGATTTTTCTCTACAAAGAATAACGATAATGATTTCTTTATTTTTTTTTTCATAAGAATCGTATAAACCAATTGGAATTGGATTTCTCTATCGATCCTAGAAATAGGATATCGTTATTATGGTATTGATATCTATAATTTTCCTCATGGTAATTCTCTCCAAATTTTGGAACCGTTCCACTTGAATTTGGAATATAGTTGGACACTTAATATTAATTTGGGTGCGCACCCGGCTTGTTAGCCAATATTATTAGTCCTTGAAGTGACTATATTAATCTTGAATTTATTTTTTATTTTTTTTTTGAAAAATAAAGTGTCCACAATTTCATGTCGTTGAGGTCATGCAATTATTTGGAGATTTATTTGCATATTTTATATCTTTTGGGTTGTAACCAATAAAATCCATGCTTTGTTCAATTTGTATATCAAGTGGATTACATTTTTCGGATAATTTTTAGTGATTCCTGGATTCAGTATCTACTCTCCAACCAGGTATTGTTAAAAACTAGAAATTATTCTTAGTATATGTCCTCGAATTAATCGGATAATACTTTACGAAACTTGATTTCGTATATGAGATACAATTATTTCCGCCTTAATCAGGGGGAGACTATATACACTATCAAAAGGTGGTGTTAATTAACTAAAGTTATATCAATTTCTCTCCCATTAAATCAAATCGATAAATCTTTGCCATTAAATAATAGGCGTGAAATTATCTCATTTAGCTTTTCCATAAGCTAATGTCGTTTGAAAAGGCAAATCCAATCACTTCTAGCAAAAATGTAGCAATTTGCTACATGCTATAGATAGTGCTATGATAGAGTCTATCATAATATGATTCACATTCTCAAAATTAATATCTCCTCATTTGACGAGGAGGAGATTATAATGCCCGCGGGAACTGGTACCAGTAAAATTTGAATTTTTCAAAGTGTGTATACACCAGAGAATTGTGTTGGGTCATAATAAACTAATGATTGTCGAATATTCATTTACAGTAGGTACATAAATAATAAAAGATGGTTGTTGTTAACCCCTCTAGAGAGAAATATCGACATATGTGATTGGTTGGCATACAATCCAAATCAAATTGGATTAATTTCTCGATTGACGCGATTTTGGATCCATGACTTAGCACCCTAAAAAAATGCCAAGCCTATTATAATTAAAGGTTGGTGTAGTCATATTGCGTATTATGAGAAATAAGTCGTTTTAAGAGCGATTGAGGGTTATAAGTTCAAGCCCGAGGATTGGTTCAATAATATATCATTCTCCCTATATGATGCATTTTGCGTGGTAGTCTTGAAGGACTCGTATTGCATTCACACAAGTGATTTGCTTGGAGAACATATTCAAATTTGTATTCTTTGAAGGATTCATATTATATTCAAAGACCACTTGACTTGATTATGTCAGGTTTAACAATCCTATATGTGTTTTTAGAAGTTTGGTACCAAACCGAAAATCCGGATTAATTAGTTGATGATATCAACTTTATAGGTCTCTTGAGGAGTCCTTAAAAACACAAAAATCCACGCTTTAGGAGCATAAATTCTATTTTATTTCTATATTTCTTTCTTAAATCTGCAGTTGGAATTATGCTAGCATAAACTCGTCTTTAAGATAGACTAGAGTTATTCTTTTGATGCTTATTTAAATTTTTTTAGAAACTCATATAATTGGGTTAGCATCAATAAAAATGTCAAAATTTGTACTCTTTTCCCTTCGTTTCAGGTTTTGTCCCATGTGTTTTCCTGACAAGGTTTTAACGAGGCAATATCTCTGACGTTTAAATTTCTTTTAATGTTGATATTTGTGCTCTTTTTCCTTCGTCCATTTTTTTTCCCATTGGGTTTTAATGGTAAGGTTTTAGTGAGGCAAATCAATTCAACATGGTGGTCATCCAAGAGGGAGTTGTATCAATTGTGATTATTTGGTGGATTCCCACCGTTGAATAGGTCATTTTGTTAGACCAAATAAACATAACAATCTCCTAGAAATTTGGATGTTCATCTAAACCACATAAGGTATGCACACAAATACAATTTTGTTCACTTACGGTAACGTATCTACATCTTGGCTCTTTTGTCGAAGAAACTCCATCAACGACTTCATCAAATCATCACGAGAAGTTAGCATTAAATGATCACACAAATTCTCAATGTTGAAGAAGAACGTAGACTCTGCAAAAGTATTAACCGAAGACAATACTACTTGTGCAACATAAAAGAAGACTGCATCAACCAATAGACATCTTCATGGAAGCACAAATGATCTTTTGCATTCAAGAAAATTGTTCAACGAAATTGGGATGTCTCGACTCAAAGATTTGCAAGACAAGAATTTACTGAAGTACTCATCAGGGGGAGCACCATCATACAAGGTGCATTCTACTGGACTCATCATGTTGTACTCTTTTTCCTTTGTCAAGGTTTTGTCCCACTGGGTTTTCCTTGTCAAGGTTTTAACGAGGCAACATTTGCGTGTCCAATATTGTTTTCAAGTCTTTGCGTACTTATGCAATTTCAGGTTTTTCTCTTTTGAGTTTTCCTGGTATATTTGTAATGACTTAGCCACAGTGGTCATCAGGGGGAGTGTTATAAACCTAAAGTTTAAGTACTAAGATGCCCTTTGTGTCTAAGATTAGGGTTTACATACCTTGGGCACCAAGTCCTCTATCTATATAAATAGGGACTTAAAACTTTGTATTCTATACACATGAATAAGAAATCTCTCTTCTTTCTCCCTTTACTTTGTGTCTTCTTCTACTCTTATTCTATATCACAAGATATTTAAGTCATATATTAGGAGTTATCCAGAGTTGATTTTAGTGAGTAAAGCTGTGAAGGAAACATTTGTTGCTTTCTTTAGTTAGTATCGAAAATTACAAGATCAACATGATAGAAATTGTTTTACATAACAAGTATTTATAATTTTTGTAAGCAGAGGGATCCCCTCATATTTTTATTATCACACTATCTCACATGTTGAACGCTATTTTTAGAAATTAAAACCAAATCATAATGGATTTGAAGCTAATATTTTAGGGATATGTTACTATTACGTAGCTTTACTTTCCTACTGAAAATGAGCGTATTTCGAGACATATAACACCATCATCTACTACTTTGAAAATGAGCCATTGAAAATCTGCGGATTTCTGGCCGTCGAAATTAAGACAGGTAGATTGTAAGGTTTTATATTTTGGAATGAACTCATTTTTGGTAGGCATGTACAACTTGGTAAGAGGAACATATCCTCAAAATATTAGCTCAAAATACGTTACAATTTGATTTTTATTCATAAAAATAATGTCCAACGTGTGAGATAGTGTGATATTAAGAGTATGCAGGGATCCTTCGTCAACGAGACCAAGTGATTGTTGTCACCTACTGAGTGCAGCCTTACCTTAATCCTGTAGAAACCTTGAGTCACACACCAAAAATATGAAGAAGAAAAAAATATCTGAAATTGAACTATTCATTAGTAACAACGAGATCCAAACAAAAAATGGTACATTAATTGATACGAAAAACACCAAATGTGAAATTATTCTTATTCTTGTATATAAATTCCATGAAAATTCATCATTTTAAATTCATTTTGGTTCAGTATTGCACTTTGTATGCCAACTAATAAATTGTGTGCGAGCACAAAAAAATAAAATAAAATAAGTATTGCATGGTGATCTACCTATAGATTGAAAAAGGTTTTATATATCTAGTTTCATCCTTGCTATTTTTGAAGTTTAAGTCAGGATGTATCCAATCTTTACTATTTTTATTTTGTCCGTTTCACCCATACTAATTTTTACTCGTCCATTTGAACCAGGTTTTAAAAATATTTGGACAAATGACCCATTTTCCGTTTTTTTTTTTTTTTTTTTTTTTTTTTTTTTTTTTTTTTTGACGAGAATGAGACTCAGTGTAAGGATGAAAGTTAATCTGAAGGATGAAATGATGGAGGAAACTGAAAAGTATCACTAAGACAAACATATTTAGTTGTCGATCAAGATGAAAGAAGTCAAGAACCTCCGTTAATTGTTCCGATTCATAATTATTCAGGAAAGCTCCGAATATTCCTTTTGCTACTTGCTAGAAGGGACTATTGATCTGATTGATATAACTGTCATCGACCTTGTAGTCGGCTTCTTAGTTTTCTCCATCATTTCAATCTTTTTATTATCGTTCATCCTCACCTTAAGAATCATTTTGTACTGGATATATCTTTTAGTTGTGTACAATTTGTCGGCTACATATCAAAATATTGGCAATTTGGCACATACAAACACCACCTTTTTATACGAAGAGATCAATATGCAAGACTGATAGTTTTTCGTCCTCACACATAATTTATTAATTAGCACCATAAATTGCATGTACCTGGGATATACTGTAAGTTGAATTTTAAATGACAAAGTTTCATACGTGAGGGAAATTTTTACCCATATACAAATTAATAACCGGCATACAGATCACAAATTCCCAGCAAGTGACTCAAAATCTACTGCGACATCCAAAAACTGTATTGTGATCCAAATTTTACTTTTTTTTTTTTTTGATCAGCAAGTGTAAATTTTTATAGAAGAACGCCTACCAGGGGTAAGCAAGAAAGGCTCGGAAGAGCTTACAACCCAAAACAGGACCAGAAGATCCAGCGACGGAACCAGGATTTTGTGTCTGGGTGGGCTAAATTTTCTTTCCAAACACACATATTGTAGCAATCTAAAGTTCTCCAAATTATATACATCGATCGAACCAATGTACACTGCTTATCATTTTTTGTATGTTAAGGTTCAACTCAGTGACAATATTTTAAATTGCGCATACCAATGTATAATAAGACTTAGTATTTATTATACAAAAGTGCGGCCGAAGGCCGTCCGAATTTTTTAGATCTTATTTTTATATGTTTGTATAGTTTTCAAATCAGATAATGAAATTATGAATCGATACATCGAAACATTTACACATCAATCTTTCGTCATTGTTTTCGAGAAGAAAAAAATAAGCATGCGCTAAATAGATTATGAGATTTGGGTTAATTTTTAGTTTACGCATGAGCCAAGTTTTAGTAAGTATTTGGAAACAACATGGCCTAATTAGGTCAGATTGTTGTGGAGTAGGGATAAATTTCATCTTCGATTCTAATTTTTAAGCACTGTCCGGAACAGAAAAGTTCAAAGGAACGGAAAAACACAGCATAATAATGAAAATTGAAAAAAGGCATGTGAATATGGCATACTAATGGGCTAATTAGAATTTTTGCCCTGGGCTAATCTATAATTTCTTGACAATTAGGCTACACTAAATATACTTTTCCACATTTTGGGGTGGGCTGTAGCCTACCTAAGCCACCCCCTACCTCCGTCCCTGAGAAGATCCTAAACCGACAAACCCTTACTACACAGAAAAAGAAAATAGAAAACCCAGAAAGAACTAAAAAACAAAAAAGGAGTCCCAGTTTAAGAGTGCATCGTTTAAAGACAAATTTTACTAAGGGATACAACATAAGCTGATACTGAGGTGGCCTCATTTCGGAAAAGGACAATGGTCATTATTAAGTATTGTCAATATGTAAGCTATACAAGATGTGCATATTGTACATCGGAGGAAGAAGATGTTGTAAAAAAGGGAAATCAAAGAAACCATCTGTCTAGTTATTATTAATATATATATGTTCATTAGATTATCCATCAAATTCAGCAACAAACTTTGTTTCAATGAAGTATAATTATCAAAAATCGATGTTAGCATAGATTATGTTTATAGTTTGGTAATCATTTTGATGTCTTAACTCAACTAAAGCTTTATCGCTGCCACTCCTAAGAAACACTCTTTAACACCCTAAATTTACGAGGAAACCAGAACTGGAACCTAAATCTATTACAAACTCAGAGTATATAAAATTGAGAAATGATTTCAAAAAGCTTATAAATCATTAACAATTAGTTCTTGGATAAGTCAGATATCAGAAGATAACATGTTTTATGACGCCATCTTCTTTCCTGATGGCTCATCCTCATAGTCCCCGCCATAATCACCACCTTCAGATAAATACAAGTCTTTGATAAATGGCTTGTAGGCTTGTACTGAGATACTTGCGGCTCCGGCCTTCTTTTCTACGCACCAATGCTATGTGGTATCACCACATTGGATTGTGTCGGGAGTTACGATATAGGTGTAAACTATGCTTGGTCAAAAGTAAAAATATACTTAGCGGGACATCAGCGGAGTAAATTCTCCTCAAGTGGCCTCGTAATGAGGTCGCCTCGGTATACGCTAGTGTTGGATTATTTAGTAAATTTTGGAACACATTACAGATGTTGGATTGTGTTGTAATGGAGAATTACGAGTCCTTAACACATTATAATTCACATAGTAGCTAGGTATTTGCAATTTGTATGCCGCTAGTAAATTGTATGCTGGGGAAGAATGCCAGAGCGTGAAACCAATCTTGAATATAAATTCCAAGACAAATTCCTCATTTAAAAATCAATTTATGTGGGTACTTGCAATTTGTATTTCAGCTGATAATTGTGTGAGAACAAAAATTAACAAGTCCTTCATGCGTCCTGCATGCTGATCTACCTATAAATTGGAAAAGGTATTACATAGTAGAGTTAGGTATTTGTAAAAGGTGGTCTATGTATGCAAATGTTTTTGATCTCATATCATTGTTGATGAAAATGAGTCTCAATGTCAGGATGAAAGTTCATTTGAATATTGAAATGATGGAGGGAACTGGAAATTAACATCAAGGCAAACTTATTTTGTTGTCGACCAATATAACACATGAAAGAAAATGACTATTGAAGTCTTCCAATGAGATTGTGAAAACTACAATTGCACAAAGAACAATGATGTGGAGATTACAAGTCGGAAGATCTACCAATAAAAATATATCTTCATTGAGATATAAATGGATCTAATAACTGTCACTGAAATAAAATTATGGATGTAAACAATATGGTAATTCTACTAATTGTTTTAGTTGATGATTATAAAAATGGCTAAATATTAATGATCCATATTATTAATTAGGTTATCTCAGCTATGCAAGGCTTATATTCACTGTCAGCCTTAAAAAAAACAACTCAAATATACAGGTGCAAGTCCGTGGACCGTAGGCTTTATATGTATGGTTTGCGGCTTTGCCAATCCCATATATGCTTTGTGCTTTTTTTGATAAGAAGTGAGAGATATTATTAAAAGGAGAAGAATGTACAAGCTATAAGGAGTAGCAAAGGAAAAAAGTAAAAACTACATTAGAAAAAATTCGCATCCCAATTGTCACCTACAGACATATTATGACGTCCAAAAGCTGAAGCCCAGGCAGTTACTAAAGATTTGGCTTCAATGATTAAATCCAAATCAGTTTTAAACAAGTGCTTCTCTTCAAAAGTGTGCGCATTTCTTTCCGCCCGAACAACCCAAACTATTGCTGTAGGAATCATGTTCCGGTGAGACGAGAATTTGAAGGTTTGTAAACATGTTGCCAAGCATGTGCTATATCATACGAGGGAATGTGGTGTTACCCAGCTCCAACCAGATGGAATCAAGTTAAACCACAAATTGTCAGCCACCTTGCAATGGAGAAGAAGATGATTTGCAGATTCTACAGAGTTTCCACACATTATGCAGACATTATGTAGATCCATTCCTTTATGCAAAAGCATGTCTTTAGTGTTGAGCTTTCCGTGCACGGCACACCAAACTAATAAGCAAACTTTTGGTGGGATTTTACTGTTCCAAACAAATTTATAAGGAAAATGATCCACTCCATCTGACTTAATTAATTGAGAATAGAGCGACTTAACTGAGAACACTCCGTTGTTTCCTAAAATCCATCTTCTTGTATCTGAGAAGTTACTCAGTGTTGGAGGAGAAGACCCAATTCTAAGCAGTAAGGTAGCAAACTGATCTACTTCATCTTCCAGCAATCTTCTTTTAAAATCAAAAGCCTAATTCCCATTAGAAATTTGAGAAGCAACTGAGCCATATTTGTCTTTTGCTAATCTAAACAGCTCAGGGAAAGAATTATTTAAAGACTCATCGTCATTCCATTTATCAAACCAGAAAGAGACCCTTAAACCTGAGTGAATGTCAATAGAAACATGAGCATTGATCAGCTGACTTGTTTCCACAATAGTTTTCCAGCAAGAAATCCCACACGAATTAGTTACTCTACAAGGTAACCAATGAGAAGACATAGCACCATGTTTCTCAGTTATAATCTTGCACCAGAGTTGCTCTTTCTCCGTACCAAATCTCCGGACCCACTTCGCAAGTAATGCAATGTTCATTTGTTTGAGATTTAAAACACCTAATCCTCCTCTACTCTTGTCACAAGCACCAAACTCCGTTAACCAAATGAGAAGTTTTTGGACTACCCCATAAGAAGTCTCTCATTTTCTTTTCAAGATGATTCATAACTGAAATTGGAGCTTTAAAAAGAGAGAAATAGTATAGAGGAAGAAAAGAGAGAATAGTTTTCAACATTGTGAGTTTACCTCCCTTTAAAACTGATATTTTGCTCAAATGAGAAAGCCGACATCAAATTTTTTGATTCTTTGGATCCCAGAGATAGCTTTGGAATTTGCTTTAGCTCCTAGAGGCATACCCAAATACATGAAAGGAAGCTTATCAGTAATACATCCTAGCTCCACTGCCCAAGCTTGTAAATCTTGACAGTCACCAATTGGAATGATTCTTGTCTTTCTTTGTATTAACTTTCAAACCTGCAATTAATTCAAAACACTTCAAGGAAGAGAACAAATTATGAAGTTCATCTCTTGAATTATTAAAAAAAAAATTGTGTCATATGCATAATGTAGATGATTGATCACAATTCCATTGTGCACATTTGAAAAGCCATTGAATTGACCCATTTCTGCAACTCTGTCCAAGTATCTAGAGAATCATTCCATAGCAATGTTGAAAAGAAGTGGTGATAAAGGATCTCCCTGTCTTACCCCTCTTGAGCTATTGAAGTGCCCAAAAGAAGTACCATTAATAAGAACAGAAAATGAAGCTGTTGAGTAACAAAATCGCAGCCATTTACACCATTTATGACCAAAACCCATTTTTCTTAACATGTTTTCCGAAAAAACCCAACTTACTCTGTCAAATGCCTTCTCTAGATCTATTTTGCAAATTAAACCAGGTACACCAGAGCTTAGTCATGAATCAACCATCTCATTAGCTATAAGAGTACCATCAATAATTTGCCTCCCTTGGATGTAAGCACACCGCACGGGAGAAATTAGTTTTTCCATAACTAAGCTCAATCTGGTAGCTAGAACTTTGGATATGATCTTGTAAACACTAGTGAGCAAACAAATAGGCCTACAGTCTTTTATTGTTTCAATACAATCTCTTTTTGGAACCAAAGCAATTAAGGTTGAATTATGTCTTGTATCTATTCTTCCGCTTGTACAAAACTCTTGCACCACTGCCATTAAGTCATGTTTCAAGAACTTCCAGCAATTGAAAAAGTATAAAATAGGATAACCATCTGGGCCTGGTGCCTTGTCATTACCCAAATAAAAAGAATATATGCTTTGTGCTATCGTCCGACATTAGATTATGCCTGGGTTGTTTAAATCGGGTTAAACCATGGTCGGACAAAAGTAAAAATAATGTTGGTACGACGGAAGAAGAAGCAATTGCCCTCTCCTCGGATGGTTTACAACAGCATGCTTACAACAACGAGATCAGGCACCGGTTTTTTTTTTGAATTTGGAAACTGGCCATTCAAAAGTATGATGTTTTCGGAGACTCGACTCGACTCAATTCAGCCGAAAGGTTTTAGTACGTGATCTTGACCATCAGTTAAAAGACGTAGACGTTCATTTAACAGTTGGAATATTTGGGAACATCACACGTCTTGAATCTTTTTTTGTTTTTTTTTCGATCCAGGGAAAGCTGGGCTCAGCCTCTGCAGCCCAAATTCCGGCACTGCCCCCAACCTCCACTACACCACTTTTTCTCAAAAAGTATAATGGTTAGGGGGATTTAGAGGGGGCAAGTTTTTTAGTTGAATAGGTGTCAGAAAATAAAGAAGGGCCACATACAAAATGGATGTGGCCCGACCACATCGTAGCCGGGGCGGTTTTGAGGCATACCAATTTTTTTTGAGGCATACTCAATGCTTACCCCAACTAGTATATGTTGATAAGGGGTGTCTAAAGCTATTTAAATTATTTAGATAACCTTGATTAATTAGTTAATTTACTTATTTAGTTTAATAAAAGATTTTTGATTTGATTTACAAAAAGCGATACAATCGCATGATTACAAAGATTTCAAAATAGAAGATAATACTTATACAAAGCTTTTGGTTGGTAACCTAGCAACAGGCTGAGTTCCAAACCTTTTTGGATAGCAATGCATAATCTATGAAAAATAAAACTACCAATACCACTACTAGCGTCATTACTAACTAAACAATTTTTCAAACGCTTAAAAAAACATAAAGTATCCTCAACCAATTCTCCTAAAGTAATGAAAGCAAGGACACCCAAACCATGGCCATGTGAAACACACTTGTCCAAGTACTTAGCGTGTTTCCGAGAGAACGCATTAGCTAAGGCTTTTCCAGGGATGAAAGAGCGAATTCCTTCACCTGTGAAGGGTGAGACACCATCCATACAAACATCATTTCCATTTTCCCAGTTGATCACAAGAATATCAGCAAGTTTTAACTCCTTGTCATCATCTGTCAGAAAGCCCAAAGAAACTTCCTTACGCGCAGGCACACCGACTTTGTAACAAATATCAGTGATTATATCACAAATAAAATCATGTTGAAACTTGGGGCCTATGTCCTTAGCACAATGAAGCGCATGATCCCCAAAGATGTCCATGGATTTGTTACAACTTGGGCATAAACCATTCTCAATAAACAACGGAATGCCAAGACGAAAACAAAGCACAACTCTAAAATTTGTGGGTCCAAGGCACTGATTAAGCCCACTGATAGGTACATCCAACAAAAATTTTTTTGCATGCTTGACCCGGTTGCACTTCCACAGGATGGAATCTCTTGTAGTCATAGAAAATTGGTCTGGGATTTGCTTCTTAGCTGCATCAAAATAAGTGACTGCCAGGGAGTGCATGGAAGGGGGGCAGTATCATCGACATAGTATGTAGAAGGCAAGCCACTTACCTGAATAAACTTCTGAAGTGCAAACTGATAAGCAGAGCCCTTGTCAATTGAGAATGAATTATCAAGAATCACCTTTTTGCACCGAAATAGTCTGACTCTGAGAAGCAAGGTAACAATAGGCGCTGGTGTCAGCCATGGTGTAAATGCCAAGTCCACCATCCTTGATAGGCAAGGTAGGTAATCGCTGCTGAAGAGGACCAAACCCCGCCCCATCACCAGTGATAAGAGGTCTCAAATACTTAAGTAAGTGTTCATCAAACAGGGCAACGGCTGATTGCAGGGCAGCAGGATTGGTAGTACGCATTGCAAAATATAATCTAGAAACTCCAGTGCAATTACGAAGTAACAACATCTCAGTTTGAGTGTCTTTGAGTTTCTTGATTGCAGACATCAATTGAACAGTCTTATTCACCCTGCTCAACATCATATCACTGATAAAATTCAAATCTAAACTCACCGGACCACCCAACAGTTTAACGCCATTAAAAGGTCTACCAATATCAACAGGAAAAACACCGTCAGCTGTGCTTCTAGGGTCAGTAGAAGGCCAAAAGACACTAGAATTATTCACTGGAATCAGATTACAATCAAGACTCATACTGAGCTTTGGTAGGTAGCCTAGCAACAAGCTGAGCTCTAACACCTTTTTGAATAACAATGCCTAATCTATAAAAAATAAACTACCCAAACCATTACTAGCATCATTACTGACAAGACAGTTTTTCAGACGCTTAAAAAAACACAAAATGGCTGCACTACTCTCTCCTAAAGTAGAGAAAGCTAGAACGCCAGTGACATCCATACGAACATCTGTCCATTCACCCAATTATGAACAAGGATGTCAGCAGGACGTAAATCCATGTCATCATCAGACAAAAATCAAAGAGAAACTTCCTTACGCGCATGCACTCCAACCTTGTAGCAAATGTCAGCAATTACATCCCGTACATGATCATGACGAATCTTAATACCAACATCCTTAGCACAATGGATCGCGTGATCACCAAAGATGTCCATAGAGCAAAAACCATTCTTGACAAACAAAGTATGCCAAGATGATAGCAAAGAACAACTCTGAACTATCTTTGTTCAATGCATTGATTAAGCCCACTAATTGGTACATCCAATAGAAAACTTGTGCATGCTTAATACGATTACATTGCCACAGAATTGAATCTCTTGCAGACATGAAAAATTGGTTGGGGATTTGCTTCTTAACTGCATCAAAGTAAGTAACTGCTAGGGAATGCATAGAAGGGGGGGAAGTATCATCGACGCAATAACTAGAAGGTAATCCAATACCTGAATAAAGTTCCGAAGAACCAATTGATTGGTAGAACCTTTGTATGTAGGGAATAAGTTTCCAAGTATCACCTTTTGTACTGAAGCAGTCTGACTCTGAGAGGCAAGGTAACAGTAAGTATGGGTTTCCGCCATAGTATAAATACCAGGACCACCATCTTTGAATTTTACTTTTTTAAAATACTTAATTTTTTGATAAGATTTTTTATTATTCTTATTTAATTTTTTTTCTTCTCTTTTCTCTTCTTTACTCCAACTGAAGCTTACCAGGATAAAACTTTCACCATCTTCAACTGATTACGGGGTGAAGTTCGGCTTACAATTAAAACGAATTATCAGTCGAACTACTCATTGATCTTCATTCTGAAAGTGTTGATGAACAGTTTGGCTGATAATTAAACACGAAAATGTTAGCCGAACTTCACTTTATGAAGAACAATGCTAAGTTCAGTTGTCCTATTTTTTGCTCGAGTCAACCGAACTTAGGTTCGACAATTAAAGAATGAAGTTCCACTACAAGAAACTTAATATATTGCAGCACCCAATGGTTATGGCATAAACCCTTACTAGTGTCGCAATAACCTATGTAGCAAGAAGTCTATTGCTGCACCCAGTCTTTATTGCCGCGACAAGAGATTATACTTTTTTGCCACATTGTTTTCATATTGTTGCTACAGTTGTGTGGAAAAAGTTTCATTTTGTAGCAGTAAATTATAACTTTTAGCTGCACCTGAACAGTACTGTGACTAGAAATTTGCTTTTGCAACATCTATATTGAAGGTGTCGCAATATATGGTGTAGCAATAGCTATATTTTCTTGTAGTGTTCGGCTGATAAGTTATCCAGAACTAAAAAACTAATAATTTTAAAAACTAAAAAACTAATTTTTTTTTTTTAAATAAATTTTAAAATTTTAAAACAAAATTTAAATTTAATTATTAAAAAAATATAAATGATAAGGGCATTACTTTCATTATCAAACATGGGGTTATTGGTTTTACTACCTATGGACTATGTTTTTTCCTTATTGAGTATGCCTCAAAAAAAAATGGTATGCCCTCAAAACAGGTTTCCTTAACAACCACTTTTAGTTCACAACGGAACTCGGTCTGTTCAGAAACTACTATTATGCTATATGCTTGGACTCTCACACGTCGTGAGTACCAACTGTGTAAATACAGCAGGATTAGACGAAGAAACATGCTTGCACTTGATACGTATGAGTGTAAAAAACATGAAAATCCACCTTTGTTGGAGCCGCCACCACCACCACCATGTCACTACCACCCCTTCAACTGATGTTGCAGCTACCACAACAATTCGTAAATACATCAGGATTACAGTATTGTTCCCTGTGACATCCCCAGTGTTTATGCCAGAATTATATTCTATATTTCTGAACATTTTTACTGAATTCAATTAAACTTTTTAACTGTGTACAATTTTAGAAATTGTTTTACGTCTCTTTATAAAGAAATACGATATCTTTGTTTGAACATCTCTCTGCTTTACAATTCGCTTTACAAAAATACAAGTCCGACTCTGTGCCATATACGTCATCTAGTATATGCCTTTACTTTTATTTGTATGATTATATTACAAAATTGGCAACAAACTTCGATTAAATATTTAGTGAATATTGGTTTTCGCAGATTTTGTTGCATTATCACTGCCACACCTAAGAAAGAAAAATCAAAATGGGCAACGAACTTAAACTAGGACCTAAATCTGTAAGTGGGGGTTTCCATTAAACTGGGCTTCACACAATTATTGTTGTGATAGGTATTTTAGGGCCTACCAATTGTTGCTTAGGGTTTTAAATTGTTGCTTGTAATAAGTAGTGAGTTCTGATTTCAATGTGGGGAGTGCTATGTATTAAAATCCTTTTTATATATAAAAATTGTTTTAGGAGAATTATGGATGAAACAGTGAAAGATAAGAGAAAGGAGAAGAGCAATATTATTAGGAGAGTAGTATAGAATCATTACATAATTTCCCTTATATACAACCCTAGGAATCTAGTTGGACCACACATCCATGGGCAGTAGGCCCTGTAACAATCCCCCTTGTGCGGTTCAATAACAAAACTTTATACATAATGCTTTACATATAGTTCTTCAAATGTCGTTCTCCTTGATGACTTGTGTCGGAGTCCATTGCCTCATTAAAACTTTGATACGGACAAAAAAACCCAGTGGGACAAAACCTAGGTACAACTCTTCAAATGTAATACTTCACATGATGTCTCGTATTTTACAAGTAGTTCATCACATGCAATATGATCTTCAAAGATCGACGAGTCTAAGTTAATTGCCTCGTTAAAACTTCGTCAGGAAAAACCCAGAGGGACAAAATCTGAACTAAAGAAAAAGAGTACAATATTAATTAAACTTAGAACATAGTTGGATGCGTATACGTTGCCTCATTAAAACCTTGACGGGGAAAACCCAGTGGGATAAAACCTTGACGAAGGGAAAAGAGTACAACGTGATAGATTCAAGTAAATGTGATCCGTTACGGATGATCACTAGTTGAAGTTGACTAGTTGCTTCACAACTACTAAGGAAGAAAATCCTCGTGGGAAAGACAATAGCCTTAGGTGGGAAATTACATTCGGTGTTTGTTGTTGTCTCATTAAAAACCTTTAGAGTAACAAAACCCTATGGGAAAAAGCAACCTCGGTGAAGGAAAATAGTTCAACACACCATTAGATTCTCCCTCTGATGTCAGACAATTTTCATTAGTCTAATGCAGTCAAAAGGAGTGTATCACACTTTACTTTGGTAACTTGAATGTTTATAAGACCTTGTTGTTGATTACGGAATTACGTTGCTCGAGACTATCGCGTTTCATTTCTTTGATTCAGATATTTTCAGTAATATCAACGCGATCTTTATGTCTTCAACGTTCAACATACTTGATGTTTTTAGTGTTGTCTCACTAAAAACCTTATCGATTAACAAAAACCTTTGGAAAAAACTATTCTCGATCGAAGGGAAAAAGAGTACAACACCACTTCAATTTCGAAGTAAAGTATGTCGACATCATATCCTTGGATCCTCCCCTGATGTCGGCATCTCCCCCTGATTACTTTCAGAGTTGTTCCAGACAGTTCCTTTAGTCATGTACTTTTCGAAACTAAATATCAGTAATGACTTAGAAAATAGTTTACCATATCCCCTGATTACTTTCGTTGGAGAAGATATTATTGTTCCTTCATAATCAACAACCTTTGGATTGCAGTTCCTTTAGCGTTCCTTTTTTATATCTTTGGAGGGACAAAACAAGCTCATGTCAATGGTTACTTTTAAGTATATGATTACGTTCATTATACCATTCCAATGACATTGCGTTGGCGCTGAGCTATATCTGGCTAACAAGTTTCCTGAGGATGTAAAATTTAATTGAGTATATTATTATACTAAGTACAACGATGCGTCTATTGTAATTAGATATGGAGAGCTCATTTCCCGACACAGCTTCGTCATCTTCCTTTAGATGAATTGGTCATTTATTTACATTTGAAACTCGACTAATCATGGGAGTGCTAGCAGGATGCATGTCCTTTTTAAATTGCCTAACAATGGACATATGCAAACTGGTGGACTAATATACCACAAGCTCGGTCTTCTAGTTCTGAACATAGATAAGATCGAGGTTTCCCGGGATTTTCATCTCAAATTCAGATTTTAAATAGCTTGTAAGTTCTCTTATTCCACTAAGAGTACTTATCATGTCCATACCGTCGACATATAAATTTTGAATCAAGAACTTATTTAATACGCATGGCACAAAACCTTACTTGTTTATCCCTTCCAAATCAAATAGTCACTTAGACGGATATACCACATCCGCTTTGATTATTTAAATCAATAAGTGAATGTTCCAGTGTAACTGCAAACACACTCCGCGGTTTAGAGTCATTCGACTTGGGAAGCAAAGGGCCATCATGCACTTTTGCAAAAATCTTTCACTCTAAATCTCCAGAGATATAATCATATCTACTATGTTTCAAGTTCTTTTTAAACTACCAAGCAAACTATTTAGCTGAACATTATGATGTTCAGAAGAGTAAGCGATCCAGGAGTTTGTGAGAAACCTCGCGCCACAAAGTGACTCTTTATACTTTAAGACCTCATTCTTCTCACTACACTTTGTGACAAAAAACCACATATGTCCCACAGGCTTTATACTAGGTTGGTTATCACTACCACACCAAATACCCGTATATTTGTCAAAGAACTAAGTTCTACTTGGATTGCGTAGGAAAAATATGCTATTTATTTGAAATTAATCAAAATAAAGCATGGTTCGATCTCATTTTGCTCTACTTCTGGAGAAACTATTTATGGATTATATCATCATTGTGCACGCATGATCCTTCCATCGACTCATATGAATTCTCATAATCTGTCAGGATTTCATTGTTCTTTAGAATCACTTAAAATTTCGGAGCGTCCTCTAGTATTGATTCATGGACATAGTCAGAGAAAATCAAATGAGATGATTTCATCAATGATACAAATTAGGTTGTGCCTTACTCATCTGCTTCCTTTGTAGGTGAGCATTGATCGAACACTGTTGGTCTCTCCATCTTCCTTTATGCAGCCACGGACTCAACTACACTTCCACCAAGTGTAGTTGCAACACCTTAGTCTATGGTGTACCCCATACTGAGGACTTATAACCTTGCAGGAATATTTGCAACTGGTATGTGTGATCTTGTCACTTTCGCGACATCAGTATACATTTTAAAAAATTGATTATTCTTTGTCACTTCACATTTACATTTGTGGAGCACAAGAATCAATATGAGACATAGTGGGAACACACCACGACAATTCATGCCGTTCCCTTAGAAAATACTTTTTCTTATCTCCCCCTAACGTCAGGAAGACTATCTCATTAAAGTGATAACCTGCAAATCTAGCAGTAAGAGATCTCCTGCTGAAGGTTTTAAAATGCAGATAATGAGAGTAAATATCCAACACAATTAGTTAATCATTTTTGTGACCCATCATAGTACGATGTGGACTCGTAATGGCACATATATAGTGCAACCAAAAATGTGTAAGAACACAAATGTCAGGCTTAAATTCAGTTACCAACTGGTACGCATAAAAGGTTGACTAATATTGGGTTCTAAAACGATATAAGTGAAGATGCGTGTAATATTGCATATTCCCAAAGCAATAAAAGGTAGGTTGGTACGCATAACCTATTCCTTAGACACCATCTGTAACCTTCGATGGTATCTTCTGCGAGACCATTGGGTATACGTTGCTCTATATTGATCCTATTAAACATGCAATATTCATCAAGTTTTTTTGATGTAAATTCTCTAGCATTAACAAGGGTTGTTAGCCTTTGCACTTTGCATTGTGTAATATGTGCTACGAGTTTTCAAACGCAAATTTCTTGGGAACTATAACTAGTCAAAAAATGTACAAACATTCACCAGATCCATCAGTCACTTTAATGGTCCGCATTCTGCATGAATATTTTTCTAAATTTCACCTTGTTTTCTTTGTAATATGGAATTTTTACCATTTGCATCTTAGGATGGTCTCGATCCTATTTTACTGAAGACTTTGTAAAAATGAGTGATATGCTTTCTTACCTAAAAGCGTAATGGGAAGGGGGGTTGTGCATCTAGTCCTATAGAGAACACTTATTGAGAGATATATCGTTACTTCGCATTCTGTCAATTTTTTCCCATTGTCTTGTCCACTCAAACACAGTGATGTACGTATGATTCCTTTCAAAATGAAACATCATGTTACAACCAAAGTGCCTTTATGGTTATGTCAAAGCCGGTATGAGTCAATTCCTAATATTTCATCGTTGGAGTCAATATGGATTCAATAATCCAAATACTATAGTGATTTACATTTCACTAGATCGACTCATTAGTTTCTCTAAGATATATTTCCTTCCAAATATATTAGAAACTATAAAAAATGCAATCAATTACATTCTCATCATTGTGAGTTTCCATATGATATCCACTTGCATGGGTCTCTTTGGAATACAAGGTGATTATCTCTCAGTACATGTAGAGATTTTGTAACGTGTTTGTTCTATCTTGAAAACAAATTTTAAGAAATGCTGCGCTCGATGATCCAATCCTCGTAGTTACATTATAATAAAATAGTTCAACAACTAGTTTAAATTCCTTAAGCTAGTGGAAGAAAAACAACTATGAGTTGGACACTTGGGTCTTGAGAGTTTTAATAAGTGGTGTGGCTTTATTACGTAATAAAATAGGATTCAACTCAAGTACTTTAGAGTGAATATATATTACGTGTCACCAAATATATCTCAAATGCTTTAGAGAAATTATATCTCGTGTTTTCATTCCATAAGTGCATACATTGGATCTCGTTTAACTCAATAAGATAGTTGATTGGCCCAGCAAAGTTCTTGTTGCCATTAAAGTTGATGTGAAAATTGGTTGCTACTATGTTACACACATTACATTGTATACCAACAGCTATAACTAGGTGCATTTCCAACTCTTTCATTTATGATGGAATTTAGAATTACATTTTATCTTCATCCCATGATATATATGTCCGTTTTCTCATGCTTTATATGAGTCATTACGTTTAACCCTTATTACTTCAGAGTTTTTTCCATTTTCAATTTTGCTACATTTAGCTTAATTTGAGAAATTTTTTTATCTCAACGGGCCAAGAGAACCTCACTACACATGTCAACCACTTACTTTAGGTTGAATATATATAACTAAAGATAGTTCTCTTGTTTTCATACTTCAACATATACTGGTTCGTTAGTATTAGGGCTATCAATGGGTACCCATTACAGAACCAGGTAGATTTGGGTGCAGTTCGGGTCCTAAAGTTGGACCCATTAACAACTTAGTAAATCGGGTAATTACCCGATTGGACCCGAATATAAACGGGTCCAAACGGGTAATACTCGTTAAGTACCGTAGTATCAGTGCAGGTTATTTATTCTTTTATTCATGATTTTAGCAAAATTACAAGTATTTCGTTAGTTTTTGCTTTGATTTTTTTTTATTTTCATTTTTTTCTTATACTTAATCTTTATTTAGTACATTAATAAAGAAACAATAATAATTTTTTATAAAAATAATTTTGATCCAAGCCAAAAAGAGAAAGATAATAAGTTTTTGAGACTTTTTTTATAGTTTTCTTAATACCCAATGGTAGGACCCCGAAGGATACCAGGGTTTTTAAACGAGTCATTCGGGGTCCAAAATTTGGGAACCGGACCAGGAGCACGTTAGGAACCAGGACGACCTTTATAAGTAGAGTCCGGTTCCGGGCCTAGTAATACGAGGTGGACCTGGACCCATTGACACCCCTAGTTAGTATCATGGATGAAGTAGAGAAATGAAAATTTTCTAACTCATATCACCTTTTTTTAGTTCTTCCACAAAAATTAGAATACATGTACATTTATTTTGAACGTATATTTTGAAACTAATAGTCGAGCAAGTGGATTACATCCCACAGAACATTCAAATTTAGGGAGAAAATATCATGTATGCAACAATGGTTCTCAAGTACTTTTAAACCTCAAATGTATACATTAGAAACGAGTTGGTATAACCAATTGAACAAAAACATCATTTAACCATAGCCAATATCATATTCAATAGAACAAAATGGCGTCAAGACCAAATTTATTAATGATCGAGATCAGTAATCATAATTTAAATTAGGGTTGTCAATGGGTCCGGGTCCGGGTCCTCCCGGGTATCACTAGACCCGGACCCTACTTATAAAGTTCGGGTCCGGTTCCTTACGGTTCCAGGTCCAATTCCTAAATTTGTGGACCCAGAACCGGACCCGTTTAAAGTCCCGGGTACCCGTCGGTTCCGGGTACCCGTTGGGAATTTAAAAACTAAAAAAATGTTAAAAACTTGATTTCTTTCTCTTTTAAACTTGAATCTAAATTATTTTTATAAAAATTTATTATTATTTGTTTATTAATGTACTAAATAAAGATTAAATGTAAGAAAACATTGAAAAATGGAAAAAAAATCAAAGTCGAAACTAGCAAAATACCTTTAATTTTGCCAAAAAAAGATGAATAAAAGAAATAAATAAGGTAAATAACTGGGTACCCATTACCCGCAGGTACCCGACGGGTATTACCCGTTTGGACACATTAACATTCGGGTCCAATCGGGTAATTACCCGTCGGGTCCTAAATTGCTAATGGGTCCAACTTTAGGACCCAGAATCGGACCCGAATCTAGCGGGTCCGGTTCCGGGTACCTATTGACAGCATTATTAGATCTGAAAACATAAATCACTTGCTAGATCATATTGATGCAAACTATTCAAAATAAGTGCTCTCTGGTTTATACTTCTTAATCGTGAATAAGAGCTTGGCTCTTCATTTTGGGCTGAAAAAATTCATTTATAATTAAAACTAGATACTTTCTTTTTTGGTATACAATTAAAACTAAATATGAAGATTATTTTTCTACGCCAAAAGATTTCCCGCCTTGTGCCAGAGCACACCTTGCCCCCCTTAAAAACCGGCCCTGAAAAGATGAAACCTTATTATCGAATCCAAAGATGAAATTCAAAAAAAATTATTGGGTTGCAGGTTCTTCTTTTGAAGTTTTTAGCAGAGACGAAGGGTTGAGAGGTTAAACTTATCATTCCAACTTTCATATACATACACGGGTTGCACTTACGAATTAGAACCGTACAATAAATGGACGGCCGTGATAATAGGAACCATTACTTTTATAAACTCTTTGGTTAGATAACATTTTAAATAAAAGCTGTTACATTATCTTGGAAATGGTAACAGTTTATAATATTTATTACATGTCCCGTGTTCTGTAACGTTTTTCCTCATAAACTGTCATTATATGTCTTTTTAGTAATAGTTCCGAAACTGTTACTGTTTTTCACCAGCATTCGTGAGAGTGTAGCTAATAAACTCTTACCTATATGTCACCCCTAACTTTTTTGTAATAGGTCATTCGTGAACTGTCATGGTTTTTCATATCGAACTGTTACCAAAGCCCATTTTTGTACTAGTGCAGAATCTGGGTACCCATGAAGAGAAAGGGAACTAGTGGAAGATAGGAATATTTCATGACCTATAGATCCCTTGAGATAACGTATGATAAGATGAGCAGCATCAAGATGAGATGTGCGAGTCTTTTGCTAAACTGGATCAAATAATTTATTGAGTAGGTTATGTCAGGACGAGTAACCGTTAGGTAAAAGAGACGACCAATAAGGCGGCAAAAAGAACTTGGATCAGTTAATTCCTTACCATCGGTAGGGAGCAACTTAAGATGTGTATCCATTGGGAAGGACGACATAAGAGCCCCTGTGAGGCCAGAGTCCTTGAGGACATCAAGAACATATTTACGTTGGCAAAGAAAAATACCTTTAGAGGAACAAGAGACTTCGATTCCTAAAAGAAAATTTGTAAGCGGCCAAGATCCTTGATGGAAAAATGAGAGGCTAGACGTAGTTTGAGTTGATAAAACTATCGTCTATGCCAATGATGTCATTGACATACACTGGAACGAAAATCGAAGTGGTACCTCGATGATATGTGAAAAGTGAATTGTCAAATCCAAGTGCTTTGATACCTTGATGGCATCAGAGAAGGCTATTTGCGACGATTCATTTAATCGCGCCTCACTCAGCGTCACCCGATTTAATTGTCCACGTGTTAAACCCAACAAGGCTACACGTGAGGGGGCGTGTTGAGATTATTAGTCCCACGTTGTTTGGGTTAGCTAAGATCCTGCTGTTTATAATCCCTTATGGCATCTCCGCTCATTGCCAATTGGTTTTGAGTTGTATGCCCATATTCTCAAGTGTGACCGAAATTTTACTAATTAATCCAATATCATCCTACATTGAGACGACGACATATAGGCTGCTCGTGGAGCAGATTATTGCATCTCGTTGTATTCCACTAAGTCTACTTTTATTTTTACTGAGCTAAGTTTAGATAAGAATTAGAGTCCTCTCTGTCTTGTGTATTTTGAGTTTGTGATGAATTTAGTCGTTCGACGCCAGCTTTCGTTGTTAGGTTTCTTGGATTAGGATTGTGAGACCAAGACTGTCTTACACATTGAGGGTGCTCTAGGCGAACTAATTTTTTGAAGCTTCCTTTTATGATTTGACAAATCAGAGAGCTAGACATTTAGATTATAGGAAGATAAATTTATATACTTAACATGATAACTAGGATTAGGTTATAATGCGGCTGAGGAGCGTAAAAATTCAGAAAATTTGTGGTTCCTAATCTTGTAATTTGGTATAAAGTACCGAAAATGGGTTATTGATTTCAAACATTAAAAATTTAGTGTCATTTATATAGCTATTACAAAAGAGTTAGTAACAACTAAAACCGTAAACAAATGTTTATAAATTAAATAAGAGTGATAAAACACTATAGTAATACTTACAAAAGTAGTAAAAAAATAAAAGAAAATTGGGCCCCAACTATCTGGGGATCGAGGTATCTGCCTAGCACTACAAGAAAACATGGCTTTGGTGATGATAGTTTTTGCGGGGAAGAATATTTCATCGCTGAAGCTTAGTTATTGTGACCAAAATAATTTTTGTCGCCGTTGTTCGGTTTTCAGCAACGTGACTCGGGTTTCGTCATGCATAAGTTTTTAGTGACCTTATTTAGAGACGAACTAATTCCTAGTGACTAATGAATTTTTTGTGATTATATATGTTTGTCATCATTCAATGCTATTGTGATGATGCTAAAAAATTGACATAAAATCTTTTTGGTGATAATCTATAAATTTCGTTACAAAAGAAAAGTTTATACTAACAAAATTAATTCGTCACTAACTAATTTTATAGTGACGAAACTAAATGGTTGACGCTATATTTATTTTTAGTGAGCATCAACTTGTTTGGTTGCAAATATTTATACAGTAACAACTTCTAATCGTCACAAGACAGAACATTCGCAGCGAACTAGATTTTGTCGCTATAGTCATTTTCAGTGACACTATAACTTTAGTAAAAAAAAATCTTCGCGGCTAAAACTATTTAGGTGATGAGTTTGTTGCTTCACTATAACTGTATTTTGAGACGAACAAATTTCGCTGCTAACACTATTTATGTGATGATTTTGTTTCTTCACTATAAGTATATTTTGAGACGAACAAATTTCGCGGCTAAAACTATTTTATGTGACGAGTTTGTTTCTTCACTATAAGTATATTTTGAGACAAACAAATTTTGCGGCTAAAACTATTTTATGTGACAAGTTTGTTTCTTCACTATAAGTATATTTCGAGACGAACAAATTTCACGGCTAAAACTATTTTAAGTGATAAAATATTTTCCTCACCAATATACCTAGAGTGACAAAATTCTTCATCACAAAATTAGTGAACAGTGTCAATTTTATTTGCTCACGAAAAGATAGTTTTGGTGGCAAAAAGGCTTATGTCGCTAATTGAAAAATTCGGTGACGATATCTTAAGAACGTCACAGATCACTTTCAACGACTCACTATAGGTGATGAAACTTTTTGCGCCGCTGAATTCTTTTTGCAGCGAAGAAATTGATTTTCGTGACACACTATTTTACCACTAAAAGTGACTTTTCTTGTAGTGTAGTCTGCCTTGCCCGTAAGACGACCCTGTGTGAGACAACAAACAAATTTCTTCCAAAATAAAATTTTTGACAAACTTTTTAGTTTCTTAGATAACAAAGTATGATGGTTGATAAGTATTTACAATAGGAAAAAGTTTTGAACTCGCAGTGCGAGTTCAAATAGCGAATTCGCAACATCACAACCATTGGATGTTGCAGATATGACATCATGACTTAGCCACAGGTATGAACTTATGTCATATCTGCAACATCCAACAACTGTGATGTCATATCTGCAACATCCAATGACTGTGATGCTACGAATTCGTTTTTGAACTCGCATTGCGAGTTCAAAAATTTTTCCTTTACAATAACTGTAAAGTATTTACTACTCGATAGTATTAAAACTCAATAAACAGTGAGATAGTTTATGACTGTCTTAGACTATTTACTACTCAATAGTATTAAAACTCATCAAACAGTGAGATTGTTTATGACTGTCTTAGACTTTTCGGCTTTTTATTGAGGTAATTCACAAGGCTCAAGTAGCTAATTTAATTTTTAGTTTCCTCCATTATTTCAACCTTAAAATTATCGTTATCCTAACTTGTAAAATCATGTTTAAATGTATATATTTTGCGCACAGATACCACCTTTTATAGGTAAAGATCAGCATGCAAGACTAGTATTCGTTTCAACTCACAACTTAATAATTACCAACACAAAGATTGGAATAAATGTTATGTGATTTACAATTTGTTAATTGAATCAGGGATCAGCATGCGAGACTCATTGATATTTTGTTCTCGCACAATCTTTTAACTAGCATACAACACATATCTGTTGCAGAAGAATTTTAACTAATGATAGTTTAATTCTATATTAATGACAATGCCATAAAATTTATCTATAAATATACAAATTGTAGTTGCATGAAATCCCACAACTAAAACCCCTTAACAATTGAAACATGAGCAATTCGCTGAGCAGCATGGTAAACCGTTCATACACTTTGTATTCCATCACTTGGGTCGAGCCAGATGCGCCATCCACTTCGATTGGCAATGTGATAATGGGCCTTAACAAGCCTGGAAGTGTTAGGCGTTGTCTTCTAATAGTAAAATTTGGGGTGTGAATAGTAACTGGCAATTTACCGCACATCCCGTTGAAAATTGCTTTCACAAGGTTTTTTACCGACCCGAACCTTACTTTACCCGAAAAGCTATACTCCAAACCAAAACGTGGCTTCATCTTTGCATGAAATCCCACAACTAAAACCCCTTAACAATTGAAACATGAGCAATTCGCTGAGCAGCATGGTAAACCGTTCATACACTTCGTATTCCATCACTTGTGTGGAGCCAGCTGCGCCATCCACTTCGATTGGTAATGTGATAATGGGCCTTAACAAGCCTGGAAGGGTTAGGCGTTGTCTTCTAATAGTAAAAATTGGGGTGTGAATAAAAGCGGCAATTTACCGCACATCCGTTGAAAATTCTTTCCTGAGGTTTTTACCGACCCGAACCTTACTTTACCCGAAAAGCTATACTCCAAACCACAATGTGGCTTCATCTTTGCATGTTTAACTGCCAACTGACAAGGTTGTCTGGGTCGGGGTTTTCGTATAACCGGTTTCATGATCAATGTAACTGAAAATTGATTCTGCTGATGAATAACTTTTCGGTCTTCAAGGGAGAGAATATGAAGATGATGATGATGAAGAAGTATGCTGTTGTAGTTGTCGATAAATTTAAACCCTTACTCAGATTAGGGTTCGCAATATCTCAATCCGTCAAGTTTCGATCATTAATCAATCCCACAATTTTCAATTTAGATCGAAAACCACAAATCACTTGATTTCCTCCGAGAAATATGTTGCCACATGTGTATTATTCAATTTCCTCCATCATTTCTATTATCGAATTACCTTTTTTCTGACCATGATTTATCAAAAATGGTATAAATTTTGGCATACAAAAACCACCTTTTACTGACACACAAGCATGCTTCAAAAAAAAAAAAATAACTGACACACAAGTCTACTTTGGTTAGCAATTCTATCTCACACACAACTTATTGACTAGTAGTGTATAAATTACAAATATCTTCATAAAAATGAACTTTAGATGATGCAATGTCATGGAATTCACATAAGAGAGTGATTTTGCAACCTGGTATGCTTTCTCGTGCATAATTTATTAATTGTCATACAAATTGCAATTTGCAAAGCATGGTGCGATGATTCTTCTATTCAGTTTGTATGCACTCATATTTACCGTGAAGGCAACTCGGTGGCAGACCTCTTAGCCAAGCATGGTGCGACGATTGCTTCTTGCTGGTGGATTGATCCTCCAAACTTCATAAGGCGGAATCTTCTCATTGATAATTCTACTCTCCCGGTTTACCGCTTTCGAAATATGTAATATTTATTTACTTTTTTATTTTTATTTTTTTCTTCTTCTTCTTCTTCTTCTTGTAGTGTTTAAGGCCTAGTCCCCCTCCTTCCTTTCTGATTTTTAATAAATTTCACTACCCAGTGCCTTAGCCATGGGTAGTTTTCAACAAAAAAAAATTGCAATTTGCAAATGCTTTTTTATCCTGGCTTGATTGGGGTATACCCAGATTAATAGGGGTATACCCAATGAGACAAAATAGGGTCATTTTGAAGTAAAAGAGGTTACCTCTTAACCAAATATTTTCAAAATGGCAAAAATGCCCTTTTATAATTAACACTAAAAAACTGATTAGGCTAATTAATTGAGTTTAGATAAAAATTTTGAAAATGAAAATTCAATAGATTAAACCTTTAATCTGTCTTGTGAGTTCGATTAAGATCAAAAAATTTGGTTTTCAAAAATGTCAAAGGTCGGCAAGGTAGAGGTTAGAATAAGGTGTCGGCTATATATGGCCGGCATGGTCTTTGTTTGAATAAAATGCCGACCAATTTTAGCCGGCAAGGTATTTAAATGAAGAACATGCCGACTTAATTTTTTTTTGACACACAGGAGATGGCGATTGAAAAATATTAGTCGGCAAGGTCCACAAAAAAAACCCACCGGCTGGTGAAAAAACCCCGCCGGCTAGTGAAAAATGCTCCGCCGGTGGTTGAAAAACCCTACCGACAGTATAAGTCGGCAAGGTATTTAAATGAAGAACTTGTCGACTTTTTTTTTGACACACAGGAGAGGGCTATTGAAAAATATTAGTCGGCAAGGTCTTTAAAAACCCCGCCGGCGGTTTAAGTCGGCAAGGTCTTTTAAAAATACCCTGCCGGCTGTTGAAAAAATTTACAGTCGTCGCCATGGATGTTATGAAAAGTCGGCAAGATATGCATGTTACGACCTTGCAGACCAAAAACACGAAATCAAAATTTTCGATTTCCAACCTAACATAACAATCAATCACACAACACAATGATGGGTTTGAGTTTAAACATCATTTATAGTCTTCTTTTCGCTGGTAGAGTCAACAATTTTTTTGGAAAATCAAAGTTGAAATTTTTTATATGGCTTTGGTTGATGGAAGATGAAGATGGAGAAGAAGAAGAAAAGATTAAGAGTTGTTTAGTTTTTTAAATTTAGGGTTAATAAAATTAAGTAATGAGTTTATTTTTAAGATTTAATTAGTTCAAGGGTATTAAAGTAAAATCACCCTTTTTAATAATGACACATCATGTCCCCTTGAAATTGGGTATACCCCAATTAGTTTGGGTATACCCAATCAAGCCAGGTTTTTTATGTGATCTACGATTTGTTCTTATGGAACACTTTGACCCAAAATCTTTCACCTATTTTCCCAAAAGAGTATCTACAGTACAACCCAGTATGTTTATTGTCATTTAATAATTTATCAAGTCATCCAATCGTAAACCTACTACGCTACCGGTAAGGCCGGGGCGAGAACTTCGAGAACTAGGCGAGGGGAAGCAATAGTTTTTAGGATAGACAAAATGGAGAATTTCAGTTTATTTTCTTTGATTTTATGGCAGATATCAATTGCCATAACTGGCCCCTGCATGCCTCCTTGCAATAATTGTCACTGCATGTCTTCTTGCAATAATTTTCCTGCATGCCTGCATGACTGCATGGTTGTATGCCCTGGCATTTACATCCCCTGCATGGCACCCAGAATATTCCAGAAACTTCCATTATGGTTAAGGAATTATAATGGGGTGTGGATAACCAAAGGAGTAAGAGTAGTGGGTGTAAGCAGATGGGGCAGAAATATCCTCAAAGTCATAGGACTGGGGCGCAAATATCCGGGGACTACGGGATCAAGCTACATCGCGGAACACTGAATTACAACAGCCAATTAATCGCTCTCAATTAATCGGCGATTAATTGTAATCGCCGAGTGCCGCTTGCATTGGCCGCCGGCTCTTGCCGCCGAACAACATGCCGCAGTTTATCTCGCCAATAACTAGATGCCGACGTCGTTAACTAGATGTCGGCAGAGATTAGGGAATATCTTGGCCAGATTAGGAATCTGGTTGGCAGAGGTTAAGAATATCTTGCGACGTCGTTAGGAATATCTTGTGTAGATTAGTTGCTGAGCTGTCTTGGAAGAGTGCGAGCGTGGCTACTAACACGCCAGCATATCTGCTGACATGTCACCTCCCACGTCGTTTTTTCTACTAATGTGACGTCCTTCCTGCTGACGTGTCATTTGCCACGTCATCACTCCTGATGACGTGGCATCCACCCTGCTGACGTGTCACCTGATGACGTGGCACTTTGATGACGTGTCACCCATGCTGACGTGTAGCTTGCTGGTTGGCTAGAAATTGGTGACGTGGAGCGCTTATGTAGGACTTTTTATCCCAACTTGGAGTTCTTTCTCATGGGCTTGTGAGTTGAGTATTTGATAGTGAGGCATATCCTAGCTTGTTGAACATGGGTTTTCACATGAAGCCTTTGCAAGGCCCAATTGGCTAAACTCCAGGCCCAATGAACCTTTCTTAGCCAATATGAGAAGATTTGTAGGCCTAAATTAGCCCATTTTTGTGTAGAATATTAAGGGTACAAACATCGCCCCCTCTTAATCCATAACCTGTTATGGGTTAAGAAGTTTGGGTTCCTTACGATTTTGCATTTTTTAGGTGTTACGTAACTCGCCCCCTAGCGTGCTGTTCGGAGTGTTACCCAACTCGCCCCCAGGGATGTGTTGATTGTGCTGGAGGGTTATATATGTCACAATACAATGATCAGAAGCTATAAATAGTCAAGATGAATAGCTAGGGTTTATGTGTTTATTTGAGCTTATTTAGTTCATGAAGATAGCAAGAAGAAACCACAGACAAAAATCGAAGGTATCCATCGACGAATCGAAGCCATGGGTCGTGAAAAACGTAAATACATGAAACCCATTTCAATTTTAGATTGTTTTTCCGATTTAAGTTTGAATTAGATTAATTTTTGTTTCAATATAAATTTGGGTCGGGAGATTTCTGGAATGGGTTGAAGTTTTATCTTTATGAAATTGGTTTTTATATGAAGTTTGTATTGGGTCTGATTAGCAGTTCGTGAGATAGTGAAGGGATGGTAAGTGGTGTGTTTACTGTGAGTTGCTATTAATCGAGATGCAATTTGCATTTGCTTATATGGTCTGAATTTTGGGGGTTTTGTGAATTGGTTCTGATTTTACCACTGTGAACACGGAAATCACGTAGGCATCCACGTGTTCACAAACAATCTCAGTGTGAATTGAATATAAGCATTAAAGTGTGAGTATAGCATGAAATACATGGATAAATGTTGATTCATTGATTCCAAACCCCGCGGGTTTGTCATGATCTCATCAACATCCAAAATGGTAGATCTAAGAAGTAAACACATAAATGAAGATATATGAATGCTAAACGTAAAGGAGACAATGATTTACGTGGTTCAGCGCTAAGGCCTACATCCACGGGTCTGGGGGTATTCACTATGAGGTAAATGATTACAAGAATAGTCGTAAGACTTTGGGTGTTCATCAAACCCGCAGGTTGATGCTCATACTTACTTCTCACTGATTTCTCTCCTATTTCCTAGTTCTCTTCCAATGTTCCTCCCCCCCCTTCTCATGTTTGGAAGGGACATATATATAGTTAAGTTAAGTGGGTCCACTGGAAAAGAGATGTTGAAGTCTTATCTTCTTGTGCTCTGTGCATAATCCGCGGACTTCCTTATCATTCCGCTCCTTCTATAATTCCTATGTTCATTACGCGGATCAACCTCCGCTCTCCTCGTTGGCCATCTGACACGTGCCCTCTGAGCAGCACTAAATGCGAGTAGTTGGGGCGGTCCAGTCTGCGCCAGGCGGTGTCAGTCTTCTCTTGTCACGTCTGTGTCAGTTAGACCTTCCCCAGCCGTTGATTATATCTTACCTCGTGATGAGGTAAAGTGTAGCAGAGTAGTCCTTCGGTGTTACGTGGGGATACCTTCCCTTGATGCTCCTTCATCTTCGACCGTTGATCTTGACAGATGCCACGCTGTCTAGATCCTATGGATGCCCCTACGTGTCATCCACTTTTATGACGTGGCCTCCACGTGGGCTTTGCTAGTACACGTGGTGAGGGAGATAAATAAGTGTACTTACAATTTTCCCCTCTTCTTGTGACTGGGCGCCAGCTTTTAGTTGGAAGAAGAATCGTGTGGTACGTTTTTATCTCTCTCTTCATAACTTCTCCTAAAAAGGAGTTATCTGCATTTAATGTGCACGTTTCCCATACCCGGCCATAACTGCCCCTTGGGTAGCGGACGGTTTCTTTTGGTCCTATAAAAAAGAAAAGAAGGAAGGAATGTGAATTAAATTCACATTCTCTTTTTATTCTCTGCCCCACTCTCTTCTCCGTCTTCTTAACTTCTTCTACCATCATTATTGCCGTCGCTGCTGCTGTTGCCGCTGCTGCTGTTGCATTTACTTATTGAAGTTCAGGTAGGATTTTTTTTTTTTACTTTGTTTACTCTCCATTTCTACCCCTGTTGAGTTCTTGATTTTCTGGTATTGAATCACGATGAGTTTAATCATGTGCATATCGTGGAATTTGAAAGTTAACGCCATTGAGCCGTGTGTTTTACCGGCCATGTTTTGATTCTATTTTTCTTTTTTTGTGTTTGAGTAATATCTTGAGAGCTTAAATGGTTGTAGATGAAATCTAGGGTTTTCTTCACGTTTGCTGTTGTTCTTGAGATTTTCTTGTTTTTCGATCTTCCTTGACTCTGGTTTGCACTTCTATTTGTGTTTGTGTCCGCAATTGTCCGATCATCCGCGGGTTCCTTATCAAACTCCTCCGTCAAGTCCTCATAGATCTCCTCGGAGAGATTCCACTATTAGGGGTGGAACTTCGCCTCCTCTTACTCAGGGAAATCCTCGGGATAGACGTACATCCTCGTCCTCTGGTCAGAGGCCTTCGCTCAAAAGAGGTGATCCGCCGCAGGGGTCTAGATACGCCGTGAATCGTCCTAGAGATGGGTCTCTAAGAAACAGCAGCGTCCGCGTACTGAACTTCTAGATGTGCAGCTTCTCCGCGCCATGCCTCCACCGCGGACTAATCTTCCTCTGCCTCCACCTGTGCCTAGATCAGGCAAGTCAACTAAGAATCAGCCTCCGAAAAGGAAGGCTACGGAGATAGAATCTTCGGGAGATGTAGTTCCTCCAAAGAAGAAGGTAGCGGGTTCTGCGGAAGATGCTACGGGAGACACTTACGAAGATGACTCTGCTGTTACTTTTCGTCCTTTACCTTTGGGTAACAAGAAGTTCACTTTCAGACACATCGACCTTGAAGCCTTCAAAGTGAAGCACGGTCTTCAACACTTCCAAGTGCGCTTTTATGCCCCTGATAAAGATATAACCTATGAGATGGTTACCGATTATCGGTTATGATGCCTTTCATTTATTGATGGCCGTGGGTGCTTTCGAGGCTGGTTTGATGTTGCCTTTGTATAAAGTTGGTGATGATTTCACTACGGGTCTTGTCTGGCAAGCATCTTTTTGCTAAGAAAAGTCATAATCGTGGGGTGCGACGGTTGATGAGGAATTATCTTCGCCGTCTCCAGAATGCTATCTTCGTAGCAAAGGGCAAACGATGATGACCTGCTATAATCCCAGATTAGAAGAGGAGAAAGGGTGGTATACTCCCAAAATTTCCAACAAGTCCTTTGGAGATTATGTTAACGGGAAGACATGTAAGCCTTGGTCCGGTAATACTGAATATTGCTCTGTTATGGGGAAATTCGTCTTTTGAGCGAGGTAAAAGTGATTCCAAGATGGCGAGGATTCCCAGTGCTTGAAGGTCTTCATATTCTGTGATGAGAGAATTAAGCGTGATCATGACTATGAGTGGTCCTGCCCTTGTTCTTGAAGTTGTTGGTCCGTGGGCCTATGGTTGGGTCCCTGGACCCCATGGGCTGGCGACCTGCGGTGATAGTCCTTATCGCAAGCCTCTCCTTCTCGTTATGCCCATTCGCCCTCGCGAGATGAGTTTTGAAGGTATGGATTTTGCTTACAATCGTGATGTTGATGACGCGGAAGACGAAGATATCTCCCGTCTAACCTTCCTCAAGTAGAGTACTAATATTGCTAAGGTGTGTTGTTTGTTTTCTACGTATATATGCCCCTTCGTTTTCTTAAGTAATGTTGATTATGCCAAGGAAAGGAGAGATCAAATAGCTCTTTTATCATTGTATGTCTCGGGTGCTTGAAATAAAAGATCAATCCCAAGCAATCGTCAAATTCTCCCACAGAAGATTCTATACACTTCGAGGATGTGAACGAGTCCGGTGGATGGTGACGAGGATGTTTAGATGGGGAAGAGCGGTTGAAACTATAAAGCCCTTTCAAGAAGGAAATAGTGTTGCCGGTGGGGGCGTTGGTAGAGGTGATGGTGATCAGGCTACTGGTGGTGGTAGTGGTGATCAGGCCACTGGTGGTGGTAGTGGTGATCAGGCCACTGGTGGTGGTAGTGGTGAGCAGGCCCCTGGTGGTGGTGGTGATGTCGTGTCTGTGGGGCTGCTAAGTCAAGTGGGGCCGCGGGTATTGTGGACACGGAAATCACGGAAATCAAGTGGGGCCGCGAGTATTGTCTCACTGTTTCTAGCGCCATATTGTGAACACGGAAATCACGTAGGCTTCCACGTGTTCACAAACAATCTCAGTGTGAATTGAATATAAGCATTAAAGTGTGAGTATAGCATGAAATACATGGATAGATGTTGATTCATTGATTCCAAACCCCGCGGGTTTGTCATGATCTCATCAACATCCAAAATGGTAGATCTAAGAAGTAAACACATAAATGAAGATATATGAATGCTAAACGTAAAGGAGACGATGATTTACGTGGTTGGCCTTAAGGCCTACATCCACGGGTGCAGGGGTATTACTATGAGGTAAATGATTACAAGAATAGTCGTAAGACTTTGGGTGTTCATCAAGCCCGCGAGGTTGATGCTCATACTTACTTCTCTTGATTTCTCTCCTATTTTCTAGTTCTCTCCCAATGTTCCTCCCCCCCCTTCTCATGTTTGGAAGGGACATATATATAGTTAAGTTAAGTGGGTCCACTGGAAAAGAGATGTTGAAGTCTTATCTTCTTGTGCTCTGTGCATAATCCGCGGACTTCCTTATCATTCGCGCCTTCTATAATTCTATGTTCATTACGCGGATCACCCCCGCTCTCCTCGTTGGCCATCCGACACGTGCCCTCGAGCGACACTAAATGCGAGTAGTTGGGGGCGGTCCGGTCTGCGCCCAGGCGGTGTCGGTCTTCTCTTGTCACGTACACATTGTAGGTTGGACCTTCCCAGTAGTTGATTATATCTTACCTCGTGATGAGGTAAAGTGTATGCAGTAGTCCTTGATTTTCTGTGGGGATACCTTCCCTTGATGCTCCTTCATCTTCGACCGTTGATCTTGACGGATGCGTATCTAGATCCTATGGATGCCCTACGTGTCATCCACTTTATGTGACGTTAGCTCCACGTGGGCTTTAACTAGTACATGTGGTGAGGGAGATAAATAAGTGTACTTACGACCACAAGGAAGTGGAGATGTTCTTATGGTTGAATAACCAGGTTAGTTAACTTTTAATGCTCATTTTGAACATTTCATATTTTTTTTAAAAAACTTCTTTACTGATTCTTGTACTGTGGGTCGGTAACTAAGAAATTGAAGATGGGTTTGCTGTGACTTTTGAATAATATGCAGAGATGAATGGTTCGATTTTGGCAAAGATGGTTGCATCTAAAGGTTGAAGAAGAGAAGAATGAGGACCTTGCTGTTAGTCAGAGATGTTCAAAGTTCATGAAGGAGTAATTGGCAGTTAGGATTTTCTTTTTTTGTGAAGTCAAGAAATGGAGAAGAATGGAGGAGTCTGTGGTAGTAGTCTGTTGAAGTTGAGAAGAATGAGTCTGTTATTAAATTTTGAGATGAGAAGACAGAGAACAATTGGTGGCTGAGGTGTTGGGGTTTTTTGGTTGAAATGGCAAGACTGTAGGGAATGGAGTAGTTATGGTTGCACTGGAACTGTGTAAATGATATTGCAGTAAATGAGTTTCATTCCTGAGCTGAAGCTAGCTATTCATTCTTGAGTGTGGATCTTGTTATGAAGTGTGTGTTCAACTGGTTGAGATGCACCCACTGATTGTGTGAGGTATGGCTCAGAGTAAGATGGTTTCTGGTGGTGTTTGTGGATTATAATGTTAATGTAGGTCTGATCAATAAGGAATTTATTTCTTCTTCTATAGCCGCAGTAGAAGGATTTTAATCTGGAGTTAATACTAATGATGGTTATGATCCAGTACAGTTATTGGCAGTTCATAGAAAGGGAAATCATCATTATCATCTTTGTAATTACTTTGTTTAGTTAAGTGTACAATGGTAACTTTGTTTAGTTATTAGATTTTATTTAATATTTTTTATTATTACTACACAGAAGTCAATATTTAACAAAATCAACGCTGGTCAACGTTGGTCTTTAGACCAAACCCCGAGTACCAAAACCAAAATAACCCTAAGATAAAACCAAATCGAGATTAATTGGTACCGTCTAGAAAACGGATACCCCTGTTAGCAGCCATGAATGAGTTGTGCACCGGTACAACTATCAGCATGTATATGAATTTTATGACACTTGGCCATTTAAATTTAATTTGCTACAAGTAAGTGCCCATTTCTATGCTAATTAATGGATCGTGCATGAGAACGGAAAACCACAAGTCCTACAAGCTGATCTTCACCTATAAAAAGTGGTATTATACACAACTACAAGTATATGAAAAACAAAACTAACTGTCAAAGATAATTTTAAGGTTAAAATGTTGGAGGAACCTAAAAAACCGACAATTTCAATCCTGGGTTTTATTTTCTGTTAACAATCAATTAGGGAACGCAGCGAAATTGAGTTTTAAATTTTTTCTATCAAAACCCATTGTTTAATTAATAATAGCATGAGGGATTAAGAGATATGTGTACCTTTTCTAAATTATTCCAAATCCAGAAAACAACAACTTTTTCTTTGTAGAGCTCCCTGCTTTGAAGTTGTTATACTTACACGATTTGATCCCGTGAGCTTTAACACCAACGACTGTTTCTATCTGATTTGATTGATTTGATATTAAACCAATACCAACAGCAACCACCGAGAGAACTTGAAAGAGAAAAAAAAAAGGGAGCTCCTGTAGCTTTTTCTGTTTTTAACTATGAACCAAACCAAAGATTCTTGTCCCTATGGTAGTAACGAAAACAAAAGGCGTAAAGAAAAATCACGTGTGGGAAAGACTCGTTTCTGGTTTAGGGCTTTCACAAAAAATTCTTAATTGTATAAGGACGGGAGAATAAGAAGGCTTGGCGTTCTTAGCTTTCGGTGTATCTAGCTTTGATAGCTTGCTCCCCTTATATAGTTTTCATATTAGGAGCTATCCTTCTTGTTTTCAAACACCTTTTCCAAATACAATTAGGTCTCTTGGGCTACAAACAATTTTAGCTTTTCTTAACCGTAAAGGATTCTATGTGTATTACACAATTCCAAATACGATTAAGAAATTACAAGTCATTCCACCAAGGTCATGTAATTGACAAACACTCTAAAATTATCTGTTTTAATAAAAGTAAAACCCTTCCTCTACTTTCTTACAATAAGTCCCTCCGTTAATACCGGTATTCATAAATTCTCATAGGCGTGTAACAATTACACATCAGCTCCCTATGCAAAATTTATATTTGGTCCTTGATGCGCTTTTTACATTTTATTCTAATAATCACTTAAACAATTTAAGTGACCACTAGCTAGTCTAGCTAGAATAATAATTCCCGCACAATAATCCAAGGGAATACACACACGAGGCTGATACCATATTGAATATGTATATTCTTACTGCGCACTCACAATTATCCATCTTACCCAGATATTGGATCCAAATGACCTCACTGCTTGGTAAGACAAAACAGCCGGAAATACACGCAAGGTATATACATAATCTCAGGGTTAAGAACTTACGTAAAGTAGTAGCTTAGATCTATTCATTAATTAGATGATAAATAATGAATAGAACTAACCGACCGGTTCGATATAATCCAATTACATCAACGTGCTAGATTTAGAAGTCTCCACTCCTATGACAGAGATTTATCACAATACATATGTAATTATCATTACAAGTTATAATCTATCTAATGAAAATATTTCACATAGATTACGAACAAAAATGTCACCAATATATTATATCTCCCACTGTATAAATTACAAATATTATATTTGACCATATCTCATAAAGCATGTTTAATGTAAACTATTAAATAAAATCTAAAATGTGAATTCCTACTTATTGTTTTTGGCCATAATCCCAACATTTTCATCAAAACAAAGGGAGCCTAATGGAAACATAAAGCGAAACTTCTTCGCTTTCTTATATAACAAAATATGAAATAAACGGAGATGTTGTCTAATTTCTTAATGTTAGCGTTACTTAGATGATCTTAAAAAATCTTTTGAACACACTAATAAAAAGTTATCAAAAATAGGTTTTGGTTTGAGTGTGGAATTCATATATGTATCTTAAAAATCGAAAAGTTTGATGATGTGATATAAACTTTGAATCTGAACCAGGATACGCGATTATAAATATCTTCTCAGTTTGTTGTTATCTTGGTTTTCCAATGAATCAGGATAAGCATATTGAAATAATCCCCATGGGAGTGATAAATAGTTGAGCCGATACAAATTTTTAATGAAATTAGGGTTTAAGAGTATTGAAAACCATACCTTCGAAACAGACCTGAACTTGAAGACTGCGCTAAAAGAAAGATGAAGAAAAATCTCAAACCAAACATCATCTGTTATATGCTTTCGATCAACTCTTTTAATGGATGAATCTTTCGATCAACTCTTTTAATGGATGAATCTGAAATCGGTTTGTGTTTGCTGGGCAGAAAACGAAATAAATTAGGGCATTGCACTGCCTTTTTATTATGACTCGGGTTTCCGAATCGGTTTAGGAATTGAGGATCGAATACTGAGCCCACCAACACAAAAAACAAGATTTTGTGAGAGAAACTGAGAAAGGTTTTGGAATCCTTTAGTTAGACGATAGGATTTGAATTTTTTACAATTATATTTGTATAGCGGCCAACATTATTTGCTTTTCTCCGAGTAAATTGTCGTTTGATACCTGGGTTTGGTGAGAATCTGGTTTTGGTATTTATTATTGATCAGAGTTCTCACGAGTTCATCCTTGTGGGTTGTCCAATTAGAAAAATCAGCATTTATGTGATAAAATTCATCTTGTGGTTTGGCACTTCACTCAAACGCTCGTGGGTTGTCCACAAAATGTAATAAAATTCAGCTTGTTTTATTTTTACAAAACTAGCACCTGAACGACTATAAACCTCCATGTTCCCGGACACGCTTTTTATCACACTTTGGTCATTTCAAATTCAACCTGGGCATGCATGTGTAGTATTCCAATTAACAAATTGTGTGACCCAGTATGAAAAACCAACGAGTATTCCATGCTGATTCCTACATATTAAAGAGGGTATATGTATGCCAACGTTTGGAATTATACCACTAATTCTTCAGTTGAAAACATATGTATTGCAAACTGATTTTAGAGGTTAGGCTAAAATATAATTTGAGGATTGAAATGATGGAGAAAACTAAAAAGCGGACTACTTGGGCCAATAGAGTTATCTTGATCAAAACTTCAAGAGTTTTCCGATTGTGAACTCCTCGCATTATCTGAATATAAAGCTTAAGAGGTTTCACTGATGTGCAAATTGTATAATGGAAGAATATGTTAAACCGTATAATGTAAAGAGAACCATACAACAATCTTAGAATTTCAATAATTTTATAATGATTTAATTGTTATAAAAATATATACTTTATGTTTATTAGATTGTCTTATAAAATCCGCAACAAACTTTCTTTTGAATAAACTAAAATTTATTAAAACTCAGTTTTGGCAGAGGTTTGTTGCATAATTATTGCCACACCTGGCACATAAAGCCGTTAGAAATAAACTCAAAATACATAGAACTGAAAAGGATTTCAAAAAGGTTACAAATCAAGCTAGTTTCGCTAACAAAATTGCTGCACTATAATCCTTGCGATGTTTTCAATTGATGATCAAAGTGAAACGATCAAATTCCAGGTAATGGATTCAAAGGATTACACCAAGTTTTGTGAGGGTGAGGATGCCAACCATTAAGCTATGCTTTAACATAATGGACAAGTTTCTTCTCCACTTTGTTTTGAATTTTGTTTTGGGTTAGCTAGACAAATAATATTTGTCTATCTGTTTATATCAATAATATTGTCAATATTACTGAAAGATTATTCGCTTAATTGGGTTGTTTTTTTAATCACACTTATCATTCCTCGTCTTTCGGTTGTTCTGCTTGTCAATAGCCGGCATATACACACCGCATCTACTAATAAATTATGGGTATCGAGACGGATCATCGATTAGAGAAAACAAAATCAAAGATGAAATTAGAAGACAGATTAGAGTGGTTCGGCACTAACGCCTACATCCACTATGAAATCCCGTAGGGGTGAATTGCATTGATCTCCAGGCTTACTGGGATAGTTTACATTTTGATGATAAATCCTATTTATAGGATTATTGAATAAACAGTAAACCTAGAGTAACAAACTATGTTGACTAGGTAAACAAAACTTATCTAGCTAGAATACAGGATTTACTAGTTGGATTACATAATCTTGTACATGACTTGGTCTTCTACATATCTTCTTCACACGTCCACAGAATGCACTCAACTGACCACCTCAATCACCTCGGTGGCTAACATATGTACCATATATTCCAACATCTACCATGTAAGCTTCATAGTATTTGAAAATCCAAGAGGAAAAATAAAAACCGAACCGAAGGAAAAAAATAAATCTAAATTCTCTTAGGAGAAAGGGCATATCTACGCATTTTCCTTCCATAGCTCTTACCTTGACATTTTTTACTAAGAACATTTTCCTTTCGAGATTCATTATCTCCAATTTGGATCACATCTACTCTTTTCCATTGTAAGAAGATATTCATGTATCAGCAAGTGATATATGGATTTGGGTTGTTAGGGAAACCGGTGGGTTTAATGTGGAAACCCACTAGGCTTATTGTTGAAGCCCAAGAGTCTTGGATAATTATTTATAATTATTAATGTTATTTAAGATAAATGCAGGATCCTAAATAAAAGAGGATAATTATCTTAAATATTAATAATTATTCGAGATAATTGTTATTTAATATAAATGAGGATTATGATAAATATTATGGTTTATCATGAATCTGGATGTTATTTGAGATTTATACAGATGAGGGAGGTTATGAGGATAGCTAATCGAGAAAAGCTACATCTATTTTTGCCATATATAAGGCTAAATCTGACAAAAGGTACACAATTTCTATTCCTTTTCTTAACAACCACCCCATAGAACTCAGTTGTTTTAGCATCGGAGTATCTTTGCGGGTACTCCCACCACTTTCAATCAAAATTCTTTGGAGGATCTAATCAACTGATTCGATCATCATTACACATCTCGAAGATTGTTGGGGTGATTATTTTTGCACCAACACAATCATTTTCGGATTTTAATCCAAAGCCTTATAACTACCACATATAAGAACCGGAGAAAAGTAGAAAAACTGGCACTTCAATTTATCACAATCTCAAAATACATACATAGAACTAGAGAGAGAATACAAAAAGGAATATCCAAGAGTGCATTTTTAAAATATCCAAACATTATCCGATTTCATCGAAAGGAGAACTTTTTACCACTACCATATACCTATATGGCGCTAACATGTGCCACTTTTCTCACTTCAAAATCCAATTTTGTATTTCAATTGAATTCTTTCTTTTTCAATGCAATCTCCTCAAAGAAAATGAATTTTCAATTTATTTCGTTTCTTTCAATAATTTCACCATATGTACATTTTTCTCAAATTGCAATAAGCACCAAGTCGATTACAATAAGTTGGTGGGTAGCCTGGCAACAAGCTGCGCGCCAACACCCTTTTGGATAGATAAACCTATTCTATAAGAAAGAGTACCGATTATCTTATAATTAGCGTCATAGTTTGTGATACAATTCTTCAACCTCTTCAAGAGAATGATAGTTTCTTCGCCTAGTTCTCCTAAAGTAGAGAAGGCTAAAACACCAAAGCCATACCCATGAAGGGAGCACTTGTCTAGGTATTTATTTTGTTTACGCGTAGTAGCTCTAGATATGGCCTGACCGGGTATGAAAGTGTGCACTCCCCCGCCAGTGAATGGTGAAACCCAAAGTAACATTAAAACAGACATCCTTACAGTTCTCCCAACAAAGTGAACAAGAATATCCGCAGGTCTCAAGGAAGTATCGTTATCCGATAAAAAACCAAGCATTACCTCATTCCTCGCATGTACACCAGCTTTGTAACAAATATCAGCAAATACATCCCTCACTAGGTCGTGGCGGAATTTGAGACCGACATCATTAGCGCAATGCAAGGCATAGTTTCCGAAAATATCCATCTTTTTTTTACAACTTGAGCATGTACTATCTTCCATGAAAAGAGGTATGCCCAATCTATAAATTAACATGGACCTAAATTGACGAGGTCCTAGACTTTGATTTAAACCACTAATGGGAATCGCCTTAATAAAATCCAGAGCATGAGCCACCCTATTACTTTGCCATAAAACAGAATCCCGACTGGACATAGAGAAGTTTGACGGAATGTTCTTCTTAACAACATCAAAACATAACACTGCCAGGGAACGCATTGGATGGGGGGAAATATTATTGAGGTTGAAGGTAGAAGAAGACAATCCACATACCTCTAGGAAGTTATTCAAACCTTGATGGAAACACTTGCTAGGCACATCAGTGGAGGATGTATTAAGCATGGTTTCATGTAAACCCTTAGTCTGGAAGCAGGATGCGATATAACAATAGTGGCTAGTATCTTCCATAGTGTAAGTACCGAGACCGCCATCTTTCATTGGCAAGGTGGCAATACGCTGTTGGAGGGGTCTAAAGACTGCGCCGTCTCCTGTGACAATGTGTCAAAAAAAATTGGAACAAACGTTGAGCAAAAATGGATTTATCTTGAAGCAAATCCTAAGGGTTGGTGGTCCTCATAGAAAAATACAACTCGGACACCCCGGAGCAGCTGCATAACAAAAGAAGCTCGCTTTGAGGATCATATAGTTTCTTCACAGTGTCGATTAAATAGATCGTTTTGTCCACTCTAGCCTGAACTAAATCGCTGCAGAACTGAAGATCTAAGCTATCTGGACCGCCTAACAGTCTGACCCCTCTAGATGGCCTACCGATGTCTGCCGGAAACACATTATTTGCTAAAATCCTAGGGTCCATAACAGGCTAGAAGATCTTCGTTTTCTTGATGTTTAGATAAAGCCCTCTACTGCCACCTTCTGACTGAATGATGCGCAATGCCTTCGACACGTCCAGGTGTATCACCTACCAATGTCCCATCGTCCAAATACCACGCATGCAGGCCAATCTTGCATTGCGAAGAAATCATACAAACAAGCGGATGTAAAGTGAGTACAAATAATAAGGGACCTAAAGGGTCGCCTTGCTAAACTCCCAAGGCCGAAGATAGAGTGATTTCGTTGTAGTAATGTCTTGCTGGCTGAGCATAACAAAACTCCACCCACCTCGCAATACTTGGGCATTTACTCTGTACTTCCATGATCAGAGTGGTCTTGTCCACTAAATTAAACGCATTGGTGAAATCAACTAACATCATTGTCATGTTGCCGCGTCCCCCTTTCAACTCCAGTAGCATATTGGCCAAATGTAGAATGGCTTCTCCTCCACAGGGAATGCCCACTCCGAATTGATGATTACCTAAGTAGGAGGCCATTTCCTTAGCCATCGAAGTCGCTGCCAACTTTGAGCACATCCTCCTCAAAACAATGCCAACGGAAATTGGCCTCAATCCCCCATCAGGCTTGAGCAAAGGAGTTAATGGGGCACATGCCACAAACTCTCCCAAAACAACCGGGCACTTTCCTGCCAACCATAAGTTAACCACGCCGGCTATAGAAGCTAGGAGGTCCTTTGCAACAGCGGTCGTTGCGCCACTAAGACCATCTGTCAAGTGTTGAGCTCTCATACCGTCCCTTCCACAAGAAATGCCCCTAGGGAAGCTCCTAATCGCGCCTAAGATACCTTTAGCATCCACATAAACAGTCGCCACATTGATGGACTCGGAAGGTATGCAAGGTGGGAAGCTTGAGGGTGCTTAAGGCGCAGTTCATGGAGTGTGTCGGGTGTGGAAGGGGCAACACCATTAGAAGAGAGGACGCGTATGGCAGCATCATAGCGTGTCCTGATCTTATCTTTCTCTTACAAGCTTGCAGGTTTGTTTTTTTACTCTTTGCGTTGTGACTAGCTTGGCTTCGCTCTTTTCCGGATAGAACCAGCAAATTTTGAGCTAAGTTAAGGCAGCCATTTGTCTCCCTCCACTGAATCAAATCTTGATTTATATTAGCAGCCTGTAGTGTCTTTCTATTACCAGACCTCCCTTCATTGCCATTCTTGGGGGTGTACAATGCTAGAGTGCAGATGGGAAAGAGCAACAATTTAATCCAAGATGTTAAATCAGCAGGCTTAGATAGTACCTTGTCTACGGTTGCTTTCAGGGTTCGGGAGAAGCTGAGCCTGCACGATGGAGGAATGCTGGCAGTTGTTGGGAACTGTTTCTTAAAAATTGCATCCAGCAATTCAACAGTCAAGC
Organism: Papaver armeniacum; assembly: GCA_023531295.1. Classification (NCBI taxonomy): domain Eukaryota; kingdom Viridiplantae; phylum Streptophyta; class Magnoliopsida; order Ranunculales; family Papaveraceae; genus Papaver; species Papaver armeniacum. Next base: position 62,696 of record JAJJWW010013460.1, read on the forward strand.
CATTCTTATCTTCTTCAACAGCTGCAATGCATGCTTCAAGGGAACGTACACATGGTTTCACAATACCGTAGATCAAGAATTCAGCATTGTTGCCATCAAGGGGACCTGCGATAGTATCACTGTGTTCACGACAGGGACGACTCCATGCACGAAGGTGCATGCATTCACTGCACAACCACATCTGCGGCTGTCTTAAACCAACTTCAAAGATCCTCAAAGGACAATGAAAAGTTGAATCATCTAAAGGAGTAAGAGCAGGTTCAGATGATGACGAATCTTGGAGTGATGTCGAAGGTACTAGCTTCCTTGAAATGACTGGAGTAGAAGAGCTTGAGCGGAAAACAGGCTCTATGAAAGTGCCCAGGTGGTTCAGGAAATTCTTCAAACACTATATGCGTTAATCAGCTGCTACACTTCCGACCGAAACTTATTTCCTTCACTTTAACTAGAATCACAAAAGTAGAATCGGTTCCTAGAATCACAATAACTGAATCACAACAAAGTAGAAGAATCTCGGTCAAAGAATCACAGTATAAGAAGAATCACGGTAGTAGAAGAAGAATCACAACAAAGTAGAAGAATCTCATGTTTCTTCTTTACAGTTTCATTCTAATTTGTCCTATTAAGGTTATTCTTCGGCTTCCAACCGCGAAGGCGTTCATCTAGTAAGCCACAGAACTGGTATTTGCAATTTTACACAAGTGTATGCAACATTTATGCTCGTTAATAAATTGTGCATGAGAACCAAAAGCCGACGAGTCTTACATGTTGATTTTTACCTATAAAATTATATGCATTAGCTGTTGGTAAATATTACACATCTAAAATTATATGCATTCCGAAATGATTCTCCAGGGTAGGATGATAGATAATTTAAAGATTGAAATGATGGAGGAAACTAAAGAGCGGCGTAGTTTGGGTCAGAGGAGTTTTTCACCGAGTTGATAAATATCCTTAGCTTTCATGGAACCAAAAACCTAAAATTAATTAGTGAGTAAATGAAACATCCGAATCCAAGCACATTGTTACATTTTTATTTTTTGAAAAGACACATTGTTACATTTAGTAACAACAAATGTAAAATCCTTCCCTTATAAAATAAAAACTCCATGACACGGCGTCATATAAGGTTCATAGATCACATAAGAGATTTTGGTTATGCTAATAGGTTTTGCGTAAAAGCGGTGGATTATCAAAGATCTTAGATAGCAAAGCAGGCATTTTCAATTTGCATTTATATGGGACTGCAAAATCATGCGTGAGACCGAGTACCAAAATGTAAAATGGACGACATTCGATCATATTCGGGGTTCTGTTATGAGTAAATTATGCTTGGAAAGTTAATAAGAAAAAGGATTTAGTGGGTGAAAGGCTGAAAGCCAAAATAAACATGATGTGCCAAAAAAATGAACATGATGTGCCGTGTTGTGCTATGCTAGCACACTTATTTTATGTTTTCCAAAATAAATATTTCGGAGATATTTTAGTTAGTACATGTATTATTATAGAAATAAATTAGCATAACGAAAATAAAATGTCAAAAATTGGCTAAAACAATGATTCTTTTGTGAAATAAGCATCAAATGTGATGTATTGTGTAGTATTTTACTCATGACGTGGCATGCTTTCTTTGCGTGCCGTGTTGTGCTGTTGCCACGTGTTGTGTTGTGTTGTGCTGATGTGCCTATTTGTCTGGCAAAGTACAACACATTAAACAAACATGTTGTGCCCGTGCTAGGCCGATCACGTGTTGTACAGTGTTGTGCTCGAATTTTAACGTGTTGTGTTGTGCCATAAACGTGCTGGTCTGTCCCATTTTACACCTCTACTAGTACGTACTATTGTTCTTGTTTTTTGTCGATAAATATAAATGACTTTTTTTTTTCTTTCTTTTTTTTTTCTTTTTGACACGGTAAATTGGATTAAAGAGACTCAAACCAAACAACAACAGCAAAAACTAAAGAAAGACAAAAATCCTATAGTTTGAGGAAGATTATTCCCGCCTTATCAGACGCCAAGGTTTCACTAAAATCGCCGGAAAACTCATTCATCTAACTGCACAAATTTCTCAGCAGGATGAATGTTGAACATAAACCAGTGTCGTATATTGAATATCACGACACTTTGTCATTTAAAATTCATTATGGCCGAGGCATGTGCTATTTGTATGCTAGTTAATTAATGGTGTTTGGGAAAGATCTTTGCATGTTAATCTACCAATAAAATGAATAAGATTTTGTATCATACACTTAAGAATCGGTGGTATATGTACGCCAAATTGTATCATTGCTGCCGATAGATTATGGTGTGAATATTGTTAGAAAATGAGTCCGGTGGTCGAGATGAAAGTTAACTTTAAAATTGAAATGATGGAGGAAACTGAAAAGCATTGTTCGTCCAAACATAACTCTCCGAGTAATTCATAAGCACGAAGAAAAAGTGAGCAAGCAGAATGGGGATCTTTCGAATAATAAATTGGTTACACTATGACATACCATATAACAAGGGTCCAAGCCTAAAGTATATCTAGGTCTTAAGGTTTTTTGGGCGATCATTATTCATTTCATTCCATACCCCTTGTAGTATGATTTTTAGTTTTGTTGTTGTTTTTAATCATTTGGCTTCTTTTGGAAGTACTTTCAAGCAGGTTAATGGAGTTTTAAGTGAAAACCAACTGTTTTGTGACTAGAAAGGTAGGTATCATAGCGCTTTTAATACAGTTTTGGAATTTGTCAATTTTGAGTCGCTAAATGTGTAGTTACACTAAAAATTGACATAGATTCTATTATCAGATGGCTACAATTTTTTCTTTCTAAGAGATGAAATCAACAAAATGATTAAAGTATTCTCATATTTTCATAGATTTCCATTCTGATGCCAATATAAGCTAAACAGGTGTTGCTAAATCAAGGTTTTACCTATTTCCCATCCCCAATTTCCCTAAATCCCATCCATAACACGCAAATAGGTTTTTGTTTAACTCCTTCTAGGTAGGGTAAACAGAACTCGCCCTTATTTATTTTTATGGTAACTTTCATCTTTATCCATCACCGTCTTCTTCTTCTTCCCTCTCTCTCTGTCTAATCTATTTTTAAATCTCACCGGTAACATCTGTTAGTTGTCTTCATAATCGTGACACCTTATATCATATTACCTTATGTCATATTACCATTGATACTGGTAATGTTGTATTGTTAATGTACTTTTTATTTCCGAAGCACGTGTTGTTGATTGACATGAATCAGTGATCTTATAATAAGTTTGTACCGAATCAAGAAAAACGAGAACTACAATCAACCGAAAAATAAGTAATCAATTTTCTTTCTGCATCGGGCCTTCGTATTGATGCGATGTAAACAGTGCACTAATGAACATAGAATTTTCATAGTATTTTCCATCTCAATTAGTTTTTTATTTTCGAATTTTCACCAAATTTAATAATTTTAGGTTAATGGATTGTTATTTTTAACTGGCTACAGTAACTTAATGTATGGAATCCAAAGTGAATTTCGTAATTCAATCGCCAAACCTAATTAAAATGATGATTTAGCAATTGATTTCCAACCTAATCAATTTAGTGGTGGAGGCGGCGGTGGTGGTGTTAGAGAGTTTAGGTTAGCTATGAAATATATCAAAACTAGATCTTAACCCGTGCCGTAACGGCACGGGACGTTTTGTCTCTAATACGATATTGTTCACATTCCTCTTGCTTCATTTTATTCGTGAGTAATTATTTTGATATTCAAATAGGTTTTGGGAAACAAAATGGGTTACACGATCTTTTTATTTTTTACTTAAGCATGTTATTCCAATTTATTATACGGGACGGAGTAATAATGTTGTGCCAACATGAAAATAAAATACAAAATACAGTAAATAAAAATTTTCCCATTTATTGTTCCATCATACCATAATTTCAAACTTCAAAAAGAATATTTCATCTAACAATACATATACCTAAGCTGCCAATCCAACTCCATGATGTTTATGAATACATTTGTTAGAAATTATTGATAACTAAGGCTCTAAGGAGTGAAGCAAAAACCCATAATATTTTCCCTACTATAGATAAACACTATTTATTTATTTTTTGCAAATGTGAGAGTTATAAAAATGAAGAACCCTTGGCAATTGGAAGGTGAGATATACACATGTGAGTTGAAAATATAAACTTATAATAGTAAATCAAAACATGTGTAAGATTCTTTCTCTATCATACTGATAACATAAAATTGAAAAAATTCGTGGATAAAAAGATTTCACACCAACTATGCTAATTAGTGCATGAATGACGTTCTCACATCTAGTGTTACTCAAGTAATTTGGAGTTTTAAAGAGCATAGTCATATTGATATTTGTATCTACATAAATTCAACTAACCTTAGAAGAAAAATTATTAGTTTCAAGGTAGAGCCGACACAAACTTGTCACCTTCAATGTATACAACACACATTGGGTTTAATCGGACTTGAGATTAAACAAATACCCCAACATTAGTCAAATAATGTCTACAAATACGGATCGAAACAAAGTGCTAACGGGAAAAATGAGAGACTAACATCGTTCTACAAAGAAAATACCCTATATGTATCAAAGTTTGTTAACCAAACACATGTATTCAAATTAAAAAGTCATCAACTTAACACAAAAATGTAAAAGAACCCACGTTAAATCAATACTTGCATAAGCAAAACTTATAAGATAATTTTGTAATTATTAAATACCTTTAAAATCACTATTAGAGATTTAATTGCATGCCTCGTTAAAAACTACGGTATGACAAAATTGCAGATTAATCAGTAGATATTTCCTTTGGATATGTAGCAATTCAGAGAAGTTTACACTTTGGTGGTGATGCGTTCCATCTAAGTGTTGTTCGATTGATTATTTTTAGAAGGTTTCGGTTTTCATTGAGAAACCGAGAGGGAGCGTTTCATTATATTCATTATCATTGAAATCCAAGACCAGGCTAGCCCTCACGCTTACGGGATCTCAATACAACCTTAGATTTATCTATTGACGGAGAAACCTTGATACTAAATATGTAGTTTTTAGCGTTATTTATTATATAACGTGACATCCAAATGTTTTTTTCTTCTTCTTAATTTTCATGTATTTTAACCGAGTTTATATAGTGTTATCCTTTTGTAGCAGCACATAATTAACATAGTCAATTACTACTCATCAAAGTCGGCCAGTACCACAAACCACCAGATATCACTTCTTTCTCCACCACCACCATTTTCCATCCCTCGTAGAATATTGGGCACACTTATAACTTTTGATCCCACACATCATGTATAAAGTTTAGATTTAACAAACTTAGGTCGTCAATTAATTATTCAACTATATGTTTTTTTTAATACTGAAAATCATGCGTACGAATGGTTACCAAAGATTGCAGTGGTACCAAAAACAACCATTTTGTCTTATATGATTTTGTATCATCCCAAAAGTATTTGTTATCCGCCTTTTGTCATCGTGTCAAAAACAACCAACTATACTTTTCACAATACAATGTTACCCATCATGTAAAATTATTATTTTTGATTCAAAAAGAAAAAAACCAATACCACCGCCATTAAAACCATCCAGCGCCACTATTTCTTCCACCAAAACTAATGTTACCGCCTCCACCACTTAAGAACACCTTCCACCGCTTCCACCATTACTTCTTCCTCTACTACCACCACCACCACTAATATCTATTGAAATAATTTTTGTCAAAATTATTATTTATTGATGGAGATATGTATTAATATTAATTAAGGGATATTTATGATGTAAAATTAATAAATCATTTATCATGATAAATTAATGAGACATCAATTAATAAAACACTTATCTAATTAATATTTAAGTTGAACAAACCATAACCATAGATTTATCTTCTCTCTAGACAAATCGCTCATACTAATTAATAAAACACTTATACTAAGTAATATTTAAGTTGAACAAACAACCACTGTTGATTTATCTTTTCTATCAATTCCAACCAAGGTGGAACAATGGTTAGAGGCCACTCTTATGACACAATAGGTCATGAGTTCGAACCTCCCCGTTATAATTTTTGAAATTCCATATCTTGACTTGAGTATTCATTTTTAATTCATAATATTGGAATGAAAACCACGTGTGCGACTTGTAGGGTGTGGCATGGATAACCACAGCCTTTGATTTATCTTTGCCAAGGATAAATCCTGGCCACCACTCAGAAACAAACTGTGCTTTATACTTGAGATGGGTTTTGTCTACCCAATTTAAAAAGAGTTTTATAAAATCTAGTTTATGTGATGGGGATGGGAATTAGGAAAAATGGGGATGGGAAATAGGTAAAACCTAAATCAAATATGAGGTGACAACACAAAGTACCAGAATCTTATTTAGAATTAGGAAATAAAATTGAGGTGGCACGTAAATCATATGCCAACCTTAAAGAAAAAATGTTCTAACATTAAATGCCGAGTCCGATTCGGATCCCGAGACGAGATCAAATGCATAAGGTGTTAGTGATACAACATCCAGAGACCATTGTCCTTCTCTTTAATAGGGCCGACTCAGTGTAAGCTGATGGATCACTTTGGGCCACAATGCAATTTTTGCATTAAGTTGTAGATTTTGAGTCACCTGATGGCCGGTTACTTAACAATTATAAGTCAAATGATAGGAATTTTGGATTTGCATGCTTGTTAATAAATTATGTACTGAAATAAATATCACTCTTGTATGACACTTTCATTTAAAATTCAATTTGTCGTAGGTATTTGCGCAGTTTATGTTGCTAGTTAATAAATTGTGTGTGAGAAGGAAAAATCAACGGTCTTTCATGCTGATATCTTCCTATAAAAAGGTGGTGTTTGTATATGACAAATTGCCAATATTTTAATGTATAGCCGACAAATCGAACATAACTAAAATGCCAACAACTTGGGTCATGGCAGTTATCTCCATAAGTGTTTTTTGTTTTTTTTGAACCACTAGACTAAATATATTAATAAATTGTCAACGAGTGACAGAAATTCATACATCATCAACAAGGAATAGTAAAAAATACATTTATTGAGAGCCTCTAATACAGAAGATCTAAGATGCATTAAAAGTATAGAATACATATTCAAATAGAAATCAGATGTTTTCTGAGGCATGGTTTTTGGAACTCTTTCCAACTATTTGGATAACTTCTTCAAATCTTGATGCTCCCATAGCAAGGAGTAATAAGCACATAACATCATAATCACGATTAAAACCGGTAGCCATGGATCTTGTATCGAGTTGTAGAGATCAACGTCACGCCGGAGAAGATCGTCGTCAATGATATACATGAATATACCATCACATGTTAACAAAGTGCCATTAAGGCTATTATATTCTTCATAATGAAAGCATAAAAGTATACAAAACCTGACTCTAAAAACTGACTCATAATGAAGATCGTAGTCAGCCATTAGAAGACGATCATGAGAAATATATACAAAACCTGACTCTAAAATCCTTGTAGAACAAGGATAAGTTTTATTGAAAGCATAAAAACCTAATTAAAGTGTTACCCAAATTTACCCTAATTAATATTAGAGTAAATCTAGGCAACAGATTTACCAAAGGAATTGAAGAAGAAGAAGAGGTAGTTTGATTTTTTTGGGATATTCAGTTATGCAGAGCAATAGGAAAGAGAACAAAAATTGATGATCGACTATTCCATAAGTGCATTTGGCAAGCAGTAAAGGGAGCATCCGGTGCTTTCCACAATAATAACTGAAGGAATTTTTATCTTTGTCAATACATGGATCCTCCATGATGGAGGTAGGAAGGCAGACGTGGTATAAAATTTATGTAATTCCCCATTCGTAGAAGCCGTCTTTTTATTAAATCAACATTCGATTTGATTGTTGTACTTCGTGTTCACTAGATCATATGGTAAAAATTATTAGTAATAAACTTTGTTTCGAAAAATTTAAAAATTATGAAAAAAGAATCAGTTTTGGCTGAGTTTTGTTTGCAGTTTGGCATTCATTTTCGGATTTTAATCCAAGGATTTATCAATATCACGTCACAAACCAAAACTGGTACCTAGATTTATCACAAACTCAAAATACATAGAACTGTAAAAAGATTTCAAAAAGGTTAATGTAAAACAGAAACTAATTATTTATGAGACTAATTAAAAACAGAAAGAGCTTGGATCTAACTAGGGGAGCCACTTCTTACAAAAAAAAAAAAATACTAATTCAAACATGCATTTTACTCAGAAAATTATAAGTTAATATCTCAATGTACTCTCAAAAGGTAAAGATAGACGATCGCCAATGGCAATTTCCCCCGCCTTAAATGGCCTATAACGGATATGGTCGCCTCATAATAGTTATGGATGACTTGGTAAAATTTGTTTCACGGTGCTATTTTCGGATTAAGATGTAATTTGAGTAACGTGATAGATTATGGGTCAACTAATGTAAGTCACATAAGAGCATCTCCAACAGAGGGTGCTAAAAATCTTATGTGGAATTTTTATTTAGATCCTTATTTATGGGGTCATATGTATGTGGCAAAAATAGTAATGCTTTGCTCATGGAATATCTCCAATTGTGTGGGATCTTATTTTTAAGATTTGTTGTTTTGGATAATGATAAAATTGTTTCACTCTTTCCTAGGTTGAAAACAATTTATTCAAAAATAAAAATTTAAAATATAGGTAAGATGATGATGTGGAGGTCATTCTCAAGGTCTAAATAAGATATTTTCCAAGATCTTCATATTTATTTTCACACCCTTCCTATTTAATAGGACCCACTGTTGGAGATGAATTTAATGTAAATGAGGGTCTAAAATCTTATGTGTCATAAAAATATAAAACTCTTACCCTCTGTTGGAGATGCTCTAACATGAGTTAGCAATTTGTATGGTGGTTAATAAGTTGTATGTTGGAAACAAAACAATATCAATTTTGTGAATAGTGATAACAAATTTATGACACTTTGGTCATTCTAAATTCAATCTGGACAGAGGCATGTGCATGCAGTATTCCAGTTAATAAATTGTATGAGTACAAAAACTAACGAGTATTCCACGTTGATCTCTACCTACTAAATGGGGTATATGTATGTCAATGTTTTGAAATATACCTCAGATTGTTCGATAAATCATATACAACTGGAAATATATGTGTTACAAAATGATTTAAGAGGTTATGATGAATGATAATTTGAGGAATGAAATGATGGAGGAAACTAAAAGGCCCATTACTTGGGTCAAAGGAGTTATCTCAATCAAAACATAAAGATAATATGTTATATAATGGAAACAGATCCATACAATCGTCTTACAGCTTGATTATCCTTTTTACTATTTGATTATGTAAAAACTTCTATTTTTCTGTTCATTTGATTCACTTCTAAAATCTTCAATACATTGACTTTTCAAAAAACTAAAGATTTATCGTAAATCAGTTTTGCCAGAGTTTTGGTGTATAATCACGGCCACACCTGGCACCTTAAGTCAAAACAATTCAACTCAAAATACATAGAACTAGGGAAGGGCCAGTGAGGGGTCTAAGTGGGGCTTTAGCCTACCCCTCACAGCTGTAATTTTTTTTTTTTACTATAGGTATTAGTTGTGATTTTATTATTAGCCCCATGGTAATTAAATTTTTTATTATTATTACCCCCTACTCTATTTGTTTTCTTGCCCTTTTATTAGTCGATGAATTATTGACAAGTGAACAACTCTCGGTTCCTTTTCTTCTTTCTTGGAGAGTTCTAACAATATCTACTAAAAACCCTTGATTTGACATGATTTTCATCAATTTCTACTACATTTTGTGGTGATTCAATTGATTATACCTTCATTTTGATCTGGTCAAGCCTAAAGGTATCATGATTAATTTTTACTTGTAATTTTAGGTTTTATTTAAAAACTAGGGTTTTTGTTTATTTTGGTGATTCATACGTTTTGATTCTGTTTTTGGATTCTAAAAGTCTAAACTAAATAGGGTTTCATTGGTTATCTAAAAACTAGGGTATGAGTCAAGCCTAAAGGTATCATGATTAATTTTTACTTGTAATTTTAGGTTTTATTTAAAAACTAGGGATTTTGTTTATTTTGGTGATTCATACGTTTTGATTCTGTTTTTGGATTCTAAAAGTCTAAAACTAAATAGGGTTTCATTGGTTTCTTAATGAGTCGATCCATCTTGAGAATGAGATGTTGGTAATATTATCTTGCAAATTTGATGATTATTCAGTGAAAAGGACTTGATTTCATTGTTTGCTACTTTGCAAATTTTGAGTACCAAGTGGTGAATATTTTTTAATCACTTTGAAAAATGTGGAGTTTGGTATTCACTTTGACCACCATGTAGGTTGCAATCGAATGATTTAGTTTGTGTAATTTTATCTCCTTTTGTTTGTTTTTTTGGTATTTCACTTTAGATTCTGATGCAGTAATCTGCTCATGTTATGCCTGTTATGTTGTTGAATGATTTATGAATGGAATATACGGGTTTTAGTATTGGTGCCTCACTGCCTGTTAGAAATTCCAATGAATGAAGGATTAGAAGAACTTTGTGGTAACGGTGCTTCTGTAATTTCCGTCTTTTCTATAAAAAGCCAATTCAGATTAATTATTTCTTATGAGTTGTTTTCCTATTCACTCGCAATTGTTATGGTAAAATAAAATTGTATACTAGGTTTTGGTTGGTAGCTGGATTAAGGAGACCCAAACCAAACAATAAGAACATTAACTAAAGAAACACAGAAACCCTATAATCTTAGGAAGACTTTTCCCGCCTTGTCAAACATCGAGGTTTTACTAAAATCGCCCCATAATTTATTCATCTAATAGGACAAATTTCCTAGCAAGATGAATGTTGAACATAAAACAGATATTGTATATTGAGTATCATGACAATTTGTCATTTAAAATTCAATCTGTCAGAGGCATGTGCTATTTGTATGCTTGTTAATTAATCGTGTTTGGGAAAGAGCTTTGCATGCTGATCTACCTATAAAATGAAAAAGGTTTTGTACGCCAAATTCTATGATTGTCGATAGATTATAAAATGCATATTCTTAGAAAATGAGTCTAGGGTTCAGGATGAAAGTTGACTTGAAAAACGAAATGATGGAGGAAACTGAAAAGTGATGTCTATCCAAACGTAATTCACTGAGTTATACGTGTGTACAAAGATAGAAAGGGGACAAATACAATGGGTATCCTTGGGCGGAAAAAGTTGTTAGACTATGACATACCACATCACCAGGGTCCAAGCCCCAAGTCTAATTAGGTCTTACCATTTTTTTGCCGGTCGTTATTTTTAAAGTACAAAACAGTGCAATCTTTAGTTTAACTGCTTACCTTAGAAGTTGAAGGTCAAGACCAACTGTTTGTGACTATAAAGGTTGGTATGACAAAGCTTTTAGTACAGTTTTTGAATTTGTCTATTTTGAGCTGCTAAATGAGCTGTTACACTAAATTGACGTATATTCTATTAACAGTAGCCCACATTTTTTCTTTCTAAGAGATGAAATCAACTGGATGATTAAAGTGTTCTGAGAGTTTCATAAATCTCCATTGTGATCAATGTGATGTCAACATAAGCTCCACTGGTGCTGGTAAATCAAATATGAGGTGACTAACACAATATACCACAATCTTATTTAGAATAAGGAAATCAAATTGAGGTGGCACGTAAATCATATGCCAACCTCTAATTAGACACACCTGGAAAAATTTATTAACTTTTTCCAAGTGAAGATTTCAAAAAAGAAAGGTAATTTAAAAAAGCGGAAGGATCCCCTCACACTTTTATTGTGACACTATCTCACATGTTGGACGTTATTTTTATGAACAAAAATCAAACCGTAACTGTGTTGAAGCTAATATTTTGGGGATATGTTCCTCTTACCAAGTTGTATATGAATACCAAAAATGAGCACATTCTGAAATATAAAACCTCACAATCTACTGGTCTTAATTTCGACGACCAGAACTCCGTTGATTTTCAACAGCTCATTTTCAAAGTAGTAGATGGTGCTGTTATATATCTCGGAATACGCTCATTTTTGGTAGGTATGTATACCTTGGTAATAGGAACATATCCCCAAAATATTAGCTTCAAGTCGATTTGGTTTTTATTCGATAACAAGGAAAAGATTTCAACAAGAACAAAAACTAAAAGAAAGACAAAACCCTATAGTCTAAGGAAGACTTTTCCCGCCTGGTCAGCCACCAAGAAATGGTAGTATATGTACGCCAAATTGTACCATTGTCGATAGATTATGGTATGAATATTGTTAGGATGATAGTTAACTTGAAAATTGAAATGACGGAGGAAACTGAAAAGCATTGTTGCTCCAAACATAACTCTCAGAGAGTAATACATATGCACAAAGAAAAAGTGAGCAAGCAGAATGTGAATCTTTCGAATAACAAATTGGTTACAGTATGACATACCATATAACAAGGGTCTAAGCTCAAAGTGTATTAATTTAGGTCTTTAGGTTCTTTCGGGATCATTATTCATTTCATTCTATACCTCTTGTGGTATGATTTTTTAGTTTTGTTGTTGTTTTTAATCATTTGGCTTCCTTTTGGAAGTACTTTGAAGCAAGTTAATGGAGTTTTCAGTGAAAACCAACTGTTTGTGACTAGAAAGGTTGGTATCATAACGCCTTTAATACAGTTTTCGTAATTGTCTATTTTGAGTTGCTAAATGTGTAGTTGCACTAAAAATTGACGTAGATTCTATTAACAGATGGCTACAATTTTTTCTTTCTAAGAGGTGAAATCAACCAGATGATTAAGGTATTGTCAGATTTTCATAGATTTCCATTCTGATGCCAACATAAGCTAAACTGGTGCTGCTATATCAAATATGAGGTGACAACACAATGTACCAGAATCTTATTTAGAACAAGGAAACAAAATTGGGGCGGAACTTGCACCTATATCTTATACCAACCTCCGCCTCAAATAAATGCTCTAACATTAGGTGCCGAGTCAGATTCAAATCGCTAGCCGAGACTAAATGAATAAGATGTTAGTGGGACAGCATCCAGAAACCATTGTCCTTTTCTGATCTGGGGTCACCTAGAGGTGTAAATTGGGACGGGCCAGCGCTTTTATGGCACAACACAACACGTTAAAATTCGAGCACAGCACGGGCACAACACGTTTGTTTAATGTGTTGTGTTGTGCCAGACAAAATAGGCACACGGCACAGCACAACACGCGACACTTGTTAGCATGTGGCACAACACAGCACAACCCGCGAAGAAAGCACGCCACGTCATGCGTAAAATACTACACAATACATCACATTTAATGGACATTTCACAAAAAAAATATTGTTTTAGCCAATTTTTGACATTTTATTTTCGTTATGCTAATTTATTTCTATAATAACACATGTACTAACTAAAATATCTCCAAAATATTTATTTTGGAGAACATAAAATAAGTGCGCCAGCACAGCACAACATGACACAACACGGCACGCCATTTAGCACAGCCCTGCACAGCACGTCTGAATCTCCGGCATAGCCCAGCCCAGCACGCAGCACGCTAAGCACGTGACATCGTGGGCTGGGCTATGCCGGGCCGGCACGTTTTACACCTCTTGGGTCACCTAGTGTATGGATCACTTAGTAAAATTTGGGTCGCAATACAATTTTTGGATTCATCTTTAGATTTGCGATTTATATGCTGGTTATGAAGTTCTGTACCGGAACAGATATCACTCCTGTATGACACTTGGTCATTCAAAATTCAATTTAAAAATTTATGTGGAGCATCGGGAGATTGAAGTGATGGAAGAAACTAAAAATCCGACTACTTGGTTCATGGCAGTTATCTCAATATCCACAAGAGCTTTTGGGAGTAGTAAAGGGAGCATCGGGAGCTTTCCTCAATAATTACCGAACGATTGCATCATTTTTTACTATGCTCTGAAAAGTAAAAATAGACTTACTGGGACAAAAATGAGAATTTACAAAATTCTCATTGAGGACTAGGGGCGGAGCTGAGTGAGGACTAGGGAGGACAGTTGTCTTCCCTAGTATTTACAAAATGATCATTTTAGGTTTAGAAATTTAAGGTTTTCCATAATTAATTGATTCCCCTGGTTTCTACAAAATTGTTATAATATGCTTCATTTGTGTAACATTTTACATATATTTTAAAAAAAAATTACAACAAATTTTAACACTAGGTATAAGGTTTTGTGAAGTGTTGATATTTTGTGGAGTCTTGAGGCAAGTTCTGTATTTTTTATCGCAAAAGATCCTAAAAGAATTTAGGTGGCCTCCGGCCTCCATTAGTGTTATAGGTATCTACATCATCTACATCAATCTTATCAAAGTCCTTAGGTTATAGACATCTCTTCACAAAGAAGAGAAGTAATCTCTTCATGAGCAAGATGTAGATCCTCTCATAGCTTTGGAGCTGCGAGAGTTAGGAGAGAGTTGAAGATTAGTTGAGAACATGAAGAAAAAGAAGTGTTGTTGAGTATCAATTGTGTTGTGTAATCTCTGATATATAAATGAAGTGAATTTCTACTACATTAGACGTAGGCCATTACCTAACCACGTAAATCTCTGTGCCTTGTGTGTTCTATGTGCATTAATTCCGTTGAATGTTTATTTTTCGTTTCTGATGCCGGATCCTGGAATGCATCGAAGAATATGAATCTCTTGGAACAATAATAATTGTACCAGTGCTTCTTGCATAGTTGGCAGACTATGAGGGTCAGTACGTAAGCATGAAAATGCAACATGCACAAGATACATTATTTTCCTATTCACACAACATACGATTAAACCAATGAGATTGTGTGAATCACATTCAAGACGAATAACAGATGTTAGCCTTTCGAATTCACGGCAAATGGTGCCAAAATGGTGATGTCTGTATAAAAGTAGATATGTTAGGTTGCTCAAATTAGAGAAAGAAGTAGGTACGTAATGAATCAGTTGAATCCGAAGAATGTGTTGTTGCACAAGTTGATACTAAGTCACTAACAAAGTTCGCGAAATCTGAAAAATTGAAATTATGGAGTGTTCCTTGTAAACACAAACCAGCTAATTCCAGTTCCGCGATACTTCTGTCATTGTGAGAGCAAGTCTTATGGTGGAATCCAACCTATTCCAAGTGTGGAAAAATTGCGCAATGTCAAATCTAGTGGCTTCCAAGTGGGGGTTTTCCACAGTTTTTCCAAGCCATCTTCCATGAATTCGTGGGAAGGTCCGTGGAATCCATGGAAACGCGAATTAGATTAGCGTAAAACTATTCAGAATAGTGCGTTAGAAGACGGAAAACGCTAATAAGAATAGCGTCCAACGCTTTTTAGAATAGGGTAAAGCGCTGTTAAGAATAACATTTTTTTTTATCCATAGATTTAAAATGAGCTGTTGAAAATCTAATGGTGGAGAAAAAAAATCGCTAATCTTAATAGCGTAAAGCGTTATTCTGAATGGCATTTTTTATCTTTATTCTGATTAGCGTTTTACATTATTTTGAATAGCGTTTCTACTAATCCACCACTACGCTTGCACTTCCATCCACAACTCCAATTGCTGAGGTGGCGTGGAAGATGTAAGATGAAACTCTTCCACCACAAGACTTGCTCTGACAAGTGATTCCATACTACTTGCTTCACTAGTGAAAATGGAAGTTAAACCACTTTGCCAAAGACAAGAGGTAATCTCGTTAAAAACGAGCGTGTGTAAATCGGTTGGAATCTAGAAGTGGTTTTTCCAAAACGATCAATTTACGACAAAGGTTGAATCCTTTAAAAAAACTACTTTCTTCATCAGTGTATTGATAAGATTGATAAGACTCTGATAGACACAGTGGTTTATATGGATAATTTTACAAAAAAAATGGATTTGATTCAGCTGAATCAGCTGAATTTTAAACTGAGATCAAAATTAAAACTAAAATTTATATCAAAAGATTAATTCGGTTTACAACTTCAATATTTAAATATTACCCCAGTTCAACATATTAGAACCAAAACAAATCGGTAAACAACACTAGTATAGATTGGTTTCTTTGATATCATGTCCGCAAGAGCAATTCCTGTAACACTTTCATCCTCCAGTCCACTGTGAATAAGTATAGCAACACAAAGGATACTTCAGTGAAAGGCATCTGCATATAAATGGCCATAACTCTCAATGACGACAATAAAAAAATACATCGCGGTAGGCTGCTCAAGTGGAACAACAATAATAATAACAACAATGAGCATCAAGGATGACCATAACTCTCCTATCAAGGTTAAGGTCTATGCTAGTCCAAGAATTCATGTAATAGGAATTGTTCAACATTATAAATGGTGCAGAATCTGCATCTAGTCAAATAGCTGTAAAAACTGTTACTAGAGAAAATAAGGGCAGGGGAAATTGACTTACATATTCTACATGAACAAGGAATGGTATACTCTGGATGATATTATCCTGACTTTAATATGATGTTCAAGATCGTAGATCAGAAACTGATCATTCACATACACCTGTTATCATAAATTCAAATAATGAATCACTATTGGATCCTCAGGCTTACTATATATCCACTGACAATGTCTTTCTCAAGGGACACACAACTAAGGGATTAGTAGGTTGCGCACCATATCCAGCAAATCCTTCGGCAAAAATATAGGATACATCGCAGTAGGATGCTTAAGTGTTCTCTGCAACAGCAATAACAACAACAATGAGCACCAAGGATGACCATATCTCTCCTAACAAGATTAAGGTCTATGTTAGTCGAAGAATTCATATAATAGGTATAACGATTATATGGGAACCGTCCAACATTATAAATAGTGCATAATTCTACATATAATCAAATTGGTGCAGAAACTATCACCGGAAAAAATAAGGGTGGGGAAAATTGACTTACATATTGTGCATGAACAAGGAATGGTATACTCTGGCTGATATTATCTTGGCTTTAGTTTGATGTTCAGGATCCCGGATCAAAAACTGATCATTCACTTACACCTGCTATAAAAAAAAAATCAAGTAATGAATCATTTACGGACCCTCAACCTTACTATATAATCACTGACAATGTCTTTATTAAGGGACAAACAATTAAGGGATTCGTAGGTTATGCACCATATCCAGGGAATTCAAGTAAGTGAATTCATAGGTCACAATGTCTTCCATGAAGACATGCTTACTTGTTATCATCCCTGACCACCATAGAGTATCCAGTAACTGTATCCACCAACTGCTACAATACGAAACACAAGTACAACCCAACATATTAACAAGCTGCATTAGTCTCTGAAAAGAGTAGGCCTGGGTAAACAACAAGCATATCATGAAGGAAACAACAAAGATTTTATAGATTCCAAAAACTTATATAAGACGATTATTTATGGTAAGAAATATCCAACAAAATCATATCATAGAACATAATTTGATAAATTAGAAAAAAATGTATAAACATAAGCAACTAATGATTAAAACAACATTTGCGTAAAAGTTATAAATTATTGAAGCTAAATTCTAAAATGATTCAATCCTTTGGAGTATCCCTATATATGACCTAGTGGTAAGCATGTAAGAGTAATGTAAGCTACATTTAATTCAGTTGAAGACCTGGTAATTTTCTAATTGGAACTAAAGCAAAACAAAGATAAACCCAGTGTACTAACAATACTAACTAGAAAATAGAGAAATAGAAGGTTGAAGATTACTTACAATTTAGTAAAGGACGAGCCAGTGCAGGTAACACCTTTCCAATTCCCTCCACAAGGATTTTCACTATGTGGAATCCATCATGTTAGCTATTGTGGTGAGTTCAAGCTGGTGTACATAACCCCGAAGCATTAGATGCAGATCAAAAACATGCAAAAGAGAGATCCTGATGAATCAAACCCTCTTGCAAACTGCATCAGAAGCTAGTAAGTAACCAGTAAGTTAGTTTGAAAAAATATTTGATCATTCCTTCACTGGAAGTTACCTTATGAATCCAGAAAGAAAATCCCACTCCTTCAATTAACATATACTCCAACGTTGGATCTTTCTTTGATGCTCTCTTGTTTAACAGTTCCATGGCGCCTCTCTTCATGTAGTTGTTAGCAAACTTTACTGATACGAATTTGATCTGCGATAACCAATTTTTCTGATTAAAATAGTGAATCTACAAAACTTGATGCAGTACTACATGTTTGCACATAAAGATGACGTAAAACCAAGGGTACCTTGCTAATAATCCCAGGGTCAAGCATCCCATCTGTGGGAAATTGAAATTTTTTACAGTGCAACATCAACACATCTCTTGTCTTTTGATACATTATGCACACTATGCTCCATCCTAGTAACTAGAAGTCGAGAAAATTGCACCTTATAAGATTATTACTGAAGGAATAAGTATTTTTAAAGAAAATTTTCAAATCATGTAAATTAGAAGTCATACTTCTCTTACAAAGCCACCATCTTCTTTAATGCAGTATCACATGGAAGCCTAGGATCATCCTCATGCTAGAAACTTCAGATTCTACACTTCTTAAGTTCTCTGTACCCAAAAGTATCAACTTTTTTTCTCAGGACACTCGAAGGGCTTCAGGACTTCCCTTTCGCCAACCTTACGAAAAACAAAATAAAAACTAATCCTTAAGATATTGCAAGACTTGTTTCAAAGTAGGTTTTCAAAGCAGTCTACTGTATTGCAGTTAGTTGCGCAAATATGTTACTGGCATATGCATATTGTTGGATATATATAATTATCTCACCCATCTTAGCATCGAAAAACATGTCAAACATCCAAAGAATGGAAAGTCATCACCTGCAACTCCAATCTAATTCATAATCTAATGAATTTATTCAATAATACCTAACTCCACTAAACTTAACAAGAAAATCAGTCACCTCAATCTAAGTAGACAATACACATACATCCACATCCATGGAGGACCCTAGAAGCTAACAAAAATGAATCCTATTCTGCAAAATGTATTTCATAAAAATCAGACATTTAGATGAAGAAAATGAAATCTAAGCAACAACCCAAATCTTAAAATACCAAATTCACATACTTGAAAAAACAAAAACCAGAAATTGTCATACCAAATGAACACTAAGAAAATGAAGAGCATGACCAAATAATCGATCTGAACTAAAAAATGAACAAAATGACCAAGTCGAACATCAGTTTCAAATATTATTAATCAATAAATACAATTAAAATCATACAGAGAAAACATGTGAAATCTAACATATAACAATGAATCCAAATTCTTTCCAAAACCTTAATCAAAAAAACTAGGTCTACTAAAAACAAGTCAAAATACATATCAAAATCAAAATATCTTACAACAGACAGCCAACAAAATTCAATCAATTTCTCCTCCGAGCTTTGATAACGAACCCAGAAAATCAATTCGTTCTTCTTTTTCTTCTTCTAGACTGCATCAATTTGTTATTCAAAGCTAATCAAAAATTTATGAACATGCCCTAAAATTTTTCAGAGAGGAAGAGAAAAATGAAACTCCTGCAATTCTAGGGTTGTGAAAGAAATGTGGAAGATTTTCTTCTTACTTTTTTGGGTGCTATTAGAGTCTGAGAGTTTGTGGATGAGATCTGGGTTTGGGTATTGTTATGGTGCTGGTGGTGAGTGAATGGATATGCATAAGAAGAAGATGGTAGTGGTGGTGTGTGGTGGTGTGCTCGGAGTGATGGATTGGTAGCTGTGGCGGTGAGTGAATGGAGAAGAGAGGGGGGATTACAGGGTTTCTAGTTTCAGATTTATTTTTGGTGAAAGAGATGAGAGAGGCGCAGAGCTTAAAAGAGATAAAGTTAGTATAAATTTTCAGTGGTAGAGATAGGTTGGGATAAATCTTGGACGAGTGAAACCATGTGCTCTCACAGTGGTTCTTAAAACTCGATAATTTTACAAAAATACCCCCTAAGAAAACCACTGTGTGAGAGACAAGTTTTATTTTTTCATATTTTATTCAAGTAAAACAACTGTGTATCACGGAACTATTAGTTCGTTCTTCCTAGCACAGTAGTATTCTTAAAATTTAGGAAGTGGTTAAAAGTTCATTTTCCACTAGTGCTTGGACACGTTGTACTTAGAGTAGAACACCTTTTCCAAGAATTGGGCAGGAAAAGTAAGACCGGTTAAGGATACTAACTCAAGAGAGATTATTATTTTTATTTGATCGGTAAAGAATTTGGCGATGACGAGTTTCAAACTCAAGAGAGATTATATTTCTTCTTCTACTACTGCTTGTACAATGCAAAATTCACAAGAGACCTTAGCCTTCCGAGTTTCTTATGGATTGATGGTGCCAGCATGTGTATTCCAGAAGGCTTCTCTTAAATGTAACCCATGCTTTTAGTAATTATAACCCTTATAAAAAAGTCATCAATCAAACCAAATTGATTCTTATAATTATACATCATAACTCATGAAATCCTACACAATTTTTATATGTCCATAAAAATTGAATAAAATATAAAATCCCTATATAAGATCTGTGACATGATTGATTGACTTTTAAGAATACTCAATTTAATGTATCATAATTGAGAAAAAAGAAGATCATTTGCTTTTTTTTTAATTGAATAATAATGCTATGGAGTTTTAGAAAATTAAATTTTAGGAAAAAAATCAAAACCTTAGTTGATTTTTTCTCAATTTTCAATTGATATTGTTGTGGAGAATTTTTAAGAGAATAATAACTAGCATATATAACCTCCCTCAATATTAGGTTTAGTTTGTTTTTGGAAAAAAGTGAAAACTAAGGTTTATGATAAGGAAGTTGTAAGAATTGTGAAAAAACAATTATAAATTAAGAACCTTTAATTGGGGGATATGGGAGTTAATTGGGGGATATAGCTACAGGACAAAAAAGGTGTCCCAATAGCAATTCTGGGTGACCCCCTATGTAATTATTTTTTTAATTCCTAATCTAGTCCCCACTAATCAGGATTATTGATTAATTATAATTAGTAAAATGTTAAGTATTTGGGGGATAAATTAATGTGTATTTATTTTTATTTGAATTTGTGTGGGTTAGTTGAGAGTAGAAGGAGGGAAAATGGTTTTTGAGTGGAAATTTTTTTTGGAAAATGGAAGATGATTGTGATGAGAGAATTGCTGCTAAGAGGTTGAAAATTTGATTTTTTTTTCTTTGAATCCACCATTGTTACAGCTGAAAAAGCTTGGTGCCGGCATGGTATTCAACCAAAAACCCATGCGGGCAATTGTTGGAAATGTTCATAAATTGTTGTTCTGGTTTTCAACATCAGAATGTTGATTTTTTTCTGGTTTTGAACAGGTACCGGCATGGTAATCTGGTTTTCGAGCATGCCGGTACATGTTCCGGCATAGTATTTTGCTTAAATTTCTATGCGGAACGGGATGAAAAGTATCGAGAATGTTGATTTTTTTCACTTGACTACTAGGCATTGATAGGAAATTCTCAAACATGCTGGGGTACCATGTTCCGGCATATGATCTTCATCAATTCTGGCATGGTCATCATCACTTCCATTTTGAATTTTTCTGGTATTAATCAGTCCACTGCCGGCATGGTCAGTTGATATGAAGACCATGCCGGTATTGTTTTCCGGCATAGCATGTTGCTTTATTTTCTATGCCGGAAAACAATACCGGCATGGTCTTCATATCAACTGACCATGCCGGCAGTGGACTGATTAAAACCAGAATATCATTGTTTGTGCACAATAACTAGCGTGGCATTTTTATTAGCCCATATTCTTATGCGGCTCGAGCTTTAGCAAAGGAAAGACGTAAAAGCAAGGTGGTGTTCTCAAACCAGGTAAGGGAAAATTTCCAACTCTTTCCAACTCAAGAGAGATTTTACTTTTTCTTCTTCTTTTTTTACCACTCACAACATTTTCTAGTTACGAACTTACGATACTGAAACGGATACATCACGAATTTTATTTCTTCAACGAAAAAAACACACATGAAAGAAAAACACCATTTATCGCTGCAGGCTCCAAGAAACAAAATATAAAGTACGATGCTGATTATTGTAACTAAAAGCGTAATAAAAATAACTTGATATCCCATAGATCACATTGGCTGCAGCTAGCTTATGACCACGTGATATATAGCTTCATTTACTGATATTCTTATGTGGTTGGAGATGGTGGTGGTGGAGGTATGACATCTCCACAGCAACAAACACATAAAACTCTTGTTGAGCTTCCAAAAAAATTACTACCTACTAATACTATTTTAATTCTTTCGGTAAATTTTTTGCCATTTTTTTGACACCATTGAGGACATTCCTTGAAGTCTTCAACACCTCCACAATCAAAGTTCTCCCCTCCTACATGGGTTCGTTCAAGGTTACTCGCTCGACAGGAACCACTATGAACAATAAGCCCTACATAAACAAAATAAAATTACAAAAAAGATGCAACTTAGTGTTCAATTTATATCACCAATGACCCTTGCTTCATCAGCTGGAACGAATATCGACAGCTGCTGCTCCATGCATGTTATGATTTTGTCCTTAATTTAATTAGATTAATCTAGATGTTATATAATATTTAGTGCATCTTCTTCTGATTTAAAATAACTCTTTTTTCGGTCAATCTAAAACATAAATAAACAAAAGACATCTGTAGAGAGAAAAACGCGTGGATGATGGGATAAAGATGAACTGGTTGGCACAACCATTGACAATGGTTTTTTTTTTTTTTTTTTCCTTTCTATCGAACGGATTTGCTTTATAGAATGTACAGAGTTACTGATTAAGGTAGCATATCTGCAAATAGTGGTGAAAACATGCACTTTTTGTATAGATGTTGTTTTATCTTATATTTAATTTAAGATCGAGGAATGATTCATGGACACTATCATATATAATTTCAGTCATTTTCTACGTAAAAACCGAAATAATAATGAAGTTAAATGTAATATTTCGATGATATATTCATCTTATAAGTGAGCGCAATTCGAGGAGCCCAATTTTGTGCACACTCCTTTGACGAGTGTGCACATAACAAATCAATATTAGGCCTCTTCCTATGCACATGCCAAAAAAATGGTGTTTGGCATGCCACCCGGCATGCCAAACCATTTGCGCCACTATGGGGAAACCGCTGAGCGATCGAATCCCTAGCGAGCGATATTGACAATATCGCCAGCGGTAAAGTGAATATCGCTGGCGATATTCACTCTAGCAGTAACGGCTATTTCTTCATCGCTATAAATAGGTAACTTTCAAACTCAACACTTACCCCAAATTTTTTACACAAAAAATTTCTCTTCTTCTCAATCTATTATTCTCTTTTCTCAATTCAATTTATTTCTTCTATTTTCTCCAAATGGCACAATTAACCCAACTTGATTCGGCAACACAACTTGATTTTTCTGGAGTAGTACTTGAAGGTGCCGTTGAGAAGATATGTGATAGATTTAAAGAAATAAGTAAGAAGCAAAGAAGTCTCCAAGTTTTGGATATCAACCAAGTCAAAACCGCAACTAAGAGAAGGCCAAGAAAGGTTAAAGGAAAGGAAAATCAAGGCAAAACAAATTTGAAGCCAAAGAAGAAGATAAACAAAGGGGACTCCGTTTATAAGCGCATTGATTGGAAATTTGGTGAAATGAAGAAGATTAACAAGATGAAGAACATTGTCCCAAATTTTTATTTTTAAAGTCTAGTTTTTTTGTCTAGTTTTATGTCTTGTAAAATGACTATTTTAATTATATTGAAGTTTTTAATTTTGTGAAGTTTAATGAATTTGAAAATTTGACGAATATTGTTGAAAATTAATATTAATTATATTCTTATGCGACGATATTCCACACGACACCTTTCCCGAATTTTAGGTTTCGCCTCACTTGACATCTCCTAATTTGACTTCTCCTAGTTTTGTCTACAATTGCACGACAAGAGGCTCTTGATTTTGGATAATACGGTGGTTTGCCATGCCCTCGTTGATTCATATTATCAGCCATGCTCTCTAAGGAATTGGAGATTAAGAAATTCTAGAGAGATTGAGAAATTCTTAAGAGATTAAGAAATTCTGGTGTGAGTTGAAATGAGATTAAAATTATGTATTTATAGAGGGGGAAATATTAGCCGTTGGATGAAGATCTGATGAGCGATTATCATAGTACCGAGCGATTATCATAGTATCGAGCGACAGCTTGACTGTCGCTGTCGAGTGAATGACCATCGAACGATAGTTTGACCATCGAGCGATCAAGACTCTATCGCTCGCTGGAAACTCTATCGTGTATGCCTATATGCCAGGAAAAATATATTGGCATATGAGTTTGGCAGTTTGGCATACCCATAGTGGGTGCATATATGCCAAATACCATGTTTTGGCATGTGCATAGGAAGAGGCCTTATTGGCTGATCCAAACGGACAGTTATCTAATATTTTGATTTTTTATTTTTGGATTTTAATAAAAATTGGAATCTATAAAGTATGTGCCGCCTTTCAAGGGAGAACAAATCTGATGGAAATTTTCATTTTTCTTTCTTCACATTTGCCGATTATAACCAGGAAAATGAAATGATTTATCCTTCCATTTTGTGTTGTTGAGATAGAAGAAGATTAATTTCTAGATTTTCATTCACGTGCATCTAATTTGGTGAGTTTTAAAATTATCTACTCCCTCCGTTCCGATTTACTTGACATTGTAGGATTTTTCACGGATATTAAGAAATATCAGAGAGAGAGTATAATCTTTCCAAAAATATCCATATTAATTCCTACATAAAGAGTTAAATACCCTAGTTTTGTGTTTCTAGAATCTAGGGAAAGTTATCAATCCCATAGTAATGTACTTGTGATGTACAAGATTGAGTATATATCCTCCATGTGGTATATTTAAATATTATAGAGTAATTATTTTTGGTTGATTACCATGAGATTTAATTCTCTGGTGTGATTCCAAAGCAGGGATATATTAGTGAAAATTGAGAAAAAAAACTAAAACTATCATCTAATTTGGAACATAAAAGTAACCCTAAAAAAGCAAGTAAAGTGGAACGGAGGGAGTAATTGATAACAACATTTTCCGGAATGCTAATTTGTAGTTTCAGATTGCCCTAAAGAGTTCTGGAATCTAAATGATCAAATTGCTGAGAAGCTATTCATGAGTCCCTGTTGTTATCATATTGAACTGGAAGTACCTACCGACGATGATGGATCGAAGGGTAAGAAATATTCTAATGGAAGTGGTTTTGACTTTGACAGAAAGAGATCGAAAGAGAGTAAGGTAGACTGATGATCATCATGTTGTGGGAATCATAGAAGCTCTTTCGTCTGCATATTTCCTTTCACGATAAATATGCTTGCCATTTTTAGATCAAAATATGTTAGAAAAACAAAAAATAAATCTAGATATATTAGTATTAAATAACTATTGGTTTGAAACAACCAATAGAATTGATTTGTTACGTGCACACTCCTTATTCCAAATCGAGATACAAAACCTCACAATCTGGCGATCTTAATTTTAACCGTTAATTTTTAACGGTTGATATTCAAATGGGTAAATGGTGATGTTATACGTCTCGAATTGTGCTTATTTTTGGTAGAAATGTAGAGTCTTATAATTGAAATATATCATCGAAAAATTAGATTTAAATTCATTATCGTTTGGATTATGCAGAAAAAATCACTCAAATCATATATGATAATATCCATCTAAGAGTAATAAATTATATATACTTACCATCATCCTCCTCTTTTTTTTGTTTTCCAACTGCCTCTTCAAAGAATTCTTTAATTAGATGAGCATCTACTTCTTTAATTTGTGTTGGCATCTGCTGAAATTCCTTTCTTGCTCCATCCTCTTTCTCACCTGCAAATAATTGTTGTTGGCATTTTTAGGGGCAACTCAAAAATGGTTTGGGGCTGCTTAATAAATTATCTACCAATTTTCTCAAACTTTGAAATTTTCGAATTTTTGATCTACCAATTTTCTCAAACTTTGAAATTTTCGAATTTTTCTACTTAATTTCATAACCAATAGTATTGATGAATATATTATCGACCGATGACGGAAAAAATACATTCTCCAAAATTTAGAATGTACTTCTTTCATAATCGGTAGTTTCGACAAATTGGTTATCTACCTATTATGAAAGTCGTTGTCAAATTTGTTGGAATATTCAAACTTTTCTACATTGATACATTGATAGGCAGTAGAATTGACAAATAAATTATTTACCAATTTTTTTTTATTTTGTTTTTTTTGAAAACTAATGATTTTATTTATATAAACTAATAAGAGTTCATACATGAAATATATTATACAAAACTTTTGGTTGGTAGCCTAGCAACAAGCTGGGCTCCAACTCCTCTTTTACCAATTATAAAAGAAATAAATAATTTCCTAAAAAAATACAAAATGGTTACCGGACACCGTCAATTCTATCAAAACTACAAAATGGTTGTCAGTTACTTCGGGAGAAAAAAAAAAAGAACCCACAATTGGGGATATCAAAACTAATTGGGGGATATGAATTACTTCCCCCAACCCATGATTTCGGCTAAGGGGTGACCATTGGTTATGAAAATACTAAAATACCCTTCCCACAAAATAAAAATCAAAAACTTAAAATCAAAAACTTAAAATCAAAAAACAAAATCATATCCCCCATTTCCATCTCCACTTCTTATTAATCTTATTTAGGGGTGGAGCTTTGAAACCCAAATATTTCAAATTCTCTTCTCCTCAAATTCTAAACTCTCCCCACTCTATATCAAATTAGGGGTGGAGCAAAACTCATCTTATTTAGGGGTGGAGCAAAACTCATCATTTATATTTCTCATTCCCTTTCAAATTCTAAACTCTCCTCACTCTATATCAAATTCTCTTCTCCTCACTTTGGAAACCAATTTTTTTTTTATTCGGAAGTGATGAAGATCATGCTGAAAGTGATGATGACCATGCGGAATTGATGAAGACCATCCGGTATCATGTTAAGGCATATGGTCTTCATCAATTCCAAGATGGTCTTCATCACTTCCGTTTTGAAATTTTTCGGTATTAATCGGTCCACTTAGGCATAAAAAATAAGGCGGCATGCTATCTTGGGAAAACAATACCGGCATGGTCTTCATATCAGCGACCATCTCAGGCACTTGGATCGATTAATACGAGTAAAAAAATTTCAAAATGGAAGTGATGAAGACCATGCCGGAATTGATGAAGACCATATCCGGAACATGATACCGGCATGCTCGAGAATTTCCTATCAATGCCTAGGTAGTCAAGTGAAAAAAAAATCAACATTCGGATACTTTTCATCTGTTCCGGCATAGGAATTTAAGCAAAATACTATCTTAGGAACATGTACCGGCATGCTCGAATCCATGATTACCATGCCGGTACCTGTTCAAAACCAGAAAAAAATCAACATCAAAACCAGTGGCAAACAATTTATGAACAATTTATGAACATTTCCAATTTATGAACATTTCCAACAATTGCCCACATGGGTTTTTGGTTGAATACCATGCCGGCACCAAGCTTTTTCAGCTGCAACAATGGTGGATTCAAAGAAAAAAAAATCAATTTTTCAACCTCTTATTAGCGGTAATTCTCTCATCACAATCATCTTCCATTTTCAAAAAAAAATTCCACTCAATTTTTTTTTTCTCTCCTTCTACTCCTCACTCACACAAATTAAAATAAAAACACACACTAATCTATCCCCCAATACTTAAGTTTTTTACTAATTATTATTAACCACTAAACATGATTAGTGAGGGGTATATTAGGATTTAAAAAAATATTTAGATAAGGGGTGACCCAGCTTTGCTATTTGGATCCCTATTTTGTCTTGTAGCTATATCCCCCAATTAGATTTCATATCCCCCAATTGTGGGTTCAAAAAAAACCTAAGAAAACCGTGGTGGTATGTAGATTTCACAATTTTATTTGGTTAGATCAAAACTGATGATCTTTTTCCAAAACTAGTTTGATAATCCAAGATTTGGGATCAATAATTATATTTAGACTTCATAAAATAAAATTAAATCGGTCAATTTCACCTAAAATTGCTTTAAACTAAAAAAAGTAATATTGGAAAACTGATCATGTATACACGTACACTTACCTCTAAGTGCCTCCTTTACCTCCTCAGGTAAATCCTGTCCAACTGTCAACGATACCGTGATAATCATGAGAAAGAAAAAGACAGTGGAAAAACTGCTAACATAATTTCCCGCCATATTTTTTGAAATTTCTTGAGAGATTTTGATGTGATAGTCAGATGCAAATTAGTGTTCTATTTATATCACCAATTGGCCCCTGCTTCATCAGCTGGAACGAATAATGACAGCTGATGCTGCTCTGTGCACATTGTGATTTTGTCCTTAATTTAATTAGATTTAATCGAGATGTTATAAAAGATTTAGTGCATCTTCTTCTGATTTAAAATAACTCTTTCTTTTGTCAATCTAAAACATAAATAAACAAAAGACATCTATACAGAATGACGGGATAAAGATGAACTGGTTCCCACGACCATTAATGATGTTATTTTTTTATTTTATTTTCTTTCGATCGAACAGATTTGCTATATCGGAAACCATTTGATAAAGATGAACTGGTTCGCACGACCATTAATGATGTTATTTGTTACTCCCTCTGTCCGTTTTTATCTGTCCTAATTTCTACTTTGGTATGTCCATTTTTATCCGTCTGCTCTGTTTATAGACATACTTTTCCCTTAAACTATCAAATATACCTTTATCTTTGTAATCATAAAATCATTTTTAATATCCAAATCTTAAATAATATTACCATATTTATGGAAAAAAAACTTACTCAATATCTTTGTATTAATTGTCATTCCTTTTTTTAAATAAAAACATTTATGAATAGTTATAAAATTCCTAATAAACTTCTACTTATTTTAACACTAATAATTTAGTTTTGGTAATAATATAACATTAAATAGGCTAGTCAAGGGCTAGTCATGACAATTTATAAGATTTCCTTAATATCTTGACTTAGTCAAAGCGGACTCTTAATTTCGGACGGAGGGAGTATTTTTTTATTTTATTAATGATGTACAGAGTTATTAATTAAAGTAGCAAATATCGGAAACCGACCAACGAAATCCGGAAAGGAGGATTTTTTTGATTAAATTACTATATTTATTATTAGTACAATCTCCCCCCTTTAATGAGCGCAATGGATATGAAAATCCACTCTCCATATCCGTTCGATTTCCTTATTTTAATTTCCTGCCGTCAGATCTCAAGAATCCGGGAATGGCGCCGAAAAAAATTCCCGTGTGCACTTTTCATGTCATTCGTTCGGTCGTTTGACTAAATTCTAGGAATGCGATGGAGGCCGTCCATCTGATAAGTAAGTTCTAATACGTATAATATTTTGGGGGTTTGTGTTAATATTACTAAATTTACAAGGACCTAAACGTGAAAAATATATATCAAATGTTTTCTGCTCCGTCGCTTCTTTGAGTTGGGTTTAGAGGAGGAGAAAACCTATCCTTGCTACAAATGAAGATCGATATCCATGAGATTCAGTACCAAATTTCAATAGAAGTTTTCTTCTCCATTGAATCGCAGAACACGAGTGATTTTATGGTCGGATTAATCTTCACTTAACAAATTGGGGTTTTGACATCTAATAATAATGTTGAATAGATTGGGACGACCAACTTTCTCTCTCATGCGCTCTGCAACTTTCTCTCCATTAACGTAAATCTAAAAACAAAATTTTTCTTCTGTTCTTTAACATAATCAAACCCATTTTTATCTCATAAATATCTTCCGTATCCTGTAATTTAATAAGTTTTTGGATTTCTTCGTATTTCAACGAAGATTTCTTACTTTTAAATTTCAGATTTTTTTAAGTTTCTATTGCCTTTGGCAACTTTCAAAACCAATTATTCTAACTCTTCCCTGTTTCATCATGTCTATCTCAAAACTTTCAAATCAACATTAACTAAACCAAAAGAACGATATGATTCGTCAGTTTGAACAATATCTTAATCAAAATTCTCCATCCAAGAAGATCTGTATTGATACTCCTCTGCCAAACCAATCCAAAAATTATCAAAATTAGTTAGTTCTTCTGATCCTTTCACCAAGAACTTTCCAAATTTCAAATGTAAGAGAACTTCTCCATAAACTATGGAGATCTTTTAATCAAAAGTTTTATGTTTCAGAATTTACATGTGAAACTTATCTCATCAAGTTTGAATCACAGTCAGATTCTGAATTCATCATGGAATCCTCCCCATGGATGATGAGAGACGATCTTCTGGCTTTAGAAAGATGTGTTCCTAATAAACTTCCACATGAATATACTTTTGACAAAGTAAAGTTTTGGGCTCAGTTACATGGTTTACCAGTTAATTATCTGGATAGAAAATTTATTCAGAAATTAATTATCCATGTTGGAAGTAACATAACAATATCTCTTCAGGAATCAAGCAACTGGGGAAAATTTGCTAGAGTTAGAATTCCTATGGATATTAAAAAACCACTCAGGGATTCTATAACTTTCCCTATTTCAAATGGACAAGAGATTTCTGCAGAAATCAAATACGAGAGACTTCCTAGATTCTTTATGTTTTGTGGTCTTCTTGGTCATCTAATGAAAATATGTCCAACGATTCATCAACTAAAGGATAAAGTGCATCAGGATTTTCCTCCAGAACTCCAACAATAGGCATACGATCTCATTGTCCCAAAATACCATCGTTCAGTTAATGCTTCTACCAAGAACTATGGTAATGATTTCGTGGATTCCAATGAAGATATTTACCAAGAAGAAGATATTGGTGAATCTATGGATCATCGGAGATTGACAATAACGAAGTTTGCAGGTTTGGTGAGTCATCATTACGACACATCGATATTTGGTTAACTATTGTTGAACCAACTAATGTACAAGTTTGGGTACGGTTACACAAACCTAGAAACGTACATAACATGTGTATAACAAGCTATGTTTCCGATCTAAAGGTTGATAAATATTAACTTGAGTCTAATCAGGTTTTCATCTAACGGTGGATATTGAATGCTTTTTTTACTAAGCTAACATTGATTGCAAACCCTGATTTGAAAGATTATATAAGGAAGAACTATAGCAACTGGGAAACCTAATCCCCGCACATTATGTATGATACTAGTTGTGCTAAGCTAGAGTTGATTCTCCTTTCACCTTTGGTTTCTTCTTCTAAACTAGGTTAACGACTTAAAGACTTCATTGGGATTGTGAAGCCAGACCGATACTACTTTCCTTGTAGTTGTGTGATCTGATATTGTTGTTTCTATCGTACGAGTACAATTGTAATAATTGGCTTGAGATTTATATCTCCGATAGGCAAGATATAAAATAAATCACAAACACTTCGTCTCATCGTTTGTGATTCCACAATATATCTTTTTTCGCTGCGTCGATTAAGAATATTGTGAGATGATCAATAATACTAGGTTGTTCTTCGGGAATATAAGTCCGGGTTATTGATCAAAACTCATAGGTTTATTTGTGGAAGATGGATTTATATATTCTGTAGACTTTTCTGTGTGATACATATTTGTTTATTAAAGTCTTCGACTTTGGGTCGTAGCAACTGTTAGTTTTGGGTGAGATCAGCTAAGAGAATCCCTAATTTTATTCGAGGAATAAGCGTTAATCCTACTAGAGGTATAAAACAAGGGGATTTTCTTTGTTAATGATTCCCATGTGATTCTTCGAGGAATAGATATCTAAATAATAACGGATCAGTTAAGGGAATACCTATGATTTTGATTTTGTTTTGTTAATGGGGAAGGTGTTGTCTTAACGCTTGTTCAAGGGGAAAACTACATTCCTACAATCACCTCGTATTTGGATATTCTGCAAATGTAGATTCACTGTCCACTCCAAGGACGGAGGATAGGTAGACTAGATAAAACATTTTTACAAAACTCAACTTTGCTAGCTTGTAGCAGAATTTATGACAATAAACAAAAATTTATTGACTAGATCTTCTTCACACAACTTAAGCTCTTTTTTTTTATTTTTTTGACAATAAAGTTAAACTTTTTTAGTTTAGAATTATCTATGAAAAGAGGGGGTCCAAATAAAAATCCATAATGCCTAACTTTCTTTTAAGACATCATCAGTCCTTTGCAACTTGGGATGAGTTTTTTTGTTAAAGAAAAATTTTTGTTGGAGGAAGAGCAATTTGTGATTCGGGAAGAGAAAAAATCATAATCACTCACTAACTAGGACTGATTCAATATGTTTATGTGAGTCCGACTAAAACGATCTTAGTTATATTCTCACAAATTCTTCACATCCTTATAATCAAGAACACTTTTAACTTGACGTTAGATATATGCCTCATTCCATTAGTAGATGTCATTGAAAAATGCCCTAATACGGGGTGCAGTGTTGGAAATCTGCCCCAATGTTAAAAATAGTTGGAAATATGCCTCATTCCATTAACACTGCCATCCAATCCAGTTAAGTCACGTGTGTAGGGCTACCATCACCACCGAAACCACCGCCGCCACCACCAAAACCTTAAACCCCGATCCCTAAACCACTAGCAGTCTTGAAAACTCTTAGGATTTCTTTGTTTGCCGCTACTGCACATCTGGTGAGCTCTAACTCTACTTTGATCATTCACTCAGGTAGTGGAATGATATTTGGAGGGGTAATACATCTCTGGCATCTGCATTCCCTTCACTCTACAAATTATCAATTCATAAAGCCGCAAAGATTGCCGACATGGTATCTTCCGATGGGAACTGGCAATTTAATTTCAAAAGAAATCTCAATGGCCTGGAAACAAACGTTTTTTGCTGATTTTTTGTTGGTAATCGGTAGTTATCCTCCTGCTCTTGATGGACTACCTGATACTAGAAGATGGTCCTTGCACTGTTCCGGTATGTTCAGCGTTAAATCTCTCTATTCTAAGTTGGTTGCAGACTGTGGTGTCGAGAACTTTCCCCATGCTTTTGTTTGGAACAGTTCAGTCCCTCCAAAAGTTAACATCCCTGTCTGGTGTTTACTCCATGAGAAGCTTAATACCATTGATATTATTCAGAACAAAGGTATCGATATTTACAATTCATGTGTCCTTTGTGGAGATGACATGGAATCGCAAGATCACATCTTCCTTCACCGTAAAATAGACTATAAAATTTGGTGTTCTGTCATTCCAAGCAGCCTTTCATGTGTAGTTCCAATGAGCATGAGGATGCTTTCTTTGGGCTGGAATCATGTGCATTCTCAAGCTCAGGAAACTATATATGGAGTCTCATCCCAGGAGCCACAATTTATACACGTGGCTGCATCGGCGATCACAGCATATGGAACGCGGATCTTATTTTACCGAAGGTCGATACTCTGAGGGTGTTAGATCAAATCACAAAAGCGCCTTGCGTATCTCAACCTTTCATATTCAGATTGGAATGGTGAACCGACACCATTTATCAAGGACCTCCACAACCTCCAATATTTGGAGAGGAATCAAAATTGTGTGACGTCTGTATCTTCATTGCGAAAGCTGAGACTCCTTGGGATACATCGTCATAGAGCTTTTAAAAACCCGGAGAAACGGAGCCAACTGGCAAGTCTCATCTAACTTTAAAAAACCCGGAGGGACCAGGGACGGACCCAGGAATTAGCATTGGGTAGGTCTAAAGTTATGCAAACAAAAAAAATTTATGCGAGGTACAAAAGTTTCACAAAAGAAAGTAGTACCTTTTTTTGATGCAAGAGCCTCGGAGATCTCGCTCTTCAAAGTTAAGGCTGTGGTGTCCTCAACACTTCTAACTGCGAAAAAACGCTCTCTAATGAAACCATCATTATCAACAAATCTTATAACAATGGCCATTTGTTCTTGAATTGAAGAATCTTGTGCTTCATCTACAAGAATACAGAACTTAGCATCTCCAATTTCTGTACGTATGGTTTCTCTGACCTTGTTAGCGAGAATATGTAGAATTTCCTTTTGAATCTTCGGTGAAGTATACATTGCATTTCCAGGTGCTTTGTGTAAGACAACTTCAGCAATTTTATCATTCAATATAGATGCAAATATTATCAAACCGACAAATTTGCCACGATTTGTTGACTCAAGTGATTCATCATTACCTCTGAAAGCACATGCATAAAGAGCAAGAAATCGAACTGCTTCAATTGTTGTCATTAGTCGTAGCCTGTTCCTTGCTATTTTCTCCTTACTTTGTTTTTTGATAGCTCTATCAATATGGCGAGATGGCCTCCTTAGATTCTCACAAGCTTTGACAGCATCCATGTGAAAAGATTCGTGATCCCCAACATGTTGAACAAATGGACATGCAGATACTTTCTTCTTGGAACCAATCCTCTTGAAATCTGTAAAACCATCTCTTGTAAATGCAGCACGTTGTGGTGGATCTGTTTCAAAAATAAAGCAAGGGAAGCAATATGCTTTGTTCTTTTCGATAGAGTACTATAGCCATGAGTGCTTTTTCAGACAGCTATATTGGAAATAACGATTCTGTTTTCCATCCCAAGAAGGAGGATACTTGGAAAGTTTAGGTTTAAAAGGTCCCTGTTTTAAATATGCTCGACGTACCTCATCTCGTTGATTCACGGGATAGTCACAAATTTGAGGTCGCAGACCTGGATCACGCTCATACAAAACACCACTGGATTCCGTACGGACTGAACATACATTTATTTGAACTGCAACTTCTTTGGATTTACTAGATATAGTTGGTTGAGCATATGATGGGTTCTTTTGCTGCTGAGAAGTATTAGGTTCATGGTGTTATGATGTAGGGATGCCAGCGGAAATGTTGTTGGTAGAAGGAAACAATTCTCTTGGTTTATCACCCCCTTCGCCTTCGGCTTGAAAAATGACTCGATCGTTTTTAGTTTCTTAGCTGCCGGTTGAAGATGGTCTAGCGACATTGTAACCTGAATAGAATTAGTAGATACATGAAATCAAAACTAATAGTCTACTACTTGCTAAAAAATACCCAATATAAAACTAAAATCAACAACAATTAAGTGTAATTAACATTTTTATAGACACCCAAATTTCCCTATCAATCAATGTCAAACTAATAACACTGTGAAGAATTAAAACCCCTAAAATTCAGCAACTCAGATAATAGCCCTAATTTCTAAACACCGTAGGAGAAGTAGAGAACCCTAACAGGCTAATAACAATTCAATCCACTAGCCAATTAATCAAGATAAATTTACAAGGATGTATAACCAAATTAAAGCCCTAAATTTTAAAAGAAATATCTCCAGCACAAAAACCATACCCTAGATTGACTAATTGAGATGCTAAAACGAAAGTTAGAAACAATAACTAGTATAAGTACCTTGACTAATTGAATTTCTAACTGCGCCGCATTACAATCTTTCACGGAAGTATCAAGTATGAATCAAACTACCAAACCCTTGGATACCAGTAGCACTAGCAGTGAGGAGAGGCTAACACGAAGTTCGAACAAGGAAAAGATAAGATAAATTGATTAAAGAAGTCATCTGACTTCGACTAAATTATCCCACAATCTCAATTCTCACACGTTCCCACTCACAAGTCACACGTATAAATTCTTTGATATGGGCTTAAGTATGGGCTACTATAATTTCAGTGTTGGGCTAATACCAAAAATAAGCTGAATATACATACTATAAAAATTTTGCAGCAAATTTAGGGACGGGCTAGAGCCTCGTTTAGCCCCTTGCAAGGCCCGTCCCTGGGAGGGACTGGCAAATCTCATTAACCTTGAAGAATTATCAGGAATCTGTCTAGGAAGTCCACGCAATAGAGGTGGTGTACCAGCCGGTGATTGTTCCCTTCGAGAGCTTATCAACTTGCCCAAACTGAGAGTGCTGCAGGTTTATATGGACTAATAATTATAGTGCACCCGTGGATGCTGATGTGTTCAATGTCCTCTCACAATTACGTCATCTCCAGGTTTTATCGATTCGTCTCCGGGATGTTCCGACGAGCAGATTCTGAAGCAGCTTGCACCACCTCCATCTCTTCAAGAGTTACGTATTACACGGATCAAGGGAGAAACTGTTCCTGGATTTATCAAACCACAACTTCCCCCAGAATTGCGGCACCTCATCATTGAGGACTCAGAGAATCTTACATCCAAACTTCTGAGAACAAGAAAAGCCTAGTTTCCGTTGAGAGATTTTTGTATTCTAGTTGCGTCTAGCGTGTTAGAGACTCTTGAAGAGGTTTTTTCCCTCCAAGGGGAGTTTTTCCTTGATCAAGTTCTTCTATTCAAATTTTATGTTTTTGAATTCAAGGATCATCCTTGATGAATAATACTGTTATTTAGTTTTCCTAAAGTTTTGAAATAATTCCCGATTTGGGTCACTTCTGCAAGGCTTACCATTCACTACCACACCTAAAAAAACCTAATTTGAAACAAAATCGCTTTGTAAACTCAAAATAAAAAATAGAACTGGAGGTTAAAAAAAATTAGAACAAAGAAGGAAAGCTATAAACAAATTGTGCTTGGAGGATTTCGACTGTTACTAACTACATTGAGATCGATAACAAGGGAAACGAATTCTTACATAATAATAATACTAATACAGACATGTAGATAGGTCAGAATTTTTAAGTTACCAGGCATTATGACCGCATTTTCTTTCCTGATGGTTCATCGTCATAGTCCCCACCATCATCACCGCCGCCTTCTTACCGCATTTTGTTCGTTGTACGTTGCCCATTCTTCCTCAGTCTCAAAGTCCCAGCGATGAAGCCGACCCTTAGCCTGTCCAAAGATAAGATTTTCAAGTTTGAAATTGGTAGTAAAATCAAAAGGAAGTAAGCAAATAAGTCGGAAGAGAGGTCTCACCCGGCCACCCGTATCCATTTTTGACGGATCATCTTCGTCATCACTGCCCACAACTTCACGATTATACTCCTGATAACCAGGATAACATTCAGAGTAACTGTCGGATATGAAATTGGGATCCTTCTCCCGAGCATCCTTCTCTCTCAGTTGTTGAAGCCTCTGATCATCACGTTTGAACACCGATCCTTCTCTTCTTTGGGTCATCAAGTGTGGATCTTGTAGAATGGTTGGGTCCCCTTGTGCATCGTAAGTTTGCAGATCTGGCTGGAGGTACTGTTCAGGATAAGCCATTTTTTTTTTTACTAGTGATACCGCACGCGCGATGCGCCTGCCGCGTGCCTGCTGTTTGAACCTAAGATTGCGCATTGGCATTGCTAACAATTCCGTTAAATAATTTGTAAAACATAAATGCAAGCACAGGCGACACATATAAGTAGTTGTGGAAAAAAAAAATATAATCTCATTTACTTGTTCCGCATTGATGAACATTATGACCTAGGAATCCAACTTTTGATTCAATAACCTCTCAATTTAAAGTTTACATAAATTATTCTTCGGCTTCAACAGAGACTGGATTGTTGACTGTCATCCTATGTGGTATGAATCAACTGTCAAAGTCATTGGGTGATGACACAGGTGACCTGAGTTCGGAACTTGTCATCTTAAAAAGAAAATCAACTGTTAAAATCGAGCAAGGGTTGTTGACTGCCATCTGTTTTGGTATCAATCCACTGCCGAAGTCAACATTGCTCGATGATTTTAAGGCTTTGACGAAAATTCTCCATCGCTTAAATTTCTGAAAGAATGACAGAAATGTAAGGTAACAATTAGATGAATAGCCAAATCATTTTATCCCCTGGCTAACCAAATATTATGATCAGCTACTACTACACGATCATGCAGCCACTCCATAATCTGCGCGAGCAACATTTAATAGAAAAGGACGCATTCAAGTCCTTAATAGCATCCAAAAGGGCAAGACAACAAATTGACCAAAAATAATTCTTATAACGATTAATGGAGCGAGAAGAGAAATGTCCACATACACTTCAGGGGTCAAGATCTTTTTTGTCCCATCAGCATCGTTCAATTGAGGTTTCCTTTTTGTAGTCCATCCAGTAAATTCTGTGAAAAACAGATAGGTGTTACAATAGCTTTTAGAGCTTGAAATTCTGCAACCAAACATTTTTATGCATTTATGCGAAGAGTTGTGGCTAGAGTGCACAATACCCAGAAAGAGTCAAAGCCATTTCGATAACCTACTATGAAGTACTCAAATAAGAATGTCATTGAACCCTCACCTGAACTTCTCCATCCTAAGCAAATTCCATCACCACCTACTCGCTTCAATAGCTATAAAGCCCAACTGAAAATGATATCAGTCGTTAATCAAAGTAAGATTGCAACCAAAGGAAAACTGAGCGTTACTTTCTATTAGGAATTTAAACAAACAAATTATAAGTATGGATAAATAATAATTAAACATTAAAACCCTAACTAAAAATTAGTGGATTTGAGTTTCTTGGTTTCAATTGAAATTCAACTCATACCCAAAATCAGCTCTTCAACTGATAACCAAAATACAGAATTGATAAAAAAAAAAAAAAAAAAAAAAAAAAAAAGTCGCAAAGATTACTAAGTACAAAGAATCAAAAATACCTGTAATCTAAATACCTGTAATAAGTACGGCAGTGTTGACGGTGGTGGCGGACGACCCACTTAGGAAAGGAGGATGGCGGTGGTGGTGATTCAACAGTAATCGAAGCAGGTGGAAGAAGGTGATTTAATTAGTTTCTTAAAAACCTAAAACACAAAAATTAAAACCCCCAATTTCGATGAACAGAGATTGAAATGAAGTTGAAGAATATCGAAAGTAGGGTTTTAGTCAGATTAATATCATCGTTCACATTTGAGATTAGATTTCTCCTGGTGAAACCTAGTTTGAAAAATCGAGAGAGGAGATGAGAGTTTCTGGTGGAGATCTAATTCTATTATATATTTATTTTTTACTCTTGGTCCTTAAAACGTTTGTTATTTCATTAGAAACCCCCAAAGTTAATAATATATTGTACCGAAATCCTTGATAGATGGACGGCTGTAATCTAATTCTGCGTTTTATCCAACGAACCATATACAAAGTACACACGGAATTCCCATTTGGGTCGTACCAAAAGAAGGCCTT
The DNA here is from genome assembly GCA_023531295.1 of Papaver armeniacum. Taxonomy (NCBI): domain Eukaryota; kingdom Viridiplantae; phylum Streptophyta; class Magnoliopsida; order Ranunculales; family Papaveraceae; genus Papaver; species Papaver armeniacum. Next base: position 101,696 of record JAJJWW010013460.1, read on the forward strand.
TTCTTTATTATAGTAAGATTTTTGATGAGAAGATAAAGTATATTAATAAAGAGAGAATATACAGGACTTTCTACCAAAGATAGACTAAACACAGAACAAGAAAAGAAAGATCAGGAATAAACAATCTCCCAATTAGTTACAGTATTCGAAAAATTCAAATGAACCCTCTTCCCAGTTGAAGCTGCCCAAGACAGAACCATAGTTTTGACATCTATGGCCAAATTTCTGTCAGTTTTGAAATAATAATTGTCCTCAAAAGTTCTGCAGTTGCGTTCTCTCCACAACACCCATATAATTGCAGCAGGGAGAAGATTCCACACCACTTTCCCTGTGTGTGATAACTTGTTTTGAGGCCAAGTATGTGCAAAACCAAATAAAGTTTTAGGAACGCCCACGCCTGAGTGAGTAACAGGAGTAATCGCCATCCAAATAGAATAAGCTATCTTGCGGTGGAGAAAGATATGCTCCCGAGACTCGCATCTTGTCTCCATATAGGATGCAAGAGTTATCGATGTCCATACCTTTACATTGTAACATATCCAAAGTATTAAGTTTACCATGTACTGCACGCCACAGCAGGAAGTTGGCTTTAGGAGGAGCGCCTGTATTCCAGACAAATTGATGAGGGATGTTATCTACTCCTTCATTTGAAACAAAAGTCTGATAAAGAGACTTTACCGAGAAACACCCTGAATGATGCGGCGACCACCTTTTTGTGTCTGGCAAGTCATCTATAATAGGAGGATTACTGCCAATGATGCTTAAAAGATCTGCAAACTGATTTGCCTCTGAATTATTAAGTGCTCTTTTGAACTCAAACTTCCACGAACCATCTTGAGTAATGTGATTTGCCAGTGAACCAAACTGCAGTTTATCTAGCTTACTTAGAATAGCAAAATTTTTTGCCAGATAGGTATCACCCACCCATTTATCATGCTAAAAAGAAATCTGTTCACCAGAACGGATGCGTATGGTAGAGTTATTGTTAACCAAATCACTGGAATCAGTTATTGTTCTCCAACAAAATACCCCATGAGGAGTATGCACACCTGCAGGCACCCAATTTGAGAAGCAGAAACCGTATTTTTCAACTATAAGCTTGTACCACAACTAATTTTTTCCCACACCAGATCTCCAACACCATTTTGCTAGAAGAGCTAGATTCATGTGTCGCAAATTAAGCACATATAGACCTCCTCTTTCTTTGTTTGCATACACAACGCCCCACTTGATCAAATATGAACAATTACTACCTCCCCATAGGAAATTCCTCATTTTCTTTTCAAGTATCTTAATTACTGATATAGGTGCTTTGAAAAGGGAGAAATAATACATTGGAAGTGAAGTTAGAATACATTTAAGTAAAGCCAACTTGCCTTCTTTGGTGAGAGTAATCTGATTCCAAACATTCAGTCTTGTATCAAAGTTCTCAATGACATGTACCCATATGGACTTTGAATTTGTCTTTGCACCAAGTGGCATACCCAGGTACATGAAAGGCAATGAATTAGTTGCACACCCAGCTCTGTAGCCCAATCATTGATGTGTGGAATATCTCTAATGGCAATAATTATTGTTTTAGCTTTATTAACTTTCGGACCTGCAATGTATTCAAAGCAATGAAGGATGGAGAATAGATTAGTGAGCTCCTCCTTCTTGTTTTCTACAAAGAAGATAGTATCATCTGCATGGTGCAAATGATTAACAACATGGCCATTATCCACCATTGTGAAACCATTGAACAAATTAGAGTTGGCTGCTCTGTCAATGTAACTGGAGAATCCTTCCATTGCAATGTTGAAAAGAAGTGGGGAGATAGGATAACCTTGCCTCACACCTCTTGAGCTACTGAAAAATCCAAAAAAAGAGCCATTAATGAGAACAGAAAAAGTGGCAGTAGAGTAGCTGAATTTGGTCAAATTGATCAATTTCCTACTAAAACCCATTTTTTGCATCATGAACTCCAAATAGCTTCAATCGATTCTATCAAAAGCCTTTTCCAAATCTATTTTTCAGATAACACCAGGTCTCCCCTCTTTCAATCTTGAGTCTACCAACTCATTAGCTATAAGAATCCCATCAATGATTTGCCTACCCTCTAATAATTTGAATGTTTAAGGTCATCTTAAATATAATCCATTTATAATTTGAATGTTTAAGGTCATCTTAAATAATTTGAATGTTTCAGGTCATCTTAAATATAATGGTATGCACCATTTATATGCTAGTTAATTAATACATTACGTGTGAGAATGAATAAGCAACGAGTTTCTGATCTCTAAGCTCTACCAATAAAAGGCGATATACATAAGCCAATGTGTTGAACCATGTCATTCTGCATTGCAAAATGATTCCGGAGGTTTGGATGACAGAGAAGTTTAATTTTGAAACGGTGGAGGAAACTAAAAAGTAATATAAGGGATGCATGATGCCTCCATAAACTAAAAAGTAATCCAGCGGACGCATCTACAATTTATGTTTAGGATGTTGGGGAAAGAAAAGACAAAATCGTATTGGGTTTTAACCCCATAACCTTCCTGGTTGATTAGCCTTTTTTACTGTTTAATTGTTACCGTTACTACAGAAATGGTTATTTTAACTTAAGGAATCATAGGTTACGTATCTACTTGTTTAATTGTGTGTCGATCAATAAGTTATGCGGCCTATCGAAGACTACCGTTGCTATTATATTAGATCGATAAACATAAATCATTGCTTTTTTTGTTAATTTTTATACTCCAAGATGGGTTAAGGAGGCCCAAATCAAACAACAAGAACAAAAACCTAAGAAAGACCAAAACCGTCTTACAAAGACCTTCCACTCCGTGTCAGCCGCCTTTCTAAAATTCTCAGAAATCTCATTATCTAGCAGCACAAAATTTCTCAGCAGGATGAATGTTGAACATAAAACAGTCTTATATATTGAATACCACGACACTTCTTCATTTAAAATTCCTTCTGTCCGAGGTATGTACTATTCGTATGATAGTTAATTAAACGGAAAATAAGTCATTTGTCCAAAAAAAAAAAATTTAAAACATGGTTCAAATGGACGAGTAAAAATTAGTATGGGTGAAATGGACATAAAAAAAATAGCAAGGATGAAACTGGATTCATCCTGGTTTAAACTTAAAAAATAACGAGGATAAAACTGGATGCATCCTGATGTAAATTAAAACTAAGAAAAAGAATTTGAAAATGGGTAGGATGAAACTGTTTACATCCTGGCTATTTTTATATTTTTATCCATTTAAACAGTATCAAAATCTAAATGTCTTTTTCACCCAGGAATTATTGATTTTGGTCTTTTTAACCAATTTTGTGTTAATTAATGGTGTGCGAGAAAGAGCTTTGCATGCTGATCTACCTATAAAATGAAAAGTTTTGTATCATAGACTTGAGTAATGGTAGTATATGGATGCCAAATTGTATCACTATGGTATATGGATGCCAAATTCTTAGAAAATGTGTCTGGCACGGTCAGGGTGAAAGTGAACTGGAAAATTAAAATGATGGAGGAAACTGAAAAGTAATGTCCGTGCAACGTAGTTCTCCAAGATATATGCCCGAAGAAAAAGTGAGAAAGCAGCATCAGGGTGCTACGGATAGAAAAGTGGTTAGACTATTCCATACCAGATAACTAGTAACATTGAGAAATCTCATGTCTACATTGCTTACGGTTTAATCAATTTGATTGATAAGAAAGATAAATGTTTACAGGACAGACTTGGCTCTATATAGCTCTTCCTCTCTCGACTCAACTTTGTTACAACCAGACTCACCGACACTCTCACGTGGTGTTTACACGATTACAATTCTCTCATCTTTGACACACTTGTGACATCACAAAGACACACTACAATTCACTACTCAGTCTTATGTTATTACCCTCCCTCAAGCTCAAGGTGGCTTCCAGAGAGAGACCTTGAGATTGCACACAAAGACACACTACTAATCACTACTCAGTGTACAATACTCAAGCTAATGTCAGCACACGTCAGAAGAGTCTAAATGAAAGGCAGTTGGCGTAGAATAGAGGTATGGCTAAATGAAAGGCAGTTGGTGTAGAATAGACATTAGTTGTTGATGCGAAGTAGGATCGACGAGATAGAAAGAATAGTTGCGGTGGGTAGGTGTTGTAGCAATACCACGAAAAATAGCTCATACCCGAATCAAAGAACAATTTGGAAATTGAACAACGTGAAAACCCATTCTTGCGCACGATGAAAACTTGTTGCGAGAGATAGAGAATTAATGACTACAAATTTGCACCATCCAAAGAGATAACCAAGATGAAAACGACAACTACATGTAGGGAGAATCCACCAACTTGCATTGGAATGCCACAGCTGGAGATAGACATAGTCGCAAGGCAGTTGGTGGTGCAACAACATCTTGAGAAATAACAGGTGTAAACAAGCAGCTGGCAGTTGTTGGTGCCGTAGTGATAGTCAATATCATATATGGCAAAGTAAGACCAGGAGATGGAATTTTGTTTGAGAAGGAGAAAAGATGAAATAGCATTGAGAGAACGTCTCCACACCAAATTATAGTAAGTATCCACATAGAGGAGCTACTGACACCATAGCCTTGAACTAGAATGCAAAAATACCAACTATAACTACTACTATCAGCTGCAATGACTAATCAGTAGTGAAGATACAATTGCTTCGACTGTACCTTGAGTTATGGCAGAGAAGTAAACTTTGCAGAATCCATGCTTGAAACCTTATAGGTTGTATGCCAAAGTGAATTATACTTGGTGCCTTAGTTACACAGACACAAGAACTGAAGCATACCATTGTATGCGACTCACCATCAACAAAAAAAATATCCAAAGTACCAGGATATAGCAACACTTTAGCAGCAACAAAAATAGCAGAGCAACACAGATTCAAGTGTGCGGCAGTAAGAATCACTGATTTCCCGTATTCACTTATTGCAGCAGTGCACTATGAAAGAAGCAAAGTCTTCAACCATATTATTATTCTTTGATTATTTTCCATAAGGCCATAGCATTTTGGATTATTCACTCACACAAGAAATAGAAGTAAAATCACCATTGAAAATGAAATTTCAACTGAATTACTCTAAGAGCATGAAAAGTAGAAGAACCACAGGTTGCACATCGAACACATGCAAGCTGAAAACTAGGTTTGCATACAGAGTGTATACAAACTCATCAAAGAGAACTTCAATTTGTATACCAGTACCGCACCAATTCCGATTCCGAAACAGCATCCTCAGTTTCATCATTACACACACAAGATACTTCAACACCATAGTGAGGACCATACCAAGCAACAATGAGTTTGTCAAACTCAATATCCTACTGAATTTAAGGAGAAATTCTCTCCACTACCCGGTGGAACAAAATTAAGATTCTTCCTAACTAACTATAGTAGCAGAAATAGGCATGCTCAGACCAACTAGATTCAGGAATCAGTATTAGCAGATCTTGATAACAAAACTAGGTCAAAATCAACCAAGTTATGATGAAAACAGAATTTGAAGATGAAATTTAATTCTGTTGAGGCAGTGATGTAGAAATTGAACACAGGAAATCAAATATGAAGTAATCAAAAGATTCAATTGGAGATTACCGGACATAGATTCAATTTTGCCAGTTGAGATTGAAGATTCAAGATCCAAACCAAACCAAAGAGGAAATCAGGAATCCAAGAACACAAGTGAGAAAATCAAATTTCATACCTAAGAATCATGCTTAATTCTGTTTGAAGACGTAGCAGGTATCAACCAAATCAAAACCCTAATTCTTACCAGAAAACACCATTAATGGAGGTGGATGAAGAAAATTACCAACCGTTGTTGTAGATGTAGATAGAAACTTCATAGAGGAGTCGAATTAGTCTCAAATCTGAGATGATTGAACGATATCAGCCTTCAACTCTCGATCTAAATTAGCAGCAACAGAAGATGATGATGAGTTAACGGTGGTGGTGATTGTTGAAGAAAAGATGAACTAATGGTGGTTTTGATGAAGAAACAGGCTAGGATCGGTACCCTCAGAAATTGATTTCTGAGTCTGATACCATAGTAACATTGAGAAATCTCATGTCTACATTGCTTACGGTTTAATCAATTTGATTGATAAGAAAGATAAATGTTTACATGACAGACTTGGCTCTATATAGCTCTTCCTCTCTCGACTCAACTTTGTTACAACCAGACTCAGCCGACACTCTCACGTGGTGTTTACACAGTTACTATTCTCTCATGCTTTGACACACTTGTGACATCACAAAGACACACTACTAATCACTACTCAGTCTTATGTCATTAATAACAAGGTTTAAGCCTCAAGTGGATATCGTATTCAGGTTATAAGGGTTTTTTTGAGGATAATTATTATAGAAGTACAAAATAAGATAATTGTTAGCCTAACCGATAGTTATTAAGTTGTCTATTGGAACAAATATCACTCCTGTTCCTGTATGACACTTGGTCATTTAAAATTAATTTTTTCCGTAGATACGTGCAATTTGTTCCACTAGTTAATAAATTGTGTGTAGGAACTGAAAACCTACCATCTTCCGTGTTGATCTCTTTCTCTTCTTATAAAATGGTCGTGTTTGTTTGTGACTACTTGCCAATATTTTGATTTTAATTTGACAAATCAAAGACGACTAAAACATATATGCATTACAAAATAATTCGCAAGGTTAGGTCGAAACATATTTAAAGATTTTTTTTTTCTTTTTTATATTTAAAGATTTTTTTTTTCTTTTTTACTTTAGAACTAAAAATCTTTAATATTTAAAGATCGAAGTGATGGAGGAAACTAAAAATCCAACTAATTGGGTCATGGCCGTTATCTCAATCGAGATCAATAATAGCTTCTAGCCAGTAGTAAAGGGAACTTGCGGATCTTTCCTCAATAATTAGAAGATAACAACTACACGGAGGTAGTAGTACTTTGACAATCATCCACCAGAATCATGTCCTCTCAATCCATTTCTTCTTTTCTCAAAATTGGTAATGAAGACTGTCGTAAGAAATTATTTTGTTCCTAGGGAAAAATTCCCCAAACAGCATCCAAGTTTTGATACCATTGTTTTCAAAATTGATCAAATGGGTTTGTAGAGCAAGACTTATTGGCTGTAAATCTGACATCTAATTTGATTCTGAATCAAAAATTTAGATGAAAAATTAGATCTTTGGTGAAGAACAACTAAAGTTTATATGAAAATATTTTTCAAACTTTTATTTTAAATCATTAGATCTGATTTTTCAAGAACAAATCAGAGAAATAAAAAGAAGATTCATCTCTTAAGGACTATTTGATTTCACTTTGTCGAAGATTTTCTTTCTTCCTGCTCCTGCTTTCCACAAACAAATTTCACTTTGCTCGAATTGCAGAAGAAGAAAGATGAGCTGAGATGGTGATTTAGGGTTCTTTCTGTAAAGATTTAGGAGATGAAGCTTGGGGTTCATATGTGGTCTGAATCGATGGTTCAATTGAAGGCGGTGGTGGTATTTTCTAGTATGGGTTTTTCTAAAATTGATGTTGGTTGTGATTGCAACAACGACAATAGCTAGGGGGTTTATTTGTGGTCTAGTATTGATGTTGTTATGATATTGATGTTCTTCAAATATATGGCTTTTTCAGGCTTTTGTTTTTTAGTTATTATCAATTTTAAAAACTTCTCGGGGGTTGGGTTAGTTAGGAAGAGCAGGAAGAAGCTAAAATGGACAAGGAATGAAGTTGAGATTAAAGATGATGTTCCTGTGGCCTGTAGTTGGGTGGAGAAGAAACGGGTGAATATAGTAGGGGTACACTTGTAAACTACGAATTTTAAGTTGTTTTTATTTTATTAAATTAACTAGAGTCCGGTTATAAACGAGTCAATGGTGGTCGACATCCAGTCCAGATACCAAACCCTAACGTTGGACAAATGTTAGACCAAAGCCTAGTGTTGGTCAATACCTGAGTATTAAACACCAATTATCCCTAGTAAATAAGTAAGTGGTGCGTTTTGGAATGACTATCATCACTGGCATGTGCGACTTGTATGCTAGTTAACAATTGTGCCGTTCAACAAAAAATCAAGGAGTTTTGCATGTTCATTTCTACCTATAAAAGGTGGTAAATCTATGCCAAAAATTATATTATTGTTGATAATTCAATAAATCATATACAACTAAATTATATATACATTGCCAAAAATTCTGAAGTTCAATGAAAGGTAATTTGAACATTGAAATGATGGAGGAAACTAAAAAGATGATTACTTGGACCATCGGAATTATCTAATGGTAAGAGATTTTAGTACTCAAAAAATATTTCATCTTTTTTATTTGTATATGATAATGAACATCATGGTAATCTTGCAGAGCTCCGTTATATTGGAAATTATCTTCTTGGGGATAAAAATTGCGGGCTGGGAGGGACTGTTATGAAAGTGAAAAAGTTCTTGTAAATATCACCAACGGTTTAATAGATGGACTGCTGATGAAAATCGAATGCCAATCCGCCGATAATGATCTTGGTGTTCGATTAATTGCAAATAGGCAAAGCATTCGGTGGAGTTTTCGTGTCAATAACTTTGATTTTAATGTGTCTTTAGGGTTGATTGAGTCTTGAAGTAGAATTCATTCTCTTCTCTTGAAGTAAGAAGTGTAACGCTGATGATGCTATTACAAAAGATACTGAAATTGTAATTAAAAAACAAACGAATTACAGACTCAACCTACATTATGCTACTGTCTTAAAAAAGTAACAAAAAAACATTTGCGCTACAGCCAATAATGCTAATAAAGCTATTACAAAGGTTGCTTACTCAAACTAAACCAGGATACTAGAGGAAGATCAGAATAAGAAACAATTAGCTAGTTAAAAAACAACCAAACAACAGGTGCATTTAGTAAACTAGATTCTTAAATACGAAAAACTAAATAGTATTAATTAAGACTATACTACCTTGATATGGAGAAATACAGTTAGGTTATATTGTTTAGTTATGTGACATATTTGGAAAATTTCATGGGACTATCCTTGCTGCGATGGTGCTGAATTGTTGTTGTTGAATTGATAATGTTGCTATTGCCTTGTGATGATAGTGCCGGATTCAAACCGGTGTCACTGTAGTACAGTGGTAAAGTTATTGTGTGATGATGCCAGTGACTTGAGTTCGAACCTTGCCAGCACCAAATTCATACAGATAAAAATAAAAAAAGATAGTGTTGGATTCAAAAAAATGATAAGTTCCAGATCCGTTATATGGAAAACTCTAACAGCATTGGTTCTGCTATCCGCGGAGAAGCTTAAGAAATGTTATTAATAGTGCTATCATGTTGGGGGATCAAAATATACACAAAAACACACTCATTTGTAATGAGTGACGCTGATGATGTTGTAGAGTCAAGATCATGGCGATTGCTTATTAGTCCCATATGCTGCATGAATACCATTATTAGTCCCATATGCTGCATGAATACCATTAAGAATAGGCTAGAGAATAAAATCAGTCAAAGCCGAAATTTAAGGAAAATAAGCCAAAATTCTGAATGAGATTGACGACTGCCAACCTCTGAATATGCCAAGAAATTCCATTCAATTTTTTAAGATCAACATCATCCCTAAAGGAGATTATCTAAACGGTACTCCGAATTAAGCTCAAAAAAGGTCTTCAAAGAAAACGCTTCTGAGAAACTTCAAAAAACTTAACCAATCTCAGGAAAAGATCAAACCCATAAAGAGTTTAAACAGAAGTTTCAAACCAAATCAGAAATAAACTCTTCTTCAAACAACCAAAGAAACGGGCCTTAAAAACAAAAACTCCAATCAAAAACAAACAAGCAGGTTCAGAAAGATAGAGAACCTAGAACCTACATCCAACTAGTTAATGTTGGATATTTTCAATATCTTAGAAAATAAAATGGTTTTATGTTTTGGTTTGCCGCTATGATGGGGAAGTATTCTGTGTTGGATAAACACAATGGATATTAGTTGGAGATGAAGAGACACCTTTAATAGGTGTGATGGTTCATAAAATACAAACATTCCCAATAGACACCTTATGTGTCTTTTGGAAGTGAAGAGGCATCTCCAATAGGCATGAATATCCCTATAAATAGTGAAGGCATTCTCCCATTCTTCACAATAAATTCAAACTGTTTTCTCTCTTTCTAAAGCATCATCAGAAATCTCTCTAGTGTGTTTTTGATTGGGTCAAGGGGTGCAAACCTTGAATCCAATTTTCTGTTGTAGGGCTTTCATTGTATCCTGAAGGTATTATTTCGCATACCTGTTGCAATCGCCAATTGATATTGGGAGGGTAGAAATAATCGTCTAAAAGAAATCTTATGACCTTGAAAGTTTGGAGTAAAATAATTTCTTTTAGTGTTATCATCCTCTGTTTTTTACCCAAATTTTCCAACAATTAACAAGAGCCAGGGAGATGGAGAAACTCAAAAAGTAGATGACGGGTGCGGCCAAAGGATTAAAAAAGGCTTGACATTGAAACAAAGAGCGACTGTTGGAAACCAAAAAAGCTAGTTGGTTTGGGAAACCAATTACCAGTGTCCTAAGTATAACAACTTAAGAGGTTTGTCTCTTAGAGTTAAGTGGGCTGTTAAATGTGGTAATTGAATTATTGTCATTGTTTTTGATGGGCCTTTCACAAATGTCCTTGAAGAACTTTACAAATATCTCTAATAGCATAATTGAAATTTTCTCTCAAAACATCACTTTTATAATTGCACATTTAACCTTTTAATCTTTCTTCCTTCTTTTTTCGTTCTTCCTTATCTCGATCTTAAATTTGAGAGAGAAACAAAAACCCCCCTACCGGTGCCTGCACCACTACCAACAGCTTCACCAGCTCCGCCTCCTCCGTTCAAATCTACCATTAGATCCGGCACCACATCCCTAGTCTACCGTTTCTACAATTCTTTCATCACCTCTATCACTACATCTTATATTTTTAACCAAATCCACCACTATTGTCGCTAGGTAGACCAAACCGGGAGGCGTATCCCTTTCTTTTCTTCGGGTGATTTCAGTTTCTTCCTTTGAATCCATAACAACCAACTGATATGCCTGTGTAGAGACATGAAATCCAATCAGGGACAGAGGGATGTAGGGACAAATGGGGTTCGCCGACCCCACTTGTTTTTGAAATCATATCCATATAGGCTTATAATTTTTGTAATTTACATGTCTTGTGGGGGTAAATATGACTGATAAAATTGAAAATTTATTTTTAATGGGGTCAAAATTATAAAATTCATGTAAAATTAATACAAATGCATCAGATGTATGACGTAAAAACAAAAAAAAAACGATCTAAATTACAATATCTAATTTAAATCCAAATTTTTTATGATTTGATTTTCACTTAGTTAATACTAAAAAGTTAATAAAATGTCCAAAAAAAATCGGGCGGCCTTCGGCTGCATACCAGCTAGTATATACAGACTTTTACCATATGAATTTGCCCCCACTTGGGAAAAAGTCTGGCCCCGTCACTGAATCCAATATACAGAAGCCCTACGAACCCCCATTGTTTTCTGATTCCGTTGTCAAAAATAACGTTTTAAGATTGTTGGAAATTTAGGGTATGGAATCGAAACATCATTGGCTTGAGGGTGTGTAATCACTTTCCTTAAAACGTTATTTGCTCCCACTCGCTAAGAGTTTGTTGCAGGATCGAATGCAAACCGTTTCCCAGAATACAGTCAAGCCTTTACGTGATCGGCGATCAACAACAATCGACAAATCACCCTTGAACTCTTGTTGGTATTCTACTACTCGTTATAGAAGAGGGAGAAGAAGTTAGAATCAGTGTGTTTTCAAGTTTTACTTGAACTACCTTTTATAGATTTCAAAAAGAAAAGACATGTCTCTTCAAAACCTATACGAGGAGGCATCAACAGACTCATTATGGACATGTCTCTTAGGCACATGATACCTAATCAGTACTTATGGACATGTCTCTTCAAGTCCAGAAAACTAAAACCGTCCATAACTAACTTATGCCTCCTGCGATTCAAACAAAATGGTTGCATACTTCCTTTTCTTCATCTGGTTACATAAATAACCAAACATATATTTAATCTAACTTATTTGGATACTGATCAGATATCCAACAATCCCCCACTAGATTAAATATAGAGGTCCAACAAGTAAAGTGATGATTCTATGAATACACAAAGGTGTCACTAGGATTAAACTTTTGCTTAGTGTAAACGTTTCAAAGTTATGTCGAAGTTGATGGTGGCCTTGGCTTTAAACCTCTACTCCTGTGTGACACAACCGGAAACACCACACACATAGAATCATCGATACCTTTAATGAGTTCGATTTTCGCTTAGCACTATTATGGCCTTGTGCTTGCCTGGTTTCATGAGCAATCCCAAGAGAACCTCACTCTTATGAGAAGCGACACCACCTCTATGCTCACATTGGTGAAATCCTTCCAGTTTTCCTGTTATTTTGAAAACTTGTTCACAAGGAACTGGACTTCATTAAGACTATTAAATCAACATGTACTCATAACGGTACATATCAACACCCATTTTCACGATTTGGGATTCAAAGTTTAAGTGTTGAAACTAATCACTTATCGGTAATTTGTTTTTATCTATTAAACCGATGAACTAGTCATTTCCTAGTGGTCGGTTAGGTTACCATTACCGGTGACTAAACATCTCTGAGGTTTCAATCCCTTGACGAAAAAGCATAAAGAAATTAGTCCATCTTGACTAAAATCTCACCAGTAGCTTTAGTCCCCGTGTTTATTGTCATAAGCACTATGACTTAAACTTTATATTTAAATGGCCATCTTACAGCCAAATTATCCACACTAATCTGTGGTTGTTAAGTCATTTCTTATCCATGTGTAAGCTTAGTCTAGAGTTACCTGTGGCACTCTAACACACAACAATACTATGATCAGTTTCATTCCTATCACACAGTTAATTTACGCACTGTGTCTTCTTTGAAACTTGATTATTTCCTCGCAACCAAAAGCCCTTTCCAAACACCAATGTGCTCCTGGCTTGGCTTTTGTGTTGACTGCATAATCACAACAGTTATTTTCCTGGTTCATTAATTCTTTCAACCAAAGTAGATTTGGCCTCATCTATTAGATTCAAAATCTAATGATAACCACATCATGATCTTTTCATAGTTTTAGAATTTTGAGATTTCAAGAGCTTTGCATTCAAAAAATCCCGTAACCATCTACATATGTTACGAAGTCCAGTGGTTCAATCATTTTGATCTGTATACATTCTTATACATAGACCCTAAGTGCCTTGGATGCACTACTCCACCACAACAGCCCTACGCACCGAGTCTAACCATTAAGACTTTCAAAATATACATCTCTAATACGAGAAAATATTTGAGGGGGGCGTTTTTTGAAGGGGGCATGGGGGACAAATGATATATATGTTGACACGTGCATCTGATATTAATGAATTATGTTTCCAAAAATACCAACACCAATTAAGAAAATAAATTTTCTCTCCAAAATTACATTTTTTTTTTTATTTTTGGAACACAATCTCAACTTCTGGGCTTCTTTGGTAAGAAGTTCTGCAACATTGAAATAGCTTAGATTAGTTAACAAACTCATCATTTGGGTATACCACTAGAATATTGAATTTTGAATATCGTATCAACTGAACAATTGTAGTTATACCCAATCTTAAGAAACCGTAAGTGATCATCAATAAATCAAGGAAATAACTTTACTCTCAGGCACCTAACTGTGATTAGGTAACCACACCCGCATGAAAGAAAGAAAATGCTCTTTCCAGAACAAATTTAAGATCTACAGAAACATAAATACCAAATCACCTTATGCTGATGAGTATCAGATACTTGGTGCAATCAATATTACAGTGAGTTAACCTATTGTTTAGCATTGCACCAAGCTAAACATCTAACATGCTTATAGAAATTAATTAGAATTATTAGTTACAGTGAGATATAGTCCATGATGGTTTCACATGTAAAGCAGAAACTATTGGGACAAAAAATAGATCGTGGTGGTACTACATGGCATGTCCAAGGTGCATGATAAAAAAAAAAAAAAAAAAAGGTCTATGTGAATAATAAGAAATGGTTCAATGTTTGAAAGAAAAAATGGTCTACAGAGAATAGAACAAAGGTAATTACCATATGATATATAATGCTTTATAAGTTTAAGCTTGGACTGATGGTAAGGGACTCGAGTGGCACAAGCTCTTTTGTGGCTGTGGGTGAAACAATAGAAAAAAACAGTTGAGAATATGACCATAGCACAAATGATGAAGCCTCCTGGCATAAACATGAGGGTATAATATACTATCCTTACAAAAATGAACTTTTTCATCAAGTTTATGTAACCTTTACAAGAATAAATTATGAATGCAGGAAAAATCAACTGAATATGGAGAACATGCATATCAAATTCATACTGCCAAAGCATCATTTAATTACAAAAGTCTCACTGTAAGAGAAGTATATGACTATGACAAATAAGACTGAATAACATACTAATTAAATGATTTTTGTAAGAGGAGGGAACTACCATCAAACCCACGCAGCAAATGCAATCACCTACTAAGATTGAATAAACCAATAGAAACTGATGCTGAAGCCTGAAGCCACTGAAATCAATTACCAAATGCCTCCGTTAATCAAGATGAATGAAAATGAATACATGATGAGCTATCTTACCAACTACAATGAGCACATCAAAATTCCAACAAATAATGAGGTGTTTAATAAATGATCAACACATGGATTATACATAGCATATAACTTGGAGAATTCATAAAACATATTAGAGAAAGTAAGAGCTGACTTCTTTTGATAAAATATTCTTCTTTTCCATCTCAGTGAGCAAAGCATACAAAGACTCTGCATTGAAAACAATCTACTTAAAAACGAAGTATGAAAAAATTAACCATGAGAATAGAAGCAATTCCCTTGAAACAGAGAATCAGAGGGGCTGACTTTCCGAGTACACCCATTGCCTGTTACTCGGACTTGCAATCCTATATGTAGTTCAGATAACATTCCATATTCACATCCGAGAAAAAGAGAAAGACCTAAACAGTAAAGAAGTATCTCCAATTCCACTTATTTCATCTTCAAAATAACAAATTTAATAAAACCCATTACTCACTTTTGATTTCCACTCTTGCTAAACAAAAGATGCTATACACACAACAAAAAAATAAAATAAAATAAAATAAAATAAATCCATCAAACTCAAAAAGCTAAGGAACAAATCATCCAAATTGTCATATGTTCAAATTATTTTTCTATCGACTCAGTTTGTGAATTACATATTGTAAAGTGAACTAGGTCAAATTTCTTTATAATTAACAAAAATTAAACAAAAAAAAAAATTGAATTAACAGTAAAAATCAACATACCTGACAAATAAGTAGTTGATCGAATTTCTTTATTCAACAGGGTAAAGCTTAATTCTCAAATCAAAATCTAAAAACTAAGATGCGGCATGATGGGGATGATTCATTTTTCTGACGAATTTGAGAAGAAATGAGATTCATTTTGTGCGTGAGAAAACATTAAGGAAGATGAGAAACATGGTGTAATGAAAAGAGATCGAAAGCTTCATTTGATTTGTACGAGGAAGCGAGATCTTCTCTCTGTCTATGGAGATGTTTTCGATAACATCCATCTAAGAATTTGGGAGAAAATTGTTTCTGGGAGGAAGATAGTATTAGTGCAAATAACGTAAATACCCTCACATTTTTGGAGATTCACACAAATACCTACAGACAAAGGTTGGCTTTTATTTATTTTTATTTTAATAAAAATTAAAAATTACGATCCACTTTCTTGTAAACAATGTCGTGCCACCTCCGATTAGGTTGAGCCGGGGCCGTAGGCCCCGGTGATATCTAGTAGTGTAAGTAAGAAGAATAGTTAAATGAAAATAAGAAGTACAAGGTTAACACGTATTCCGGAGGGGGGTCAAATACAATATGTCCACGAGTCCAAATCTGTTCACACTCCCCTAACGAGTGTATATTTCACATATTGTTCTGATTGGTTGATTATTTAACTGATGACCCCATTACCCTCCATGTTTAGAATCACAACCCTCGTTACATAACTCCTTAAATTAAATCAAAGGTAGAAATGTGAAATATACACTCGTTAAGGAGTGTGGACGAATTTGCGCTCATATGTCTAGCACTAGCCCTTATATTATAATTAATTCTTTACAGAGGTCCTCTTTATTTCCTCCCATCTCTTTCCATGTTTATTCCTCCTTCATTCTCTTTATCAGATCTTTCTTTCTTCACAGTAAATAGATTTATTTCTTTGAGCATCATAAGAAATCATCACAATAACGTTTATATCTTTAAATAAACTCTTAATATCTCGAATAATGTCATGTATTCTCCAATCACAGTTATACTTCTCGTCATTCACCGCTTCAGCCACTAGCTTAGAGTCAAGTTCAAACCTTACACGCTGCAAATACCTTTCTGCATGCTCTGGATTTACTGATGAAGCTAAGAAGATGCTCTTTGAACCCTGGAAAGTACCTGCAAAATCACGAGCAATTAGACTAATGCCACCGGTATTATGAAGAAAAGAACCATCTAAGTTTATAGTGAGATATCCAATTGGAGGAGGACTCCAATGCAAATTAGCTCTAGGTTGTCTGTTTATAATATGAGACTGCCTTCTAGACATTTCGCTATTTTCTGAAATATATTTCTTGCAGTTTTGTATAATGTGATCGACTGTGACAATAGTTCCTTTGAAAACTCTTTCACATCTCGATGACCAAAACTCATTCACATCGACTGTCGCACATTTCAGGAAAAGTATAACTATTAAACTGATGAAGAGTTGTGCACTGAGGCCAAATCTCTAGTTCTCACTTGGGCTGCTAGTTTTGGAAGTAGAATTCATGTAAATTACTCCTATACTATACGTAATTGGAGTATTGTTTTTGCTTAATTTCGTATCTTCTTTTCTTGTATACTACCTCTGGTAGTTCTTTGTTGTAATTCCCATCAGTGATGACATATTTAGGCCAATTTAGAAAAAGGCTACTATCTCTCAATGTTGTGCTATTAAAACGTTGTTCCTTGATCTGGTTCAGAATTTGAAATAAATCCAGACGTTGTTCTTTTGGATCTTAGATTGCCCGGACGACCACGCCTCCTTAGTCTTATTGGGTCTAACACGTGGACAAATATCCTTCTCTGGTATCGCGTTAGAATATGGGCATCCAAATCAAAAATAATTGGCAATTAATGGAGTGTCCCTACGGATTATAAATCGCAGGGTCTTAAATTTCCCAAACAATGTGGGACTAATAAGCTCAACACATTGCTTTTCCAGTTCTATGTGTGGTTTGAAATGGATTTAGTTGCCAGTTTTTGCTGACTGTCTTAGTGTGGTTTCTAAGGAGTGGCTGTGATAATATTCGGATCGAGGTTTCTAAGATACAAAAATAAGGCGAAATTCCTCGGTCAAATTATTTTGAGAAATTTTTAGTATTTTTAAAAGAAAGTGTATTTTACATTTCCAATAATAAGAGAAAATTTGAATAATCTAACAAACACAAGCTGAAAGATTTTCCAACAATTAGAGATTAAACAAAGATTTTCATCGATGCCTAGAACTCCAGGAATAGGCTTTTTAGTTTCCTCCATCATTTCATCTTCAAATTATTTTTCAGATTCATTTTGGAATGCATATATTTTTAGGTGCGTATGGTTTATCAACAATGATAGATTCCAAAACATTGGCAAGACATACACGGATGTACCACCTTCTATACGTAGAGATGAGAATGCAAGGCTGGTTGGTTTTTCGTTGTCACACACATTTTGTTAACTAGCATACAAGTTGAACATACCTGCCGCAAATTGAATTTTAAATGACCAAATAAAACTTATTAACCAACTAACAAACTGCAAATCCATGTAATTATGTCACTCACTGGTTCATCCGGTCAGGCCAATTCCATTCTTGAGAGACGTTTTTAGTTGTTGCAAATTTTGAAATGAATCAGCAACATTATTCGTGTCTCTATGAGTATATATGCACATTGCCAAAAATCAGAGGAATTAAGAATAATAACTAAAGCATCATTTATATATCTTGTTTACTTGGGTCCACTTCATACGATGTATGATGTATCAATAATACTTATAAATTTGTATAGCTCCTTTGGAGCTTCTTTAATACATAGAATTTATCTTTAGAAAAAGAGAAGGATATAGTTCGAGATATGAATCTGATTCGGCCCATTTTTTTATTTTTTTTTGTTACTTTTTTTTTTTTAGACAAAGGCGTTCAAAAACGCTAATGATCCCCTCAACAAAAGGCATCCGCCATATTGGAGAAACAGACCAGTACATAGTAGAATTATTTGTTCTAGCTCAATGGGCGAGTTCATAAGCCACATAATTACAAGAGCGTGGCTGGAATGTAAATAAACAAGCTGCAAACTTGGAAGAAAAAAACTGAATATCCTTAAAGATAGCATCCGCTCTAGAGTTCCCATCAAGCATTAATTTTGAAAACTGATTGATTAGACTCTGAGCATCACTCTCTATGATTAGATGAGTAAGTTTTTGCTCCACAACTTTTGGTAAGGCCTCCCAAATAGCTCTGGCCTCGGCTTCTCAGCAGACTCAACTTGAAAAACAATGGAGGCACAAAAGGAAGAAGTGTTGGTGAAGTCCCTCATCACAAAGCCTGCACCATTATCCCCAGAAATATTATCATTAGCTCCATCTGTATTGCATTTTATCCATCCAGTTAGTGGGGGCATCCATTTGTCACTAATACTACCAGGGATCATAGTAGAAACACTCAAAGTAGATTTTCTAGTTAATAACATGGCTCTGGATCTCATCAGAACTACAATACTTTTTCGACAACATTGAGATCCGAATGCAAGGTTTGTTAGTGCGTTGTGATTCACTTAGAGGGAGAACAACGAGAGGCAAAAACCTAAAGTTGAAATGGCCTATAATGGATGGTGTCGCCGCAGTGTGTAGGCTGATGCAGGATATCTTAGTAAAATTTGTGTCACAGACACACAATGCAGTTCTTGGATTAAGCTGTTGTCTGAGTTACCTAATCGATTAAGAATTACAGCGACAGATTATTCACTTATATAAGCCATATAGCATGATTTTGCAATTTGTATGGTGGCTAATAAATTGTGTGATGGAACCAATGTCAGTGTTGTCCATAAATTTTATGACACTTCGTCGTTGAAAATCCAATTTTCGGCAGGAATGTGCAATTCGTATTCCAGTTAAAAAATTGTTCGAGTACGAATGTATGCAACGAGAGTGTTCCTTTCTGATCTATACCTATATAAGGTGGTACATATGTATGCCATTGCTTTGAATTATATCACTAGCTAATTGTCGATAAATCATATACAACTAAGAATGTATGCATTACAAAATGATTCAAGAGGTTAGGATGAATTATTTGAGGATTGAAATGACGGAGGAAACTAAAAACCTAATTACTTGGGTTGAGGGAGTTATCCCGATTAAAACTCGAAAATCTTTCCATGAGTAAAAAAAGCACCTAGTCTTGGGGTCATCTCAATAAAAAAATCGTCGTACAATTTGATGTTCTTAACGCGTATGATTGTTACAAATACTTTCACTATTAGTTCATTAATTTATTTTGTAAATCGGCAATAAATTTATTTTGAAGTAACTAAAACTTATGAAAATTTGGTTTTGCAAAGTTTTGTTGCATTATGACTGCGATATCTAAGCAACACCCTAACAACCTAAATAATTCAGCCTAGCTTATTTGGGAGAACAATGAAAACCAAGCTGCAAAAGGGAGATGATACTAACATGAATGAAATAATTCACTAAGATGGAACTGTTGGAAATATATTATTTAAAATAAAACTTGTTTTCTACTTCTTAAAATCTTGTAAAAACTCATACAAAACAAAACTAAGAGATGGTTTTATATATAGTCAATGGTGACTCTACAAGGTTTCTTTTCACCAATAGATGACTCTCCATGGCAATGGTGACTCTTCATAACACCTATTCATGACTAGGTGTCTTATGGTGAAAACCCATAACCCAAACACATCTCATGGAGTCTAAATCTTGAAAACAATTTTCACTCACATAATATTAATTTCAACACTATCTTGTATGGTGCAATTTTCGCAACTGCCTGTCATTTTGATGAAGCACAATGTGTATAGCCTACCAAGGACAAGAGATGGGCTGATATGTACGTCACTGCAAGATTTTCAACTTCCCACAGATTAGATGCTGAGCACTGGAATTATAAGCAGGGTACACTGGGTTTAAATGAGCTGCATGTTAACCAAGATGGCATCAGAGTTGCAGACTTGCAGTATATGTTACTTGAAGAAGTGAGATTTACGATTGCGTCTTCTTCTTATTTACTATGCTCGGGGAAAAGGGAAATGTAAAAATAGACTTAGTGGGACAATGGTGAGACGCTGTTTCCTTCTCTTCGATGGTGTAGCCTTATAGTGCAGGCTGATGTTCTATAATCACTTAGCATAATTTTGGTCACTAAGCAGTTTTTGGATTAAGCTATAATTTTACTTACGTGATAGATTAACTGTGACAAATTCTCTCATAATTCTAATATTCTTGTTCCTGACGTGGATAATACTTCTCAAGGTAGGAGCCTTTGGAAGAATGTCACTAAGATGGTGTCAACAGTTCAAGGCATGGCGACCTTTACGGTAAGGAATGGGAAGGGTATTCGGTTTTGGAAGGACCATTGGCTTGATAGGGGAACATTGCGGGATATTTTTAGGTTGTGTACAAGGCAGTAAGGATGAAGAATGCTACAATCTCGGACATGATAGTGAATGGAGAATGGGTTTATGATTTCAAAAGGCCTTTAAATTCGAATGAGCAATTAGAGTGGGACTTACTTAAACGTGATTTACATCACGTCCCTGTTCTGGTGGATGAAGATGATAAAATGGAGATTGTGGAGAATTTTAGCACCTTGAAATGCTATGAGCAACTAACAGGAGATTTGGACGAGTGCAGTTTTAACAAATTTCTATGGAAAGCTCATATTCCCAACAAGTTAAGCTTTATTTTATGGGCAACTTTTCATGATTCTCTTCCAACTAGGGATATGTTAAGTCATCGTGGAGTTAACATAGACAGTGATCAATGCGTTTTATGTAATGACGCTAGGGAATCAGCGATTCATATGTTCATTCATTGCTCTTATTCTTTTAAAGTTTGGAAATACTTTATTGCTGCCTTCAGAATCGCTTGGCCTATCCCAAGCACTTTACTCCAATTATTTGAAGCATGGGACAACAATGTTTTGCGAGGCAAAGGTAGAGATGTTTGGAAAATTTTACACTTTGCTATTTGTTGGGTTTTGTGGAAGGAAAGGAATGGAAGGGTATTTGGAGGTCGACATAAGTGCGTGCAAGAAATTATAGATTTGGTGAAGCAATTGGTAGTTTTATGGTCTTGTGATAACGATACTTTCAAGTATGTCGATCCTAGTTTAATTTGGAGCAATTGGGAAACTCTAATGTGTATGTAATCTCTTTGTTTTGACCTTGGTTTTTCCTTGGTTTTTTTTTTTTTAATATAACCTTCCCATTCGAAAAAAGATTAACTGTGACATACAAGAATTTGCAATTCATATGGTGGTTCATATGTTACGTGTTGGAACGAATTTCACTCGTCAACAAATTTTATGACACTTCCCATTTAAAATTAAAGTTGCCCCAGGTAAGGGCAATATATATGCTACGTTATGGTTAATAAATTGTGTGTGAGAACCAACATCCTACGAGTCTTGAATTATATCATTGAGAACCAAAATGCTACGTTCTACCTATATAAAAGGTGGTATATGTATGCCAATGTTTTGATTTATATCATTGTTGATATATAATTCGAAGAGTCAACAAATATTAGCTTCAAATATGTTACGATTTGATTTTCATTCACAAAAATAACATCCAAAATGTGAGATAGTGTTATAGTAAAAGTGTGAAGGGCTCCTTTCTCTATAAATTTTACAAAAGTAACTATATAAGCATTGCAAAATGATTTCGGAGGTTTGGGTGACAGATAATTTGAAGATTGAAATGGTGGAGGAAACTAAATATCCAACTACTTGAGTCTCGTGATTTATCTAAATCAAATCGAGTAGAGATTCCTCCGGTAGTGAAGGAAACAACAATGATTGTTAGTACGTGGAGGTATACATCCTGTTCAGTTTAAATAAAGATGGGGTCCCCTCACACTTTAATTATCACACTATCTCACACGTTGGACGCCATTTTTGTAAATAAAAACCAAACCGTAACGAATTTGAAGCTAATATTTTGGGGATATGTTCCTCTTACCAAATTCTACATACCTACTAAAAATGAGCGTATTCTGAGACATATAACATCACCATCTACTACTTTGAAAATGAGCCGTTGAAAATCAACGGATTTCTGGCCGTCGAAATTAAAACTGTTAGATTGTGAAGTTTCATATTTCGGAATGTGCTCATTTTTGGTAGGCATGTAGAAATTAGTAAGAGGAAGATATTCCCAAAATATTATCTTCAAATCCATTAGGGTTTGACTTTTATTCGCAAAATGACACCAAAGTGTGAGATAGTGTGATAATAAAAGTGTGAGGGGATCCTTCCTCATTAATGTTATATACACAAATATATCTTTTTCATTAAATTATTTAAGAAAATCAGCCATAAACTTCCTTATAAAACTAAAATATCATCAGAAGTTTTTTGGTTTTAATCTTAGAAAATCTCAATCGAAGCATAATCACAGCCACATTAAAAAAAGACACCAAGGAGATGAGGAATAACTAGCACCTAAAGTACAGCTCAACTTAAATCTGAAACCAATGCTATTTGTATGTACGTTTTCAGTTTTGATTAGATTAATTCAAATCCTTATGAAGATGGATGGATGGATGGATGAATAATCAATGTGAAACCATGAAAGTACAGCTGAACTTAAATCTTTAATGCATTCAAAAGGTTACATCACTAAGGTCTGCGAAGAAGAATATGCCACCATTAAGTTGTGTTCAAACATAATGGATATGTTTCTTCTCCGTCTACTTTCTTTTCGAATTTCGATTTGCGGTAGGTAGCTACTAATATTTGTCTATCTGTTATCAATAAGACACAAAATATTTCTCTATCTCTTTCTTTTCAACCTTGCTCCCTGAACCCTTTTTCTATTTGAGATACAGTCGCTGAAAGTGTGAATGCGAAATTAGATGAATCTTTGACAGGGAGTAGAGAAGAGGAAATTAGAGAACAAGAAGGTAACAAGGTAGTTAGCGATGACAAGGTAACAATTGAATCTTGTGATGTTTCTAGTGAAGAGTCGGAGTATGAAACAGATAAAGAAGGTATGGCAGTTGAGAAGATGAGAACTAGAAAAGAAATACCTAGAAGGAGACCTATGACTAAGGAGCGAAACGTTGACAATCTTGTGAATGTTACTGCTTTGTTAGGTGTTAGAGGAAATCTTGTGAATGTTACCGCTTTGTTAGGTGTTGGAGGAAAGAAAGCCCATGAAAAATGTATTTAGTGGCATAGTAGAAAGGTAAACCAAGTTAAACCCCGAAGAAGAACTCGTTAAACTCAGTTGGCATGGGGTTACAAAAAATGATACGCTTGGTAGAGGGAAAAGAACCCCTACTAGGAATGAATAGACTGCGGCATTTGCTTGTATGTCTTTTATTTTAAGCTCTTGGAGATGGGAGAGAGAGTTGTATGCATTTGTTAGTTTGTCAAGGCTTGTACGCCTTAGTCTAGTTTCTTTTTGCGGCACTTGATCAATGTTTTCTTCTTCTGTAATTCTCTTTTTCCTTTTCTCAATAAGATTTTAACCTTTTAAGTCAAAGAAAAAATAAGACACAAAATAAGACAATGCACAGGCACAAAATACAAGTAGCATTTCAAAATTCGGTGTAAACACATCTCATTTCCCATGTAAGCTTCAAAGTTCAAACTACATGAAAATCCAAAAAACAAATAAAAACCTAAATGAAGGAAAAATCATCTAAATAATGATAAGTAGAAATGACACCTGTAGTTGCCGGAAATCCCACAACACACCCCTTATCATATTTTCTAGATCTAAATCTATTTCATAATCAAAATAAAGATTAAAGTGCTAAAATTATAAAGATGGACACAAGGATTTTTTACATGGTTCGATCAATGTGATCTACATCCATGGTTCTTCACTATGATTGTTGAGGTTACATTAATATTATATTTACAATCTCCATTAATGAGTATTTTGTAGAGCTCTAGATCTAGTTTTTTGGGGAAAAAGATGATAAAGAAAATAAAGTCTCCCTCTATCAATTGTCTCCTGCCATTATATCTATCCTCCTTTTCTCTCTCCTTCCTTTCTCTTTATATAGGTGTTTACATAGTGGATGACATCTCAAATGTAGCGGGGTACAACTAATATTGTCTCATGCTTTTGCTACGTTCTCTCAGGCTCCCGCTACGTTCTCGCAGACTCTGCTACATTCTCGCAAGCTAAGGAAATGAATGCATCTCGCACTCTAACAAATGTGTTGTGCGATATTTTGATCCTACATTTTGCCTCCTTTTTCTTGAATATTGCTTGAGCGATCTTTAAGAAAAAATCAGTTGTTGTAGTAATCTTTGATCTTTGTTGATGAAGGAACTACGCGAAAGAATATTTTTCTAGAAAAGTACGTACTTGCCTCTATTCTTTTGTGAAGTTCCGAAGCTTTGAGAAGTATATATGAAGTATCATTTCTGGAAGTATGCGAAGTATGAAGTATAAAGTATGAAGTATCCTTGAAGAAGTATAAGAAGTACTAATCCTCGAAATATAAGAAGTATCCATCCTTGAACGAGAGTAAGAAGTACTGTGAACTATTCATGCGAAATTATTACTCCATTGTTGGTGAAGATTCTTGTTATTCATTGGTGAACGTCTTCTTTGGAAATGATTCTTGCCGAGAAGATAAAGAACATAAAATGTTTTCTTGGTAATCCATAGTTGCCTCTGTTCTTTATCTATGAGGGTAGAATACTTGAGAAAGTGTTAAATGTGGTATAATAGCTCTGCCTCTGCCCTTCGTGATTTGATCTGATGTGGTGAAATGTTTTCTTCAAGTTGTCTATAATTGTGCGAAATAATTGAGCGGAATTATCACATCCTGCGAAATAATCACATCATGCGAAATAATCACATCCTTACTTGGCGATGTCCTCTTGTTTATCCTGTCTCACATTTTATCGTGCGATATTATTCCGTAAAGTTTTGTAAAATACTTGTGTGAATATAATGTTTATGTAATGATTATGTTATGAAATGTGTATGCGATGTTTATGCCATGAAATTTTTATGCGATGCTTTCATGATGCGAGTGTGATGCTTGTATGATGAGAATGCTTATCTATTACAATGTATAGCTAATGTATGGTGTTACTTAGCTCATTCTGCCGCACTAAAATTGATGTAGCTTTAAATTGCTTCCATTCTTCATTTCTCTGGCTTTGTCTTTAGTATATGCATTCCTCTTCGCGTATTTATTGTTCCTCGTAAGTTTTTACTTGTGCTTCATCTTTCCTTATTCTTGCACCATTAGTATCGCATAATAATATGATCATAATATCAAATATGCGTAAATTTCGCTGCCTCAATTTCATTTCCATGTAGATGTTCGCAAACTTATTTGCTATCATATAATCATTTTCGCAAGCTTATTTGCTTACTTGTTCGCAATCTTATCATATAATCATTTTCGCAAGCTTATTTGCTTACTTTCTTATGTGGTCTTATTTTGCCTTCCTAGTTAAAGGTCTTATTTTTCCACTCTTTATATTGCGACAAAATCGCAGGACGTCTTTACATTTTCATGTATTGACCCATTGATCTTGCCTTAACATTTTCTTGTATTTTTGCCTCAGCGGGATATTTTTCATGCGACAATATGACATGCCTAAATATTCTTGCAAACATAAAGCCCCATGACATTGCCGTCTTGCGGCGAAATCGCAGGACGTCTTTACACTTTCGTGCATCGACCCATTGATCTCATCTTATCTTTCTCTAGTATTTTTACCTCTTCAGGACCGTTGCACAAATATGACAAGCCTTAATACTCCCATGAGTAAAAAGCCTCATGACATTTGCGTCTGTTTGACACTGTCAGCTCCCTAATGGAGGGTGCCGCCCTTATCTTCCCCCTAGTTGCCACTTCAAGGAGACGTACCTCTACCATACAAGGTTGGCTCCTCCCATCCGGTCTTAACAACAACCAATTATTTTCGCAGCCTCTTATCCCTTTTGCCTATATGGCTTATGGTTACGAGACTGCACCCTAAGTGGAGTTTTCTTCGGGCCGAGTGCATCATAGCCAAGACTTGCCAAGAATGGCCGAGACGCTTCAAACGCACCAGGCACCCTTGGCTCAACTGTGTACCTCGGCGCCTTGATCGAGTTACGCACTCCTTAGGAGAGAACTTCTTACCTTAGTCGCCCAACCTAAGTCATAAGCTTAAGCTGAGAATCCAAGGCGCATCTCCTGGAGAAATATATAACCCCAGGGAATCGTAACCCAGGGTAATGACTACTGGGGTTTAATAACCCCAAATATCCATGACCCAGGTTCCGGGGCGGTGTAACCTTTCCCTGAGCCATGTAAATAGGTTCTCCCCTCAATGACGCACTTTAGGTCTTTTATTTGCCTCTTGCGAAATTTTATTCGCGAACGTACGCCAAAGTTGGGTGCCTCTGTCTTTTTTCTTTATTCATTCAATCTTTGATTCTCTTTTGTAATATTCATAAATTCTGCGAAATTATTGCATGCCTTCATTCTATCTTGATAGAAATTATCACATGTCTTCATTCTTTCATTCAGTCTTTAATTCTTTTCACAAATATATGATGCCTTATTTTCGGCGAAATCTTCATATCATTTGAAGTAAAGCAAATATTTAAGAGAAATATATAAATTGATCTATACGAAATTTTTCTCAGTTTTTTTTTGTAATTGTGTGATTGTATCGCTTTTTGTAAATCAAATCAATTTTTTATTTTTTTTAAATCTTTGTAATCGTGCGATTGTATTGCTTTTTGTAAATCAAATCAAAATTTTTTTATCTTTTGTAAATAAAATAAAATATTCAAGGGTATGGTACTTAGCTTTCATGTGATTTGTTGTTGCTATCGTCTCGTGAGAAGTATATGGTTTTCTTGCGAAACTGGTATCCTTGAAATGTATAAATGTCGCACAAAGAAATGTAATTATCGCGCAGAAAAAAGAAGTGTGAAAAATGAGACTTGAACCTTGACCTACCTCTTGCATATTCTCGCACCATACCATCTGTGCTAACCCTCACTTGCGAAATATCTCTGCGAAATAATCACCAACTCTCTTCTATGCGAGATAATCAAACACTAACAAAAACAAATGTGCGAGAAGCAAGAATTGATCCCGCGACCTGCTGCTTGCATTCATGCCTTCTGACCAACTGTGGTAGTTTCTTCTATGCAAAATTATCGCACACTTGTTAAAACTTGTCTTCCTCTGGTAGTCCAAAAACGATGCAAAAAGAAGTGTGAAAAATGAGACTTGAACCTTGACCTGCCTCTTGCATATTCTCGCACCATACCATCTGTGCTAACCCTTACTTGCGAAATATCTCTGCGAAATAATCACCAACTTTCTTCTATGCGAGATAATCAAAGACTAACAAAAATAAATGTGCGAGAAGCAAGAATTGATCCCGCGACCTGCTGCTTGCATTCATGCCTTCTGACCAACTGTGCTAGTTTCTTCTATGCAAAATTATCGCACACTTGTGAAAACTTGTCTTCCTCTGGTAGTCCAAAAAAGATGCGAAAAATTCGCGGGAGGTGGGAATTGAACCTGTGACCAACTTTGCTGGCTTATGTTTGCAAAATATCTGTGCGAAATAATCACCTACTTTCTTCTGTGCGAAATATCCTTGCGAAATATCCATGCGAAAAATACACGTTCGTTGGGATTTGATCACGCGACCATGAACTCATCAACTTCGCAGATGACCAACTGTGCTGTCTCTTGTTTGCGAAATAATGAAACAATATTGCGAAATTATTCATTTTTTCTCCCTCTGTAAAAAGAATAAAACTATGCTCGCAGGCGAATTCGAACGTACAAACTATTCTCTTGACCAACTATTCAAGAACCTCTCTATTGTTTTTTATTCAAACTCGAACAATCTGTGCGAGTTTCCGTTTGTGAAAAAAACCCAGCGTATGCCTCTTATGTGCACTTCGCCCTTCCTTAATTTCTTTCAACAATTTGCCTCTTTCTTTTTCTCCTGAACATGGAAATCTTCCATTGAAACTTTAGTTTTCTTCCCTGAATAACACCACAACAACTAATTTTTTCTCTTACTCTTTTCATGTCTTTGAATTGTTGTTGATGTTTACTCCCTGAAAGTGTGATTTCTTCCATGAAATTTCCATTTTTGAACCTAAAATTTGTAGATCTATAAAAATATGAACAGTAGTTAATCTTCATGGAAACTTCTTGAACCATCAAATTACAGGATGGATAAATCCTTTACTCCTCCCTGTTTCGAGCGCCAAAATGTAGTTACCGGAAATCCCACAACACACCCCTTATCATATTTTCTAGATCTAAATCTATTTCATAATCAAAATAAAGATTAAAGTGCTAAAATTATAAAGATGGACACAAGGATTTTTTACATGGTTCGATCAATGTGATCTACATCCATGGTTCTTCACTATGATTATTGAGGTTACATTAATATTATATTTACAATCTCCATTAATGAGTATTTTGTAGAGCTCTAGATCTAGTGTTTGGGGAAAAAGATGATAAATAAAATAAAGTCTCCCTCTATCAATTGTCTCCTACCATTATATTTATCCTTCTTTTCTCTCTCATGCCTTTCTCTTTATATATGTGTTTACATAGTGGATGAAAGCTCATATATAGTGGGGTACAGCTAATATTGTCTCATACTTCCGCTACGTTCTCTTAGGCTCCCGCTACGTTCTCGCAGACTCTGTTACATTCTCGCAAGCTCTGCTACATTCTCGCAAGCTAAGGAAATGAATGCATCTCGCACTCTAACAAATGTGTTGTGCGATATTTTTATCTTACAACACATTTATATGCATTCCCATCCATAGGCTCTCACCCTAACATTTTTATCTTGGAACACTTTCAGTTTTGCTTCGTCATACAAAATTTCGAAAATATATTTTTCCTGAGTAATCTAATGTAATCGTATTTCAGCTTTGATTGAACTACTATAATTAGTCAATCAAATTTAATTATCAAACGACAATATAGCAAATAACAGCTTTTCTCATTTCTAAAGTATTAGATACATTATGATACTAGTATAGACATGCAGATAAGATAAAAATTATAAGGAAATGCTCCCTCTTATATGTCATGTGGTCGTCCATATGGGCCAGTTAACGAATATAAATCACATAACAGGAATTTGAAATCCATGTGGTGGTTAATAGGTTGAGTGATGGAACGAATATCACTCTTACATATAAATTTTATCATGACACTCGGTCATTCAAAAGTCAATTTGCTTCAATATAGTACAACCTGTATGCTAGTTACTGAATTGTGTATGAAACACCAAAAAACAACGAGTCTCACATACTGATCTCTACTTATAAAAGGTGGTATACGTATGCCGATTATATGCATTACAACATGATTCTCAAGGTTAGGATGAAATATAATTTGAAGATTGAAAAAATAGAGGAAACTAAAAAAACCGATTTCTTGAGTCGTGGAAGATATCTTAATCAGAACCGGAAGGGCGCGTAGGAAATGGAAGAAGATTTTGTTTGAAGACGGTCATAAAAATCATCTCACTCTTTAGTTAATTTGCTAAATTCTGGTAATTGAAAATACTTTTATTTTGTGTTCTTTTCTATCTAAAGCATTTTTATTTTGTATTCGTTATCATTTGGTTATCAAATTATGCAAGACTAACAATCTTCTATTTTTTTTACTTAGTCACTCTTAGAACTCAAATCTAGATAGAGTTAAAGTCCCACAATTGTGTAGACTGTGTTCTTTTCATTCAGTATTTATATGAATACAGATACAGGTTGTTACAAACAATTCAAACCTAATCTATACAAGTCAGTCGATAATACAGGAAGAATAAACTTGTTACAACAACCACAGAAACTTTGAACTCGGACTCTTTGGTTAACTTAGCTGAAATACACCGGAAGACTTGCTCTTGTTTGTTAACTGTTGTTGTTCCGTGGCTGCATAGCTGCTGGTAGACTATTATGACATATACACGTCCAATAACCCCCCTCAAGTTGGAGCGGGCAAAGAATGAGGTTGAACGCCCAACTTGCGGACAAGTCGTCGAAATTGATCCACTCCCAGTGGCTTGGTGAAGAGGTCGGCTAATTGAGCTACTGATGGTATATGTGTGGGTTTAATAAGGCCAGATAAGAGCTTTTCGCGAACAAAATAACAATCTATTTCTATATGTTTAGTTCTTTCGTGAAAAACTGGATTTTCAGAAATATGAATAGCCGCTTGGTTGTCATAATACACAGGAATAGGCTTAGGAATAGAGACACGAAGATCAGAGAATAAATAATGCAACCATTGCAATTCAGAAGTTAGCCTGGCTAGAGCTCTATACTCTGCCTCAGCTGAAGAAAGTGAAATTGTTGGTTGTTTCTTGGATTTCCAAGATATAGGACTATCTCCTAACATTGTAAAATACCCTGTCGTTGAGCGACGAGTAGTTGGGCAACCTGCCCAATCAGAATCAGTGTAACCAGCAAGAGAAAGTGAGCTAGTTGCAGAGAGAAAAATTTCCATGACTTACGGTTCCTTTGAGATAGCGAACCACACGATAAGCAGCATCCAAGTGACCAGAACAACGTTGTTGCATAAATTAACTTAAATAATTGACAGAAAAAGTGATATCAGGGCGAGTTACCTGAAGATATAGGAGTCGACCAATTAATCTTGGATCAGGTAGAGGGTCTCCAGATGTTGGTAGTAACTTAAGGTGTTGTTCCATAGGGGAAGCAACAATCTTAGCTCCTAAAAGACCAGAATCCTGAACAATGTCAAGAATGTATTTACGTTGTCCAAGAAAAATACCTTTTGGAGAACGAGAAACTTCAATGCCCAGAAAATATTGCAAACGCCCAAGATTTTTGAGCGAGAATTTGGCTTCCAGTTTATGTTTCAGCTCTTGAATAGCTAAGTCATTAGTACCTGTAATAATAATATCATCGACATAAACCAAAACACAAATAGAAACTTTTCCTGAATGAAAAGAGAAAAGTGAATAATCAGCACGAGATTGTACAAAACCTTCCTCAAGTAAGGCCGTAGAAAATTTAGCAAACCATTGACGAGAGGCTTGTTTAAGGCCATATAGAGATTTATTGAGTTTATAAACACGAGTATCTCCCTTTTTCTGAAATCCTAGAGGAAGTTTCATGTAGATATCTTCATTAAGATCGCCTTTTAAAAAGGCATTGTTGACATCAAGTTGATGGAGTGGCCAATTGAGGATGGCAGCAATAGACAACAAAACACGGACAGTAACTAGTTTAGCAATAGGAGCAAAGGTATCATGATAATCAATACATTCATGCTGTGTGTATCCTTTGGCAACCAGACATGCCTTATGACGTTCAATTTCACTATTCGGCTTATATTTAATCTTGAATACCCATTTACAGCCAATGGCAGATTTTCCAGGAGGAAGAGTAGTTGGAGTAAAGGTATCATTATCTTGTAGAGCAGTATGCTCTTTGATTATGGCATCACGCCACTCTGGAATTTTAATAGCTTCTGTAAACGTGCGCGGTTCATCATTGGCAGTAACCGAAGAGAGGAAAGCACGATGTTGGGGAGTGAATTTATCAAAGGAAATGTAATTTGTAAGAGGATAGAGTGAATTAGATGTACATTTGTTAACAGAGCAAATGTAATCATTCAAGTGAGAAGGGCGATGATGTTCCCTGGTCGATCTTCGTAAAACAGTGTCTTCGGCAGAAATAGTAGGAGTGGAAACTACTACATCAGTAGTGATGGCCGGAGTATTGGACAGGGGAGTAGATTCAATCCCTGTAGAAGTATTAGTATCACCCGTAGTTTGGGTGAATGAAGTAGAATCATCACGAGTCAAATAAGGTGAGTTGATAGTGGATGGTGCATCCAACACAGGAAGTGTTGGAACTACAGGTGTGTAGTCCTCATAAAAAACATCAGGTTCTATAGAGGGTGAAATTATATTATCAGATGTCAATTTTGCATCTTTGAAAGGAAACAGATGCTCATGAAAGACAACATCTCGAGACACAAAGGTGGTCTCCGTGGCAAGATCTAAAACAATGTAGCCTTTGTGATTGTAGGGATATCCCATAAATACACCAGGCTTAGCTCGTGGATCAAATTTAGAGGTGATTTTTGTGTTCCGAGCATAACACAAACAACCAAAAATACGAAGATGACGGTAGTTAGGCACAGTACCAAGGAGAACTTCATGTGGATTTTTATGTTGCAAAACATGAGTAGGCATTTTGTTAATGAGATAACATGTCGTGAGTAAACATTCACCCCAATAAGTGATGGGTAAATGTGATTGAAAACGAAGAGCTCGTGCGACACTAAGTAGGTGACGGTGTTTTCGTTCGACAACACCATTCTGTTGGGGAGTGGAAACACAACTCCGTTGATGATGAATACCACGGTCTTTAAACCATGTTTGCATGTCTCGGGATAGAAATTCCGAGCCATTATCGTTGTAGTCTTTGCAAGGTAGAAAGAAAAGGAATTTGAGTACCAAGTAGATATGTGATCAATTTTGTTAGAATATTGAGTGATAACAAAATTAAAAAAACTTGGAGAAATTTAAAAGTCTCACTTTTGGTGTGCATGAGATAAACCCATGTAAAGCGGGAAAAATCATCAACTATTGTGAGAAAATACTTTGCACCAGTAAGTGATGGTGTCATAAAAGGACCCCATATATCACAATGAATAAGTTCAAAACAACGTGACGAAGATAATGAAATTTTATTAAACGATAAACGGCTTTGTTTAGCCAAAGGACAGACATCACAAAAGTGAGAAAAACTGGACTTAATATAATCAAAAGTACGACATAGAAATTTAAAACGTTCTAAGCTAGGATGACCTAGCCGACAATGCCAAACATCGGCATACGCTTTATTACATAAAACTCTAGGCGTGACTGACTGTTGTGGATGAACTTGGAGACGATACAAGCCGGAGATGAAATCAGCCTGACCAATCACTTGTTTCGTGACTAGGTCCTGAAAGAAACAAACATTGTCGAAAAAATAAGAGAAACAATTGGTTTGGAGAGTTAACTGACTCACAGAAATAAGATTGAATTTGAAATTAGGAATGTGGTGTATATTCGAAAGTATAAGTGTGGGCGAGAAAACAACTTCGCCAATATGCTTAACTACGGAGAATGAACCATCCGGTAATTGCATTTGAATCAAAGACTGGAAAGGCATGTATAACGTAAAATATTGCAAAGAGTTACAGATGTGGTGTGTTGCACCACTGTCTATGAACCATGGATCAACAAAAGACGTGGATAGAGTCATACATGCAAAGCTGGCACAGGGTTCAATCGGTGCAGATTTTGGTGCAGGGTTGATCAAAGCTAGAAGACGAGCATATTGATCAGCAGATAGTGTTGGAATAGCTGGCTGAATGGCAGATGTATCTCTTTGGCATGGCTGAGCAGATAGCATGACAATTTGCAGATTATTGTTGGCTGGAGATAGAGAGTTGTTGGTAGTAGTAAAACCATGAAGACGATAGCATTTGTCTCGAACGTGACCGTGTGTAACACCCCGTGTTTTTAGCATAGCGCATGCTAAAAGATGCGCCATTTGCTTGTGATGAAGTTTCATCCAAAGCTTCCTTTGCATGGTGAGATGTATTTGGCCCACAGGCCATATACAGTGCCAAGTAAGGCACATCGCATATGCATATTGGCTAAGGCCAATATGGCATTTGTTGGAAGCTATATTGGCCAAGAGCCAATCTTGCATCAAATGATGCATTAGGTCATTGGGTAGATGACCTTGAAAATGGACGGCCAACATGGCCGGACATCGGGTTGCTTGATGGGCGGCCAACATGGCGGACATCGGGTTGAGGGAGGACGGCCAACATGGCCGGATATCGGGTTGGAGGACGACCAACATGGTCGGACATCGGGTTAGCGATGGGCGGCCAACATGGCGGACATCGGAGTTGGCATTGGTAGTGACCAGCCATCTTGGCCGGTTATTCAGGAAATATACATGGCAACGGCCATGAATAGTAAACGGGGAGTTGATGAAATATTTTTTTGTCCCCTTTTCATACTTGTAGAAATTCCATTAAGACATATATAGGGAGGGGTAGTTGGTTGATGGTGCATATGCGGACTATGCACCAAGTAAGCTTCATAGCTTAGCCGGAAGAGTATAAATGATGCCTAAGGCTCATTTATAGTTGCGTAGCCTCGCGAAGAGGGCATTTGGTGCTTAGGCATCGTTATGCCATTTTGCAGACCGAACATGCATCACTTGGATGCATTTTGACGGAACGGCCTATACGGACTAGGCCATTACCATTGTTGCTTGGTCGTGGCCATGAAAACGAGTTGGCATAAGTTGCTTGTTCCTTCGAGGATGAACTACGGTCTGTGCTTGATCCCTTTAGAGTAGGGAAGGGTACGTAGGCAGCCGCAATGAGTTGCAGCATTGCCGGTCCATCACGTTGTCGCTCATATCATCTAATTTAGAGATGATTGCGACATTCTGGCCCCTCATATCATCTAAGCTCGGCAGCTCGACGCCAGAGATGATTGTGGCCATACTTGGTGAGGCTTAGTTGCATGCCAGCAAGTGGATGCTCATACTTCCTATCAAGCTACAAAGAGAAAGTTATAGCCAATCTGGAGGCGAAAAACCCGAGTGTCGTAATTTAGCTCAAGAGGAGTCCATTTTG
This sequence comes from Papaver armeniacum, assembly GCA_023531295.1. Lineage (NCBI taxonomy): Eukaryota > Viridiplantae > Streptophyta > Magnoliopsida > Ranunculales > Papaveraceae > Papaver > Papaver armeniacum. The sequence continues at coordinate 136,772 of JAJJWW010013460.1, forward strand.
ATGGGAAACGGCCCGAAGATCAAGACATGTGGATCTATAGATCCACATGGTCACCAGAATTCAGCCAAATTCCATCGTTTAGGGCCTCAAAAGGCCTTTTTTACCGTATTAAGCAAGTTTTTGCTTTCTTAATAAACCCTTTTGCGGAACAAGGGTGAGTTGGAACGGTGTGGAAGCTAAGTTAGCTGCATCATGCTCCACGAGCATGCTTGCAAGGGCGAATGAACGTGCATTTTCCTAGCTTTAAAGGCCCGGATCGTAGCTTCATCATGGTGCATCGGGGAGATTACTGCCTGCGGGAGACCGCGCCAAAGGCGTAATTTTCCGGTCCGTCACAGTTGGTATCAGAGCAAGTTCCGAGATAACTCTTGGACTGTGCGGAGTGGAGTTGTCCACAAGTATTTCCCTTAACGGAAAACTTAAAGTTGGAGAGTAGGCCAACTTCTGCGCGTGAAAGAGTTTGTAAATGCTGGGCCAGTTACTTTGCAAATCGAGTTGAGCTTGTGTAAGTACTGTGAGTTTGCCAGGCCTCTGTGGCACCCCGCTTACGAGCATCCGGAAGACAAATCTGGGACGGTGGGTAGACAATGGGGCTGATCATCCCCACACGTTGGCACCGGCCAAGGGTGTGCGTTGTCGAGCCGGCTAGCATCCCACTTCACGAGTGGCAACCGGTAAATCCGTCGAGACGGTGGCTTGCATCCCACTGCACTGGCATTAGAGATTGGTCCTCACAGTGTTGCGTTAGGTTTTTTCCTGTCATTTCGATGACATCTTCCAACCTTGTGAACTTTAGGGACTTCTGAGTGCGTAGTATGGGATGCGCATTCAGGATACCTTGTCGAGATATCCTCTTGGCACTGGCCAATTGCGATTCTTGGTTTTGTTGTGGGCACTTTTTGGATTCCTGGGCAGGTGGTATAGGACATGTGCTCAGAAGGTCTAAACTGTTGTTCATGACAACTTGAAGAAACCCGTGATTTCTGAGCATCTGGTATGGGACTTTTTCTCAGGAAATCCAACTTGAAGAGATTGTCCACAATTGTTTTGGTTTTGAATTTCGGGGACGAAATTCTTTGAAGGGTGTGATAATGTAACACCCCGTGTTTTTAGCATAGCGCATGCTAAAAGATGCGCCATTTGCTTGTGATGAAGCTTCATCCAAAGCTTCCTTTGCATGGTGAGATGCATTTGGCCCTGGGCCATATCTGGTGCCAAGTAAGGCACATCGCATATGCATATTGTCTAAGGCCAATATGGCATTGGTTGGAAGCTACATTGGCCAAGATCCAATCTTGCATCAAATTATGCATTAGGTCAGTTGGGTAGATGACCTTGAAAATGGACGGCCAACATGGCGGACATCGGGTTAGCGATGGGACGCCAACATGGCGGACATCGGGTTGGCAGTGGACGGCCAACATGGCCGGACATTGGAGTTGGCGTTGGTAGTGACTAGCCATCTTGGCCGGTTATTCAGGAAAATACATGGCAACGGCCATGAATAGTAAACGGGGAGTTGATGAAATATTTTTTTGTCCCCTTTTCATACTTGTAGAAATTCCATTAAGACATATATAGAGAGGGGTAGTTGGTTGATGGTGCATATGCGGACTATGCACTAAGTAAGCTTCATAGCTTAGCCGGAAGAGTATAAATGATTCTTAAGGCTCATTTATAGTTGCGCAGCCTCGCGAAGAGGGCATTTGGTGCTTAGGCACCGTTATGCCATTTTACAGACCGAACATGCATCACTTGGATGCATTTGACGGAACGGCCTATACGGACTAGGCCATTACCACTGTTGCTTCGCCGTGGCCATGCAAACAAGTTGGCTTAAGTTGCTTGTCCCTTCGAGGATGAACTACGGTCTGTGCTTGATCCCTTTAGAGTAGGGAAGGGTATGTAGGCAGCCGCAATGAGTTACAGCATTGCCGGTTGATAGGTGTTGTAAAACACCTAATTTACTATCTAGTAGTTACGCTTTCTTTGCTATTTTTCTGGTGAATTATGTACTTTACGCGTGTTTTTGAGTTATTAGGTACTCTGGAGTCGCACAGAGGAAAAGAAGCGGAAATCATCAAAAAGGCGCAATTGTCATTTCACATGCTATTGGGAGCCGAGCCAAGGTTATGGGGCAACCCTATTTGGAGGAGTACTAAACAAAGACTAGATGTGGTTAAGGGGTTGCTAAGGGGTGGCCCATATCCATGTGGGTGCCTAAATACCTACCGTATTCTGCAACCTTATCAACCAGGACGAGAAGAAGAAAATCATTTTCTTCCCCAATTTTAGTCTGTTGCTTCCATGAATGGGTTCTGTGCGAGAGACGTCCAGAGTTTGAGTTGAGAGAGGGAACAATTTGAGAATGAAATGGAGAGTAGATCTGTGGTGAGTTAACGGGATCGGAAAAAAGAGAATTTGTTGTTGTTGAAGTGAAGAAGAATGAATTAGGGTTTCGATATGTGAAGAGTTAGGTGGTGATGAATATAGGGTTCAACTCGGATTTGAGTTTGCAATGATGGGTTCGAATTTGTCACAGAAAGCTGGCTGTGTTTGCAATGGATTAATGGGGTTGTTCTCAGGGTTTGAGAAGGGAAGACGATAATGGAGGTGGTGCTACTGCCACTGAAATTGAAGAGAAGTACAAGAGTTGGTGATTCGGTGAAAGAGAGGTTGGAGTTGAAATTGGTTTAGTATGGATGGATTGTTTGAAGTTGCGGTGAGTGGTGGTGGTCTAATAATAGTGGTTACGGTAGTTTGTGGTGGCGATTGAAGATTTGTGTGGCTGGAGCTATTAAACCGAGCATGGGATTCGGATGAGAAGCTCTTTGGTCATTGCAATGGTTTCGATGAATGAGAGAAATGGGTTTTTTTTGGTGGTTTAGTGAAGGCTGGAGCTGAGTTTAATTGCAGCTGAGTACGGGGGAATTGCGAGGCAAGGTTTGTCTTTCTTTGTTGTGGTGGAATGGTTGTTTGCAGGTAGTGGTGTTCTTTGTTGCTAAGCCTGAAATCGAGAATGAGCTGAGCAGAATGCATTGGTGATGGGCTCATTAGTGGTGATTGAGAGCATGAAATTGATGCATAAGGAGAGATGTTGCAGCTAATCTGGTGTTAAAGGTGGTCTCTGGTGATGCTAAGGGTGATTCGAAGTCCTGCGGCGGGTGAAAGAATTGTGTTGCTGCTGGGATTGAAGATGGATGGCAGTGAATGAAAGATTGCAGGGTGCCAGAGCTGGTGGTTAGGTTATGGCAATTGTGACAATTCAGGATGGAGATGGAGCTGTGTTGCTAACTGGAGAAACTCGTATATGGTTTAAAGCAGAAGAGAACCAAAGCAAAGCTGCTAATGGTTTGTGGTGGTCTTTGTGAATTGCAGAAATGGGTTGGTTCGAGAAATGGAACATGGTGCTGGGGTGAAATAGAGAGTGGAGTTTGATGTTGATGCTGTGTATATTTGTCGGCCTCAGATGGAAGAATGCGTGATGAAGGTGCACGAGGGTTGAAACAGATGATGGTGGATACAATGAATTTCAGGCACAGGTGATGGCAGTGCTATTGCAGCTGCACTTGGATACTATCTTTGGCGAGTTGCACCGCAGTGTTGTTAGTGAATTGAGGCTGAATCTTGGTGCTTGTTGTGAGTTTGTATTTGGAGCTGGCGAAAGGCTGTGGAAATGGCTAGGAGATTGCAGTTCTCAAGTGCAGTGGTGACGCTATTGGAGCTGAAACTATGGAGCGAATGAGGAACAACAAAGAAGGCATTAGAGGGTGCGAACTCGATACAGTGAAGCAGATGATGATGTTGTTATGTTGTGGCAGTGAGGGTGAGATTTGGCTCTGTCTCGGTGCCGTGTGAACTGGGAGAAAACTGAAATGACACTGGTGATGGAGCTGGGTACTGAGTATGAATGGAATCAGATACAGGTCTTGATGACAAAACAGTGAAGGTATTTGAGTTTTAATGTGCAATTCAGGTGATGCTGCCACTAACCATTGACCGGTGCAGTTTCTTGGTGTATGAACTGAAATGCAGGTTGTGTTGCAATGGTTGTGAGTTGAAGCAGCAACAGGAAAGGGGAAGAATAAGATGGTGTTGCATCTAGAGATAGAGATTGCAATGATGGTGCAGCACTGGTTATGCTTTGCAAATGGCTTAGGCCTAGGTCTGGCTCAGCTGACTAGCTCTCTAACTCAGACCTGACTCGTCTGACTAGACCACTGACTCGGTTTGACTCAGTGAGCTGACCCAGTTGACCCGACCGAGTTGACCGAGTTGACCCGTTGACTGGTGATCGGGCGGACTTTGCCGGTCACCTGAGATACTTTCCGGTGCCAGACTCCGGGCGATTTCCGACCATAATCCCAGTTTTCCGACGACGGATTTTGGACATAATTTTACATGGGTTTTCTCACACATGGGCTTGGTGGACCACTTGGAGATGGGTTTTGAGAAGACCTAATTTTGGAAGGAGTATCCTTTTTGGAAATTGAAGAACCATATAAATAGAAAAGTCTTTTCTCAAACCTAAATATATCTCCATTAGGGCGACTTCTACTTGTTTTCTAGGGTTTCACATGATAGTTTCTTCTCTCTATGATGATTTCCAAAAACCCAAGTAGTTGATTTATTTTTATTGGTTAAAGATGTAGTTGGATTTTGAAAACAAGTTATGGATTTTATGAATTAGTTTTCTCTCAATATTATCGTTTGATTTACGGGTTATAATAATTACATGATTGATGTATTGCAATATGATTGAATGTTTGTTTGGTTGAGTCTAGAATTGATTGAACTCACATCCATATCTATAGCTATTTTAGGGTTCATCATCGAGCGATAACCTTGAATACGAGTAGCATGATATGATTAGGGTTTGTAGTGATACACTCTCGTAATCATATCTAGAAATTGACCTTTGTTCGAATTGTTTGCGCAATGTATTTCAATTGCATTGATTAGCCTATTTCTGAACTTAATGCTCCTAGGAATTGAACTTAATTAGCGCAAGGCGTTAGGTTATTCTTTAGGTAGAATTCACATGCGCAGCTCTAATGTGTGTGTTGATGACTTGGGAAATTTACGGAGTATTCTTGCAATAAGGTATTCTATGGCTTTTGATGATAGCGAGATTAAATATGAATTCTATTCATATATTCAAAAACTTGCTTACATTGAAGATGAAACCTTTACCCAATATTTCACATCCTTGATTTACGTGTTTACTTTTTATTGTTTTGCTTTTTTATTATTTTAGTTTATAAAAATCAGAAAATCCCGGTGTTATTTATAGGGAACCAAAATAATTTGACAACCTAGTCCTCTCTGTGGGAACGATCCTTTCTTGCCCTTGCTTCATTATATATTTTGAGTAGTAAGAAAGTGTAATTTATTTTTGACGCCTACGACAGCGACCAAATTTTGGCACCGTTGCCGGGGAGGCAGCGGTTGTCACTTGTTTTTGGTTTCTTATTTTTGTTTTTAGTTTTGTTTTACTTTTTCTTATTCTTTGGTTCTTAACCGAGTTTTGAGAATCTCGTTTCAGGTACCAATTTCTATGGACGGAGCATATTGGAGCAATCAATACGGCTTTCAACCTCAACAATATGACAACTATCACCCTTACGGGGAGTACAATCAAAATCAATCCTTTGGTTATGGTCCATACTCCACGTACCCTTTTAGTTTTTAGTTGTTCTCATACATTCCAACCTTCTTACGGTGGGTATGTAAGTGAGCAACCACAAAGAGGGGATGGTACTTGTGCTCCCATTAATCTTTCCCCTAGTTTGGTAGATGAAATGCAACAATTTATGGTCAGCATGGAGTCGATTCGTGGACAACCAAGCGTGGAACCAGTTTCATCGATCGAATGTGCTCATAGTATGTTTGGCCCAATTTGTGATCGTAGTTATGATCATTTACCCATTCAAAGGGAATATAATTGGCCTAACAATACTGAAGTAAGTAATTCTACTTTTACTTTGTCGAATGAGCTTTACAAACAAATGAAACACTATATTCAGAATTTGGATAGATCACTCCAAGAGCTTCAAATAGGTGTTTCCGACATAAGAAAGGGCATTGATGAATACATAGAGGAAATGAATAATTATGTTGAAAAAGGCGAACCTTTGGGGACTTTCGTTGATAATTGTGTAGTTAACTCAACTCTTGATCGTAATAATGATCATTCACCTATTCAAAAGGATGAGTTCGAGATTAGCAACACTAAATTCAGCAAGGACCAATGTTATGTTGACTATGATAGTGATGATGATTATTATGAAAATACATCGTTTGAACCAAGTTATGGTAACATCCCCGAGGAGCGTACAATTGAGTTTTTGCGATCAAGGTGAAGTTGGAAAGGAATATGATGACACTAGTGTAGCTTACTCAAGCCTTGATCTTTATAATGATCAACAACCTATTCAAAAGGTAGAGCTTGAGGATGATGCAAGGAGTGTTCTAAAGAAATTCCTTATGGACAATATTGCATCCGCAAAAGAGTATGTGCCTTACAACAAAGAGTAGTATGTTGAGAATGAGACCGGTATGACCAATATTCTGGAAGACCCAATTGAGCTTGCAAATGATTGTAATGATGATGTTTATGTCAAGACTTTGGTTAAGGCAGAAAAGGATGAAGAATGGTTGCAAGGTTTGATAGAGGACCATGATATACAAGAGGTGAATAATTCACTTGAATTTTTCAAGGATGAAGAGGATTCCGTGATACAAGAGATTGTGCAAGGTTTATCTAACCCTTTGCCTATTATTTCTTCTCCTTTACCTCTTATTGGTTTGAATGTATGTGCTTCGAGAGTATTGTTGAATGACTTTGTTTCTCGATTTCCGCCATTAGAGATACTTGATTCTCATACTATGCGAGGTTATGGAACAAGAAACCGTGGAAGTACCCCGACTTCTATATTCTTTATACACTTCCAAGTGTGGACAAGAATAAGTGTGGGGAAACTTTTATCGGTTCATAGCTTCATTTCTGTTTTATATTACTAATATTTGTGTGAAGCTAGTGTTTGCAAAACAGGTTCTATGGAAGGATCCTCAACTTTTCAGATTGTTGATATATGGGGAATGAATCTTGCAAGGATATAGTCGGGCTGACGACTTTAAACCAATCGCTACATGGGAGGAAACCCATAGGTTTTGTATCACTTATCTTTTAATTTTTCTTTTCTTGTTTTTATTTTTTTCTTGTCGCATATTGTTATATGATTTCCCGCCTTGACTTTCTTTGGACGATTTAATTTACATTGAGGACAATGTAAAGTTTAAGTGTGGGGGAGTGGTTAAGCATTTGCGTTGTAACTTTTTCAAATTTTTCAACTTTTGTGTAAATTAGTGAATAAAAACTCCAACTTGTAGTTAGTTTATACATGTCGCTAAGATTACATCGAGAATCTCATAAGAGTGACTGAGCTTAGAGATGACAGAGAACATGATCGGGTTTCTTACTTGTATGAGAGTTAAAGTTGGATTTGACCATGCCCGGTGGCAAATAAGGTGCGGATCGAATTCGGTATTAGAGTAGTGATCCCCTATAGTGGAGACTACCCATGTTACATAATGTGAGGCACCGACCTTCAATTCTTTGTACCTGTCTAAATATGTGCTTTTTGAGTGTGTGTCACCGTACGTAAATTCCGGGCAGAATGGTGAGTTGTCCAACCTCACACCCATAGAAGCACTATTTTGATCTCTTGAGTGCTATTTTTATTAATCATGTTGGTGACATCGAATTGCTAACTTACATACCACTTGGAATCTTGTTCGCAGTTAGCACCATCCACCTTATCTCTCTCTACACCAACAGGTCCATAGAAACACCATCATCATCAACAAGAGGAGCATCACAAATTTCAAGAAAAGTTGAAGACGTTTAAGGTTTACAAGCAACAGTACAGAAATGAGCAGATTTTAGATTCAAGTAAAGCAACAAGACAAGGAGCAGAATTTTTATAAGTTGAAGACTATTGTACAAGAGCGAAGTTTATAAAGATGAGAGTTCGAGAAGTTTATGATATCAAGACATACAAGTTGTGAAGAATCAAGCGGTAAAGTACTTACACCATGGCCTTTGTACTTACGTTTTTATTTGTATTTTACTTTCTCTTGTACAAAAAAAAAAAAAAAAAAAAAAAACGAAAATATAAATTTAAAAAAAAAAATGAAAAAAAATGAAAAAATGAAAAAAAAGAGACAAGAAAAGTTCATTGTATCATATTTTGGGTTTGTATAGTTCGTTTTTAGTTTTGTATTCTTTTAATAAAGCCAATGAAAATAAGGAATATCCATAATGAAGTTTCAAGCAACAAGGAATTAGAGGAAAAGAGTTATATTGTCAAGATTATACGAAGTTCAAGAGTTATCATCAAGAGTTGAAGACCGAAGACGAATATGAAGACACCGATTGAAGACCGAAGACGTTTCTATGGATGCTGTGAGAGTGGTGCTAGCTGCACGCCGAACGGATACGAGGTAAGTAAGCATATTCCCACCTTCTTTAAGTGGTTGATTTCCTTTCGAAGAGATCGTCAGAAAAATCGGTTTTCAAAAATGATAAAAGATGTGGGTTTTTATAATACTTCGGAGGGTTTTTGCCTTCCTACCATTCAACGTGTCGCAGGATTCTCTCTTCATTCCTACCTGGACACATGTGTGACCCATAAAAAGCTGTTTATTATTGAGAGAAATATCATAAAACCCTTTCTTGTGAGGCAGAGTCGAGACTTTTGATCACTCCGAACCCGAATTTCTTTCGAGAAGGGATGGTTATTTCTCTCTCAACTTTTAAGAATGAGATTGTGTTCATTTATGTGTCTAACTTATGACTAGTGTGCAGAATTTCTATGTCTTCTTAGCGCGTTGGATGCTATCATTACGGAGAACTAGTAAGTTGGAAAAATAGGTTTTGTAGGTACATTTCTAGTAAACCCTCACGAGACTATAACTCGTCCACTAGGGATACCTAGGGGTTTAAAGGCTTGTTATTTATGCTAAGAGTAACCGTAGCCTCGACGACACGGAGTTGTATGTATTCTTTAGAGTAAGTTTTGTTTTGTTTGATTTGATCGAGGACTATCAAAGTCTAAGTGTGGGGGAATCTGATAGGTGTTGTAAAACACCTAATTTACTATCTAGTAGTTACGCTTTCTTTGCTATTTTTCTGGTGAATTATGTACTTTACGCGTGTTTTTGAGTTATTAGGTACTCTGGAGTCGCACGGAGGAAAAGAAGCGGAAATCATCAAAAAGGCGTAATTGTCATTTCACATGCTATTGGGAGCTGAGCCAAGGTTAAGGGGCAACCCTATTTGGAAGAGTACTAAACCAAGACTAGCTGTGGTTAAGGGGCTGCTACTGGGTGGCCCATATCCATCAGCTGGGTGCCTAAATACCTACCATACCTGCAACCTTATCAACCAGGACGAGAAGAAGAAAATTATTTTCTTCCCCCAATTTTAGTTTGTTGCTTCCATGATGGGTTCTGTGCGAGAGACGTCCAGAGTTTGAGTTGAGAGAGGGAACAATTTGAGAATTGAATGGAGAGTGGATCTGTGGTGAGTTAACGGGATCGGAAAGAAGAGAATCTGTTGCTGTTGAAGTGAAGAAGAATGAATTAGGGTTTCGATCTGTGAAGAGTTAGGTGGTGATGAATGAAGGGTTCAACTCGGATTTGAGTTTGCAATGATGGGTTCGAATTTGTCACAGAAAGCTGGCTGTGTTTGCAATGTACTGATGGGGTTGTTCTCAGGGTTTGAGAAGGGAAGACGATAATGGAGGTGGTGCTACTGCCACTAAAATTGAAGAGAAGTACAAGAGTTGGTGATTCTGGTGAAAGAGAGGTTGGAGTTGAAATTGGTTTAGTATGGATGGATTGTTTGAAGTTGCAGCTGAGTGGTGGTGGTCTAATAATAGTGGTTCTGGTAGCTGTGGTGGCGATTGAAGATTTGTGTGGTTGGAGCTATTAAACTGAGCATGGGATTTAGATGAGAAGCTGCTGGTCATTGCAATGGTTTGAGTTACAGAGAAATGGGGTTTGTTGGTGGTTTAGACAGAAGTTGGAGCTAAGTTTAATTGCAGCTGAGTACAGGGAATTGCAGGCAAGGTTTGTGCTGCTGTTGTGGTGGAATGGTTGTTTGCAGGTAGTGGCGTTCTTTGTTGCTAAGCCTGAAATCGAGAATGAGCTGAGCAGAATGCATTGGTGATGGGATCATTAGTGGTGATTGAGAGCATGAAATTGATGCATAAGGAGAGATGTTGCAGCTAATCTGGTGTTAATGGTGGTCTCTGGTGATGCTAAGGGTGATTCGAAGTCCTGCGGCAGGTGAAAGAATTGTGTTGCTGCTGGGATTGAAGCTGGATGGCAGTGAATGGAAGATTGCAGGGTGCCAGAGCTGGTGGTTAGGTTATGGAAATTGTGACAATTCAGGATGGAGATGGAGCTGTGTTGCTGCCTGGAAAAACTCGTATATGGTTTAAAGCAGAAGAAAACCAAAGCAAAGCTGCTAACGGTTTGTGGTGGTCTTTGTGAATTGCAGAAATGGGTTGGTTCGAGAAATGGAACATGGTGCTGGGGTGAAATAGAGAGTGGAGTTTTATGTTGATGCTGTGTGTGTTTGTCTGGCCTCAGATGGAAGAATGTGTGATGAAGGTGCACAAGGGTTGAAACAAATGATGGTGGATACAATGAATTTGAGGCACAGGTGATGGCAGTGCTATTACAGCTGCACTTGGATACTATGCTGGCGAGTTGCACCGCAGGTGTTGTTAGTGAATTGAGGCTGGTACTGGTGCTTGTTGTGAGCTGTGTTTGGAGCTGAAACTGAAGGTTGTGGAAATGGCTAGGAGATTGCAGTTCTCAAGTGCAGTGGTGACGCTATTGGAGCTGAAACTGTGGAGCGAATGAGGAACAACAAAGAAGGCATTAGAGGGTGCGAACTCGATACAGTGAAGCAGATGATGATGTTGTTATGTTGTGGCAGTGAGGGTGAGATTTGGCTCTGTCTCGGTGCCGTGTGAACTGGGAGAAAACTGAAATGGCACTGGTGATGGAGCTGGGTACTGAGTATGAATGGAATCGGATACGGAGTCTTGATGACAAAACAGTGAAGGTATTGGAGCTGTAATGTGCGGTTGAGTGATCTTCGCCACTAACCATTGGTGAGTGCGGATTTCTTGGTGTATGAACTGAAATGCGGGTTGTGTTGCAATGGTTGTGAGTTGAAGCGACAACAGGGAAAGGGGAAGAATAAGATGGTGTTGCATCTAGAGATAGAGATTCCAATGATGGTGCAGCACTGGTTAGGCTTTGCAAATGGCTTAGGCCTAGGTCTGGCTCAGCTGACTAGCTCTCTAACTCAGACCTGACTCGTCTGACTAGACCACCTGACTCGATTTGACTCAGTGAGCTGACCCAGTTGACCCGACCGAGTTGACCGAGTTGACCCGTTGACTGGTGATCGGGCGGACTTTGCCGATCACCGAGATCTTTTCCGGTCACCAGGACTCAGGCGATTTCCAGCCATAATCCCAGTTTTCCGGCGACGGATTTTGGACATAATTTTACATGAGTTTTCTCACACATGGGCTTGGTGGACCACTTGGAGATGGGTTTGGAGAAGACCTAATTTTGGAAGGAGTATCCTTTATGGAAATTGAAGAAACATATAATAGAAAAGTATTTTCTCATACCTAAATATATCTCCATTAGGGAGACTTCTACTTGTTTTCTAGGGTTTCACATGATAGTTTCTTCTCTTTTTGATGATTTCCAAAAACCCAAGTAGTTGATTTATTTTTATTGGTTAAAGATGTAGTTGGATTTTGAAAACAAGTTATGGATTTTATGAATTAGTTTTCTCTCAATATTATCGTTTGATTTCTGCGGGTTATAATAATTGCATGATTGATGTATTGCAATATGATTGAATGTTTGTTTGGTTGAGTCTAGAATTGATTGAACTCACATCCATATCTATAGCTATTTTAGGGTTCATCATCGAGCGATAACCTTGAATACGAGTAGCATGATATGATTAGGGTTTGTAGTGATACACTCTCGTAATCATATGTAGAAATTGACCTTTGTTCGAATTGTTTGCGCAATGTATTTCAATTGCATTGATTAGCCTATTTCTGAACTTAATGCTCCTAGGAATTGAACTTAATTAGCGCAAGGCGTTAGGTTATTCTTTAGGTAGCATTCACATGCGCAGCTCTAATGTGTGTGTTGATGACTTAGGAAATTTACGGAGTATTCTTGCAATAAGGTATTCTATGGCTTTTGATGATAGCGAGATTAAATAGGAATTCTATTCATATATTCAAAAACTTGTTTACATTGAAGATGAAACCTTTACCCAATATTTCATATCCTTGATTTGCGTGTTTACTTTTTATTGTTTTGCTTTTTTATTATTTTAGTTTATAGAAATCAGAAAACCCCGGTGTTATTTATAGGGAACCGAAACAATTTGACAACCTAGTCCTCTCTGTGGGAACGATCCTTTCTTGCCCTTGCTTCATTATATATTTTGAGTAGTAAGAAAGTGTAATTTATTTTTGACGCCTACGACAGCGATCACCGGTCCAGCACGTTGTCGCTCATATCATCTAATTTAGAGATGATTGCGACATTCTGGCCCCTCATATCATCTAAGCTCGGCAGCTCGATGCCGAGATGATTGTGGCCATACTTGGTGAGGATTAGTTGCATGCCATCAAGTGTATGCTCATACTTCCTATCAAGTTACAAAGAGAAAGTTATAGCCAATCTGGAGGCGAAAAACCCGAGTGTCGTAATTTAGCTCAAGAGGAGTCCATTTTGATGGGAAACGACCAGAAGATCAAGACATGTGCATCCATAGATCCACATGGTCACCAGAATTCAGCCAAATTCCATCGTTTAGGGCCTCAAAAGGTCATCTTTGCCGTATTAAGCAAGTTTTTGCTTTCTTAATAAACCCTTTTGCGGAACAAGGGTAAGTTGGAACGGTGTGGAAGCTAAGTTAGCTGCATCATGCTCCACGAGCATGCTTGCAAGGGCGAATGAACGTGCATTTGCCTAGCTTTAAAGGCCTGGATCGTAGCTTCATCATGGCGCATCGGGGAGATTACTGCCTGCGGGGCAACGCGCCAAAGGCGTAATTTTCCGGTCCGTCACACCGTGTTTGTTGCAGTAATCGCAGTGTTGGCGCTGGCGTTTGTTTTGGTTTACCGGAGCACGAGAGGTTGATGGAAAGTGCCGATTAGAACTGAGAGCAGCAGCGTCAACAGTTGGCAGGGGAGCAACACTTATATTCTGTTGTTCTTCCTCCTGCTGAACCAGGTTGAAGATGCGCAGAGAAGTAGGGAAAGGTTCCATAGTCAGTATTTGACTGCGAAGATTGGAGAACCTGTCATGCATACCCTGCAAGAACTCCATGGCACGATCTCTCTCCAGCCTTTCCAACATGTGCTTTCCAGCACCACAAATGCAAGCTTAAAGTAGAAGTGACCAGAGAATCATATTGGTCCCATAGTGTTTTTATTTTCGTATAATAGAGAGAAACAGGCATAGACTCCTGCTTGATTGAAGCAATTGCGGATTTCAAATGAAAAAGAATCGAAGCATTAGATACACAAAACCTTAACTGCAAGTCCTTCCATATATCATAAGAAGAAGCCGCATAGAGACAGCTTGCATGGATATACGGATGGACAGAATTGAGGATCCAAATTCCCACTAGATCATCACAACGCTTCCAGCAGCGATGGGTGAGATGATCTTCTGGAGGTGGTAAGGAGCCATCGACAAATGCCAATTTTCCTTTGGCATTCAATGCCTTGGTAATTCCTCGAACCCAGGCCCCATAGTTATCAACCTGAAGCAATGGAGAGAACAGAATAGTAACTGGGTTATCACTAGGATGTATAACGTAGGGATCGAGGACTCGTGAGTTATTGGTATTGGGTTGATTTGAGTTGTGAACTGGAGAGTTTGGGGAGGATTGATCTGATTCAGGCATGGTTAAAATCTAGATAAAAGAGAAAAGACAGAGATGAAGCGGAAGATTTGATATTAGGGTTCCTAGGATCTACAAGGATACCATCTTAAAACTAAAATCTAGATAGAGTTAAAGTCTCACAATTGTGTAGACTGTGTTCTTTTCATTCAGTATTTATATGAATACAGATACAGGTTGTTACGAACAATTCAAACCTAATCTATACAAGTCAGTCGATAATACAGGAAGAATAAACTTGTTACGACAACCACAGAAACTTTGGACTCGGACTATTTGGTTAACTTAGCTGAAATACACCGGAAGACTTGCTCTTGTTTGTTAATTGTTGTTGTTCCGTGGCTGCATAGCTGCTGGTAGACTATTGTGACATATACACGTCCAATAGTCACTACCGCACCTTAAAAACTACCCAAATATACAAGTGGAAGTTTGTGGCTTGTATTGGCTTTGCCCTCATTATCTACGTTTTGTGGTATCGGCGGACATTGGGTACACTATGCTTGAGAAAAATAAATAAAAGCAGACATTGTAGGTCGGAAGCCAGAGGAAATTTCCCGCTCCTCCAGTGGCCTATAATGGGCAGACTGAGTTTAGTTTAATATAGGATCACTTGGTAAAATTTGGTTCACGGTATAGTTTTTGGATTAGGCTATAAATTTTAAGTCACTAGATAGATTAAGGATTATTGTGACGGATTAGGGGTTACTTCAAAATTATAAGTCATATGATAAGAATGTGCAATTTCTATATATGCTGGTTAATTGGGTTGTGCGCTGGAACAAATATCACAGTCTTATATGTGCAATTTGTGTGCTACTTAATAACTTGTGCGTGATAACAAAAAATCACCGAGTCTTGTATTTCATTTTTACCTATAAAAGGCGGTGTATTTATGCCGAATTGCCAATCTTTTGGACTATATCAACCTTATGTCATTGTTGATAAATCATACACAACTAAAAATATACACAAAATTGGTTAAAAAGACCAAAATCAATAATTCCTGGGTGAAAAAGACATTTAGATTTTGATATTGTTTGAATGGACAAAAATATAAAAATAGCCAGGATGTAACCAGTTTCATCCTACATATTTTCAAATTCTTTTTCTTATTTTTAATTTACATCAGGATGCATCTAGCTTCATCCTTGCTATATTTTAAGTTTAAGCCAGGATGAATACAGTTTATCCTTGCTATTTTCTTATGTCCATTTCACCCATAATAATTTTTACTCGTCCATTTGAGCCATGTGTTAAAAATTTTTGGACAAATGACCCATTTACTCAAAAATATAAGCATTGGTCTAAAAGTTTGAGATGAAAAACAATTAGATGACTGAAATGACGGAGGAAACTAAAAGTCCTACTACTTGAGTCATTTTATAGTTACAAAAATTCTAAACATACAACATTTTAAACAACACTAAAACAACTCTCTCACATAACTTCTAGTTGTAGGACCCAAAAATAAACCCCCTACTAGCTCGATGTGAGGAGGTTGTTTTAGTGTTGTCTAAAATGTTGTATGTTTAGAATCATTGTTATTGTTATGTTAATCAAGGCAGTAAGACGTTTAATTGCTTAAATATAAAATTGATCAATAGCTTTCTTTAAACATTACAAAAGAGATTTCTTTAAACATCACAGGATTTTTGGCGACAGGTGGACAGAAGATCCTTTTCAATTGTAATACTACCAAATAAGCACTTACACTTCCGGGAAAAGTAAAAAATAGCGGGACAGCAGCAACAGGAATTTTCCCTCTCTTAAATGTCCTATAATGTGGTTGCGTAATCGGTGGAGGAAGAACCATAAGGCATAAAGCAGGAAGTTTCCTATCCTACTGGGCTGGCTTCCAAGCTTAATTCTTTTAATTTTTCAAAACTCATTTTTGCCATTTTGTCTATCCTAAAAACTATTGCTTCCCCCCTCAGCTAGTTCTGAGTTCTTCCCCTGGCCTTGCTGCAATCAGTAGTAGGTTTACGATTGGATGACTTGATAAACTATTAAATGACAACAAACATACTGGGTTGTACTGTAGATACTCTTTTGGGAAAATAGGTGAAAGATTTTGGGTCAAAGTGTTGCATTACAACAAATCGTAGATCACATAAAAAAGCATTTGCAAATTGCAATTTGTATGACAATTAATAAATTAAGCACGAGAAAGCATACCAGGTTGTAAAATCACTCTCTTATGTGAAGAAGATATTTGTAATTTATACACTACTAGTCAATAAGTTGTGTGTGAGATAGAATTGCTAACAAGTCCTACATTCTAACCGATGTTTATGAACAGAAAAGGGTTTCCCAAAGTAGACTTGTGTGTCAGTAAAAGGTGGTTTGTGTATGCCAAAATTTATAAATCATGGTCAGAAAAAAGGTAATTCGATGATAGAAATGATGGAGGAAATTGAATAATACACAATGTGGCAACATATTTATCAGAGGAAATTGAAGTGATTTGGGGTTTTCAATCTAAATTGAAAATTGTGGGATTGATTAAAGATCGAAACTTGACGGATTGAGTTATAGAGAACCCTAATCTGAGTAAGGGATTATCGAATTGGGATTCTTGATTTGAAGAAATCAAGTTTGGATTCGTAATCGTGGGTTTAAATTTATCGACAACTACAACAACATACTTCTTCTTCTTCTTCATCATCTTCATCTTCTCTCTCTTGAAGACCGAATAGTTATTCATCAGCAGAATCAGTTTTCAGTTACATTGATCATGAAACCGGTTATACGAAAACCCGGACCCGGACAACCTTGTCCGTTGGCAGTTAAACAGGATGAAGACACGTTGTGGTTCGGAGTAAGGTTCGGGTTGGTAAAAAAGCTTGTGAAAGGAATTTTCAACAGGATGTGCGGTAACTTGCCAGTTACTATTCACACCCCAAATTCTACTATTAGCAGATAGCGCCTAACCCTGTCAGGCTTGTTAAGGGCCATTATCACATTGCCAATCGAAGTGGATGGCGCATCTAGCTCGACGCAAGTGATGGAATACGAAGTGTATGAACGGTTTACCATGCTGCTCAGCAAATTGCTCATGTTTCAATTGTTAAGGGGTGTTAGTTGTGGGATTTCATGCAACTACAATTTGTATATTTGTAGATAAATTTTGTGGCACTTTCGTTAATATAGAATTCAACTATCATTAGTTAAAATTCTTCTGCAATAGATATGTGCACTTTGTATGCTAGTTAAAAATTGTGCGAGAACAAAATATCAACGAGTCTCGCATGCTTTGATCCCCTGAGTCAATTAACAAATTGTAAATCACATAACATTGATTCCAATCTTTGTGTTGGGAGTTGGACCGAATACTAGCCTTGCATGTTGATCTTTACCTATAAAAGGTGGTATCTGTGCGCAAAATATATACATTAAAACATGATTTTATAAGTTAGGATAAAGATAATTTTAAGGTTGAAATATTGGAGGAAAATAAAATTTAAACTGGCTACTTGAGCCTTGTGAATTACCTCAATAAACAGCCGAAAAGTCTAAGACAGTCATAAATAATCTCACTATTTGATAAGTTTTAATACTATTGAGTAGTAAATAGTCTAAGACAGTCATCATAAACTATCTCACTGTTTGATGAGTTTTAATACTATTGAGTAGTAAATACTTTACAGTTATTGTAAATACTTATAATCAACCATCAATACTTTGTTTTCTAAGAAACTAAAAAGTTTGTCAAAAAATTTATTTTGGAAGAAATTTGTTTGTTGTCTCACACAAAGTCGTCTTATGGGCAAGGCAGACTAGGCGGATGCCTCGAGCCCCAAATAGTTGTAAGTATTACTATAGTGTTTTATCACATTTATTTAATTTATAGATATTTGTTTACGGTTTTAGTTGTTACTAACTCTTTTGTAATAATTATATAAACGACACTAAATTTCTAATGTTTGAAATCAATAACCCATTTTCGGTACTTTATACCAAATTACAAGCTTGGGACCAAAAAATTTTCTGAATTTTTACGCTCCTCAGCCGCATAACCTAATCCTAGTTATCATGTTAAGTATATAAAGTTATCTTTCCTATAATGTAAATGTCTAGGTCTCTATGATTTGTCAAATCATAAAAGGAAGCTTCAAAAAAGTAGTTCGCCTAGAGCACCCTAAATGTGTAAGACGGTCTTGGTCTTAAAATCCTAATCCAAGCAACCTAACAATGAAAGCTGGCGTCGAATGACTGAATTCATCACAAAATCAAAATACGCAAGATAGAGAGGACTCCAATTCTTATCTAAACTTAGCTTAGTAGAAATAAAAGTAGACTTAGTGGACTATAACGAGATGCATTTATCTTCTCCACGAGCGGCCTATATGTCGTCGACTCAATATAGGCTGATATTGGATCAATTAGTAAAATTTCGGTCACACTTGTTATAATATAGGCATCCAACTCAAAACCAATTGGCAATGAGCGGAGAGGCCCTAAGAGATTATAAACCGCAGGATATTAGATGACCCAAACAACGTGGGACTAATAATATCAACAGTCCCCTTCACGTGTAGCCTTGTTGGGTCTAACACGTGGACAATTAAATCGGGTGACGCGGAGTAAAGGCGCGGTCAAATGACTCGTCGCAAATAGCTTGCTCTGATACCATCGAGGTATCAGAGCACTTGGATTTGACAATTCACTTTTCACATATCATCGAGGTATCACTTCGATTTTCGTTCTAGTGTATGTCGATGACATCATTATCACTGGCACAGACGATAGTTTCATCAACTCAAACTACGTCTAGCCTCTTATTTTTCCATCAACGATCTTGGACGCTTACAGATTTTCTTTTAGGAATCGAAGTCTCTCGTTCCTCTACATGTATTTTTCTTTGCCAACGTAAATATGTTCTTCATGTCCTCAAGGACTCTGGCCTCACAGGGGCGCTTATGTCGTCCTTCCCAATGGATACACGTATTAAGTTACTCCCTACTGATGGTAAGGAATTAACTGATCCAAGTTCTTTTCGCCGCCTTATTGGTCGTCTCTTTTACCTAACGGTTACTCGTCCTGACATAACCTACTCAGTAAATTATTTGAGTCAGTTTATGCAAAAGCCTCGCACATCTCATCTTGATGCTACTCATCTTATCCTACGTTATCTCAAGGGCTCTATATGTCATGGAATATTCCTATCTTCCACTAGTTCCCTTTCTCTGCATGGGTATACAGATTCTGCACTAGTACAAAGATAGGCTTTGTTAACAGTTCGATATGAAAAACCATGATAGTTCACGAATAACCTATTACAAAAAAAGTTAGAGGTGACATATATGTAACAGTTTATTAGCTACACTCTCACGAATGCTTGTGAAAAACGATTCTGAGTTTGGAGTCATATCTTGAAAAAGACATATAATTACGGTTTATTAGGAAAACGTTACGAACGAGGGACTTGTAATAAATGTTATAAACTGTTACCATTTCCAAGATAATGTAACAGTTTTTATTTAAAATGTTATCTGACCAAAGATTTTATAAAAATAATGGTTATTATTATCACGGTCGCCCATTTATTGTACGGTTCCAATTCGTGAGTGCAACCCGTGTATGTATATGAAAGTTGGAATGATAAGTCTAACCTCTCAACCCTTCATCTCTGCTAAAAAAATCAGAAGAAGAACCTGCTGTTAGAGCATTGCTCGGTCAAACTCGCATGCGTTGCTATCTCAAGCATGTTTGTCAATGTTAATGATCAAAACTATAAGTCTTGATTTCTAGTCTACTATACCTAAGGTCTCGGACTAGGATATAAAGTGTAGTTGAGGTCAAGAACTCCAAGGAAATCATCATACAAGACGAAGGACTACTCAAGGAACTGGTGGATCTTCATCGACTAAAAGGTATGTGGAGACTTGAACTTATCTATCATTCAAAAGTTTATTTATCTCCTGTCTTGAGACAAAAGTCGTTTTTTTGTATAGACTAAGATTATACACATTTGGTATTTCGAGCCGAGTTTACCTCGCCTATCTATTTCTTGAAATATGTGTTGGTAAAGCTTTCGCTTTAGCCAAGTTCATCTTTACCTAGTGACGAAAGTCATGTTAAGTTTCAATCACTTTGAAAATTGCTCTGACGAAAAATAGTTTGTGAATAACAACTATATAACTTCCTCTGAGAATCTTAAAAATTCATTATTTGTATCTTGAAATATCAATCCAAGCATTGTTAGTGGGACAGTAGCTAGAAACAATTGCCATGCCCTCTCCTTAAATGGCCTATAAATTAGTATAGGCTAATGTTGGATCACTTGGTAAAGTTTGGGTCCCAATGTAATTTTTGGATTAACCTATAATTGCAGTGATGAATATCACATTTTGATTAGATTGATTCAATTCCTTATAAAGATGGATGGATGGATGATCAAAGTGAAACCATCAAGTCCAGCTGAACTTGAAGCTTTAACGGATTTAAAGGGTTACAGCAAGTTATGTGAAGAAGAGGATGCCAGCCATTAAGTTCATGGATATGCTTCTTCTCCGTCTTTCCATAGTTCTGATTGTCAGTGACAACAGTTAAGTGACTCATAATAATGTAAAGAATAGGTAAAATAGACAGATCACAGGCACAAAATAATAAGTTGTGTTTCAATAGACGGCATAAACACACCGCATTTAGCATGTAAACTTCATACTACTTGAAAATCCAAAGAATAAATAAAAACCTAATCGAAGTGAAAACATATAAATCGCTCTAAGTACAAAGGACATTCTATTCATTCTCCTTCGTAGTTCTGACAACAGCTCTTACCTTGACATTTTTTACTTGGAGCATTTGGCATTTTGGTTCCGGCTTCTTTGTACCCGGATCATGGCGCGTTGGTACCTTTCACATGCTTGTTCGAAACCTAGTTTCATTTTCATAGCTTTGGTTTTTTTCTTTCCCGATGGAATAGAGATTTTTATATTAGTAAAATGAAACAATAGAAATTTGCTTCAAAATTTATTTCTCAAGTGCATCAGTTATTTCCAAACGTCTACATTTTGCTATTATCAGCTAATTTTCTCAATTCCAGAATAACATGGATTAAAAAAATTAAGCAATATAAGATACATTGTTGTTCTTATCTACACAATAATGATGTTTATGGTATGATCGACATTCTTCTAGTAGGGTATTTGATAGGTGTAGAATACACCGTATTTAATATATAGTATTTATGCTTTCTTTGCGAGTTTTCTTGTAAATTATGTATCTTATGTGTGCTTTTGAGTTTATTAGGTGCAATGGAGTCATTTGGAGCAAAAAGACCAATTGGAACTCGTTCAAATACAAGATTTCTACTTTTCATTGTGTAGAGGACGAGAAGATGAAGACGATGGCGAAAGAACGGAATCATTCCGACATTGTATGAAGAAGTTATTGGCGAGACGAGAAGTTGAGCTTGTCGGTTCCCTGGAACTGACAGTTCAAAAAGAATGATGCAGAAAACTGAATTGTCAGTCTTGTAAGACTGATAGTTGAAAGGCTATTGTTAAAGGCACCTGTAGGGTTTGATCAGGGCACACCACCTTCTTCTTCAACACGTTTCACGACCAGCGGAAACAGAGAAGATGAAACCGCTGGCGATTCTCGGTGGTTGCATGGAGCTGCAGTATTACTTCCATTGATGGCAGTAAACAAGAGACGATGGAACTCAGGAAAGGAGCTGGAGATTGGCAGTAAGGATTTAGTGAGAGCTGATCACGGCTGGAAAGGGTTTGCTTCCATAGTCAGGTGGAGTAATCTATCTGTAACTAAACACAGGGAAGAAGAGAAGAATTTATTGAGCTGGAGATTGATGGAGCTGTTCAGGGAAGTCGATGCGATGTAAGAAGAAGGGAAGATACGGGGTAGAAGCTCGGTAGCGGATATTTGCCAGTGATTGTGGTCGTTGCTGCCATTCATTATCAGCAGTGGTGACTCGAGTGGAACAGAGAGAATGAGGCTACTGTGGTTAATGGTGTTGTTGACAAGCTCGAGTACAACAGGGAATGACGGAGATGAATCAGTCGAGCTGGTAAGCATGAGAGTCTCGTCTAGGAAAGATAGATGAGTTTGCCAGAGAAGTATGGAGAGGTTTAGCTCGAGCTTGGTGCTGTGGACTGTTGGCAGGGAGATGATGGAATTGATCACGGGTTTTAGCTATCTCTGGTGATCAGAGTTTGAGAAGTTATGGACGAGCTCAACTACAGAGAGAAGATGGAGCTGCTGCAGTCGATGTTGACAATGGTGACGCGAAGAGAATGGAAGCTGAGCACAGATGAGTGATGGCAGTATGGCTGAGTTCGTGGGTTCAAGATATAGGGGCAGTGCCGCAGTGATGACGCTGGTCGCTGCTGAGAATGAAGGCAGTGATGAAGCTTAACAGAGAATGATATGATGGTGGAGGTTGTTGGTCAGGGAAGATGAAACTCAGTTGGCAGCTGTGGTGATGAAGTTTTTGTCGAGTTTGGTTCTGCTGGAGTTTGATGGTTTGCTGCCAGTGGAGCTCTAGGAAACAAGATCGATATTGTTGCATTTTTATCTCAAGAAGAGAGAACGGCTAGAGGAATAGGCAGCTGCTATTTTTGGTACAAGTTTATTGGCTTTGGAGATGATTGACGGAATGGCTATGCCAATTTTGAGATGAGAAGATGAATAAAATTTACCCTGTCGGTTCCACGGAACCCGACGGGCCATTTACAAGCTACTAACGAGAAATGGGCCGGGCTTCGCCGTACACAAGCGACCTTGGACCCGAATTCTCTTTGGGGATTTTGGCGACTTACTTTGGTGACCTACTTCGTCCAGGGGCTCGATGCACGGGACACAATTCCTAAGGAGGTGCTCTTTCCTATTTTTACTAGGTTTCCTAGTTTCTTCAAGAGGAGGTTATAAAATTCTATATATAGAGAAGCCTAGGCACAATGGGAGATATCTTGTTTATTATCTTTTTTCTACTTGTTTTCTAGGGTTTAGAACATGAAACTTCTCTTTCTTCTTGTGATGAACTCCTTGAATATGAGTACCTAAATTTATTATTGGTTATGGAATAGTTGGATTTCACATAATATGATTCTTTGATTCAATATATTAGTTTTGTCTCATAATTATCGTTTGCAATTCTCTCTGGAAATATTGTTTTATGATTGATTGATTGTTTTGTCAAGTTGCAAATTGGTAGAACTTCTAATCACATCTATTGCTAGTTTAGGGTTTATTATACGCAAAAGTGATATTCCTTGAATACAAGTAGCATAATATGATTATAGTTTGTAGTGATATATTCTTATGATCATATGTGAATCGTAACCTTTGTTAAATTGAATTAGTGCGCTTTCCACGTTCAATTGCTTTGATTGGCCTGATTTCATAGAACTTAACGCATCTAGGGAATTAAACTTGATTAGTGCTTTTACACGTTAGGTTGTTCCTTTAGGTAGAATTCATATTCGCATCTTTTAATGTGTTTGTTGATGACATGAGGAGATTTGCGGGATATTCTTGCGATCAAGGTATTCTAGGGTCTTTGATAAAAGTTGAGATTAAAAATCAATTCTAGTTATTGTGAAAAGCATGTTAGTGAATGAAAACGAAATCCTTAACCAATATCTCTTCTATCTTATTTGTTTGCTTATTTCTTTATTTGCTTTTATTTAGTTTCTTAACCGGGGAGGCAGCGGTTGTTAATTGTTTTTGGTTTCTTATTTTTGTATTTAGTTTTTTATTTTTATTTTGATTTTTATTTTTTTCTTATTTTCTGGGTTTTAACCTTGGTTTGGGAATTATTTCAGGTGCTTATTTCGATGGACGGAGCATATTGGAACAATGGATACGGGTTTCAACCTCAACAATATGATAACTACCAATTCCATGGGTATAATCAAAACCAATTTATTGGTTATGACCAATATTCCATGGAACCTTGTGGTTTTCCTCAACAACCTTATGGAGGGTATGTGTGTGAACAACAACAAGGATGGGAGGATTCTTATGTTTGTGAACAAAAAGTCTCTAATTTTATAGATAAAGTTTCCACCTTTTTACAAGAGGAATTTCGAAAAGCTAAAGAGACTACAAACGAGCAACTCCAAGAACTTCGTGAAGGTATGACTATCTTGCGAAGAGACATTGATCAATACAAGGAAGATATGGATAATTCTAATGTGCATATGGTTTGTGATGATTATTTGATTGATGCTAATGTTGAAAAAGGCCAATCCTTGGGCACTTTCGTTGATAATTGTGTAGTTAACTCAACTCTTGATCTTAATAATGATCATTCACCTATTCAAAAGGATGAGTTAGAGATTAGCAACACTAAATTCAGCGAGGAACAATCTTATGTTGACTATGATAGTGATGGTGATTATGATATATTGCTTGAAACAACTTATGGTGACATCTCCGAGGAGTCTTTTTGGGATCAAGATGAAGATGAAGAGGAATATGTCGACACTTGTGTAGATTACTCAAGCATTGATCTTACTAATGATCAAGAGCCTATTCAAAGGGTGGAGCTTGAGGATGATGCATTTTCGAGTGTTCTAAAAAAGTTTCTTATAATAAAATTTGGATCCGCAAAAGAGTATGTGCCTTACAACAACAAAGAGGAGTATGTTGAGAATGAGACCGTTATAACCAATATTGTGGAAGACCCAATTGAGCTTGCAAAGGATTGTAATGATGATGTTTATGTCGAGACTATGGTTAAGGCAGAAACGGACGAAGAATGGTTGCAAGGTTTGATAGAGGACCATGATATACAAGAGGTGAATAATTCACTTGAGTTTTTCAAGGATGAAGAGGATTCTATAATACAAGAGATTGTGAAAGGTTTATCTAACCCTTTGCCTATTATTTCTTTTCCTTTACCTCTTATTGGTTTGAATTTATGTGCTTCGAGAATATTGTTGAATGACTTTGTTTCTCGTTTTCCGCCATTAGAGACACTTGATTCTCATACTATGCAGGTTATGGAACCCGAAACCGTGGAAGTACCCGACGTCTATATTCTTTATACACTTCCAAGTGTGGACAAGAATAAGTGTGGGGGAAGCTTTTATCGGTCAATAGCTTCACTTTTGCTTTATATTACTAATATTTGTGTGAAGTTAGTGTTTCCAAAACAGGTTCTATGGACGGATCCCCAACTTTTCAGGTTATTGGTATATGGGGAATGAATCTTGCAAGGATATAGTCGGGCTGACGACTATAAAACAAGCGCTTAGTGGGAGGCAACCCACCGGTTTTGTATCTCTTATCCTTTTGCTTTTTATTTTTGTTTCGTTTATTTATATTTTTTACTGTTTTTATATCATATTTGCATCCCTATGTTTAATTTCATTGAGTCCGTAATCTATCTTAGAAGAGAATTATGACGAATACCTTTTTCGTCAGAAAATTTCAGACTGCGCGTAGTTCATTCCAGAGACCATAACTGTCAGACCGTTTACTGAAACACTGTGAAATTTTGACACTGTGTAGAAAACACGTAGGTGAACAACTTTTGTGAAATGGAGTTTTTCCAAATTCCTTACCAATTTGCACAGTTTTTGCGTTTTCTCTGCTGTTACGTCAGAATTCAGAACTTTCGGTTTTACACATTGAGGACAATGTGAAGTTTAAGTGTGGGGGAGCATTTATATGTTTGTATAGTTTGTTTTTGACACCATTAGTGGATGGAACCATTTTGAATGCAGGAGTTGAGGAACCAATTAACTAAAAGGGAAGAATATAGCTCAGAAATCACGAATTAACATGATAGTTGTTACCATATCTCGGAATATCACCATATCACATTCTATTTTTATTTTTGCATATTTATCTATTGTTCTCTAAGTGTTTTGGTGGGTCACTAAACATCGACGTGTTATTACTGCTAGGATGAAATAGAGTGGTTGAGTTACTAAAAAAAAAAAAGAAAAAAAAATTGAAAAAAAAAAAAAGAAAAAAAAAAAAGACCGATCAATTAGACCAAAACGGAATAAAAAGACACTTGGGAATAGCAGTATGTGTGAAACGTAGTCCCTGTCTCCGTCGCCTAAACAAGCGTGGAATGCAGGATCCAAGGCAACTATCATGTACTTGCTTACAAGAAGCATGCGCTTGGATCCAAAAGATCTAATCATGCCGTCTTTAAAAAAAAAAAAAAGAGAAATTGGATCCAGTTTGATCCAATCATATAAAAAAAAAAAAAGAGAAAAAAATTATTATTGTGTTGAATAAAGTCACTCTTGGTTCCCTTGTATATGCCAATTGATTTGATGTAGCATTCAGCACCAGTAGCTCAATCCAATAGGATTAGGTTCATCTTAGCAGTGACCTGCAGACAGATATGGGAAACATCGAACACTTGTGAATATTCGCCAACATCTACATCTTTATCCATCTTCTTAATCTTTTCATTGTGATTGTGGTTTGTTAGTTTCCGAGTATTGTGGTTTGTTCAACTATCTAATTAGAGTTTATTTACTAATGAATTGAATTTGCAAGGTATCTCCTCCTGTAGTCAATTTGGATTCATTCATTGATTTGTCACGAATAGACGGAGTTTGAAATATAGGTTTTGTAGGTATATCTCTAGTAAACCTTCACGAGACTATAACTCGTCCACTAGGGACACCTAGGGGTTTAAAGGCTTGTTATTTATGCTAAAATTAACCGTAGCCTCGACGACACGGAGTTGTTGTATTTTATTGTTTTGTTTGATTTGCTTGAGGACTAGCAAAGTCTAAGTGTGGGGGAATTTGATAGGTGTAGAATACACCGTATTTAATATATAGTATTTATGCTTTCTTTGCGAGTTTTCTTGTAAATTATGTATCTTATGTGTGCTTTTGAGTTTATTAGGTGCAATGGAGTCATTTGGAGCAAAAAGACCAATTGGAACTCGTTCAAATACAAGATTTCTACTTTTCATTGTGTAGAGGACGAGAAGATGAAGACGATGGCGAAAGAACGGAATCATTCCGACATTGTATGAAGAAGTTATTGGCGAGACGAGAAGTTGAGCTTGTCGGTTCCCTGGAACTGACAGTTCAAAAAGAATGATGCAGAAAACTGAATTGTCAGTCTTGTAAGACCCGACGGTTGAAAGGCTATTGTTAAAGGCACCTGTAGGGTTTGATCAGGGCACACCACCTTCTTCTTCAACACGTTTCACGACCAGCAGAAACAGAGAAGATGAAACCGCTGGCGATTCTCGGTGGTTGCATGGAGCTGCAGTATTACTTCCATTGATGGCAGTAAACAAGAGACGATGGAACTCAGGAAAGGAGCTGGAGATTGGCAGTAAGGATTTAGTGAGAGCTGATCACGGCTGGAAAGGGTTTGCTTCCATAGTCAGGTGGAGTAATCTATCTGTAACTAAACACGGGGAAGAAGAGAAGAATTTATTGAGCTGGAGATTGATGGAGCTGTTCAGGGAAGTCGATGCGATGTAAGAAGAAGGGAAGATACGGGGTAGAAGCTCGGTAGCGGATATTTGCCAGTGATTGTGGTCGTTGCTTTGCCATTCATTATCGGCGGTGGTGACTCGAGTGGAACGAGAGAGAATGAGGCTACTGTGGTTAATGGTGTTGTTGACAAGCTCGAGTACAACAGGGAATGACGGAGATGAATCAGTCGAGCTGGTAAGCATGAGAGTCTCGTCTAGGAAAGATAGATGAGTTTGCCAGAGAAGTATGGAGAGGTTTAGCTCGAGCTTGGTGCTGTGGACTGTTGGCAGGGAGATGATGGAATTGATCACGGGTTTTAGCTATCTCTGGTGATCAGAGTTTGAGAAGTTATGGACGAGCTCAACTACAGAGAGAAGATGGAGCTGCTGCAGTCGATGTTGACAATGGTGACGCGAAGAGAATGGAAGCTGAGCACAGATGAGTGATGGCAGTATGGCTGAGTTCGTGGGTTCAAGATATAGGGGCAGTGCCGCAGTGATGACGCTGGTCGCTGCTGAGAATGAAGGCAGTGATGAAGCTTAACAGAGAATGATATGATGGTGGAGGTTGTTGGTCAGGGGAGATGAAACTCGGTTTGGCAGCTGTGGTGATGAAGTTTTTGTCGAGTTTGGTTCTGCTGGAGTTTGATGGTTTGCTGCCAGTGGAGCTCTAGGAAACAAGATCGATATTGTTGCATTTTTATCTCAAGAAGAGAGAACGGCTAGAGGAATAGGCAGCTGCTATTTGCTGGTACAAGTTTATTGGCTTTGGAGATGATTGACGCGGAATGGCTATGACGGCTGAGATGAGAAGATGAATAAAATTTACCCTGTCAGTTCCACGGAACTGACAGGCCATTTACAAGCTACTAACGAGAAATGGGCTGGGCTTCTGCCGTACACAAGCAGCCTTGGACCTGAATTCTCTTTGGGGATTTTGGCGACTTACTTTGGTGACCTACTTCGTCCGGGGCTCGATGCACGGGACACAATTCCTAAGGAGGTGCTCTTTCCTATTTTTACTAGGTTTCCTAGTTTCTTCAAGAGGAGGTTATAAAATTCTATATATAGAGAAGCCTAGGCACAATGGGAGATATCTTGTTTATTATCTTTTTTCTACTTGTTTTCTAGGGTTTAGAACATGAAACTTCTCTTTCTTCTTGTGATGAACTCCTTGAATATGAGTACCTAAATTTATTATTGGTTATGGAATAGTTGGATTTCACATAATATGATTCTTTGATTCAATATATTAGTTTTGTCTCATAATTATCGTTTGCAATTCTCTGGAAATATTGTTTTATGATTGATTGATTGTTTTGTCAAGTTGCAAATTGGTAGAACTTCTAATCACATCTATTGCTAGTTTAGGGTTTATTATACGCAAAAGTGATATTCCTTGAATACAAGTAGCATAATATGATTATAGTTTGTAGTGATATATTCTTATGATCATATGTGAATCGTAACCTTTGTTAAATTGAATTAGTGCGCTTTCCACGTTCAATTGCTTTGATTGGCCTGATTTCATAGAACTTAACGCATCTAGGGAATTAAACTTGATTAGTGCTTTTACACGTTAGGTTGTTCCTTTAGGTAGAATTCATATTCGCATCTTTTAATGTGTTTGTTGATGACATGAGGAGATTTGCGGGATATTCTTGCGATCAAGGTATTCTAGGGTCTTTGATAAAAGTTGAGATTAAAAATCAATTCTAGTTATTGTGAAAAGCATGTTAGTGAATGAAAACGAAATCCTTAACCAATATCTCTTCTATCTTATTTGTTTGCTTATTTCTTTATTTGCTTTTATTTAGTTTATTATAATCACAAAACTACCGGTGTTATTCATAGGGAACCATAACAATTTGACAACCTAGACCTCTCTGTGGGATCGATCCTTTCTTACCCTTGCTATATTTATATTTTGAGTAGTAAGAAAGTGTAATTATATTTGTGTCGCCTACGACAGCGATCAGTATTGCAATAGATCAATAATGATCTGTATCTTCATGGTTGTGTTGTTTCAAGTCATTCTATAGATTAAGAGTTACACTAGTAAATTATGAAGCACTCAACAAAATAGAGGCCCGGAATTTTCTTTGCGTGTTGGTTATGT
Source organism: Papaver armeniacum (assembly GCA_023531295.1). Taxonomy (NCBI): domain Eukaryota; kingdom Viridiplantae; phylum Streptophyta; class Magnoliopsida; order Ranunculales; family Papaveraceae; genus Papaver; species Papaver armeniacum. The sequence continues at coordinate 166,358 of JAJJWW010013460.1, forward strand.
ATTGGGAGCAATATCAGTTTTTGTGTTTAAACTTTATATGAGTGGTCATTAATAATTAAATTTGTAGTAGGTTAACTGGTGTAATTTGTATGCTAGTTAATAAATTGTATGTGACACAGAAAATCCAACGAGTATTTCATGCTTATCCCTACCTATAAAAGAGTAGTTCTTCTGCTCGTCAATGGCAGCTAAAAGTGACCCATAAGAATTTACGGAGTAGTATAAAAAAGACAATACACATGCACAAAATAACAAGTTGCTTTTCAAAAGCGGGTTAAGAAGCTCCGAAGGAGCGATTACAAGTATTATCGATACAGCATACAAAGTAGACAAGATATAGGAAAGCAATATGACACGATTTTCCTTACTCAACTGGCCAATAACGGGTTGGGGTCACCTAAGTATATGTTTAGGCTATCTCATCCTTTAGTAGTACAAGTGCTAGTATATATGGTTGGAGCGGATGGTTTGTGGCTCTAGGTTTTCTTTATACAATACGCGGAAAAAGAGATTTTTGTTGCAAAGGGACTTAAAAAAAGGTGAATTTCAAAAAGCGATTTTTGTTGCAAAGAGACTTCAAAAAAAGTGAATTTTCGCGTCCCAAAGACTCCTCGTAAATTCCAAAATAGAAAAGTATGACTAAAAGGGCAAAATAACACCGAAAAAGTATAATTTATATCCCTAAAATGATGACGTACATGAGTGCATGATCAGTGACATAATATTTTTTTTATAGAGTATACTAATAGTGCACTCATGTTGATTGGTCAACGATACTATTTTCAAGTGTCCAGTAGGATTGCACCCCCATTCTGGATAGTCAACCTGAACTTAGCAAGTTAACTGGACCAGTTTGAGAAAACCGTTGCACATAACATGTATTTGCTATTTCTATGTTGGTTAATAATTTGGATGTTTAAGGTCATCTTAAATTTAGTGTTATGCACCATTTATATGCTAGTTAATACATTACGTGTGAGAATGAAAAAGCAACGAGTTTCTGATCTCTAAGCTCTACCTATAAGAGGTGATATACAATCATACATATGCCAAATGATTCTGGAGGTTTGGATGAAAAAGACTTTAAATTTGGAAATGGTGGAGGAAACTAAAAAGTAATACAAGGGATGCCCAATGCATCAATAAAATAGAAAGTCATCCAGCGGATGCATCGACAATATATGTTCAGGATGACAAGGAAAATAAAAGACAAAATCGTATCAGGTTAATTTTGATATTGTTATTGACCTTCTGACTATATTTAAATCCTAAAAATATATAAGAATGAATCATAAATGAAATCATGAACTGTTATTCTCAAAAATTGTTATTCTCTTTCGATTAACAAAATTTCAAAACTTAATGATGATAGATTAAGGGTTCCGTTAAAGATTCTGACTTATAAGTGAAAGAGGTCAATAAAAATATCTGACCAACATTGGTAGGATTAGTGCTCAGGTGTAGATTCCGACATAGTATGAGATAACATTGAGGATAATATGAATAATATTAGTAGGTTTATGATTATGATGAAGATTTTGAGTTAGTGGAAGAAGAAATTTCGAGTCACTAATCACTTTCTGAGACATGAATCCGGTTTTTTTATAAACTACGGATATTACTTTCGATAATAACACAAGCTTGTGCTTAAAAGATGTGATCAGATTGAGATTCACTTGTCTAAACTAAATAGTATGATACATCATAAAAAATCGATAAATATGAAGCTCAATGTCGATTCGAACTTCAAACTTGGTATAATGGCATATAATCTATGAACCACAAAGCTCTGAGAGGGTTCTGACTTCAAACTTAGCATGATACATCATCGAAATTGATGAATATGAAGCTTAGTGTCGATTCGAACTTCAAATGTGGCATACGACATACAAACTATGAACCAAGAAGCTCTGAGAGGGTTCTGACTTTAAACTTAGCATGATACATCATCAAAATCGATAAATATGAAGCTCAATGTCGATTCGAACTTCAAACTTAGTATAATGGCATATAATCTATGAACCACAAAGCTCTGAGAGGGTTCTGACTTCAAACTTAGCATGATACATCATCAAAATTGATGAATATATGAAGCTTAGTATCGATTCGAACTTCCAATCTGGTATAACGACATACAAACTATGAACCAAGAAGCTCTGAGAGGGTTCTGACTTCAAACTTAGCATGATATATCATCAAAATCGATAAATATGGAGCTCAATGTCGATTCGAACATCAAACTTCGTATAATGGCATATAATCTATGAACCACAAAGCTCTGAGAGGGTTCTAACTTGAAACTTAGCATGATACATCATCAAAATTGATGAATATGAAGCTTACTGTCGATTCTAACTTCAAATGTAGTATAATGACATACAAACTATGAACCAAGAAGCTCTGAGAGGGTTCTGACTTCAAACTTAACATGATACATCATCAAAATCGATAAATATGAAGCTCAATGTTGATTCGAACTTCAAACTTGGTATAATGGCATATAATCTATGAACCACAAAGCTCTGAGAGGGTTCTGACTTCAAAATTAGCATGATAAATCATCGAAATTGATGAATAAGAAGCTTAGTGTCGATTCGAACTTCAAATGTGATATAACGACATACAAACTATGAACCAAGAAGCTCTGAGAGGGTTGTGACTTCAAACTTAGCATGAAACCTGGCCAGGAGCGGACTACTATATAAGTCTGAGAGTTCGCAAAAAAGATGATTCAACCATTTACGGGTAAGATTCCATGGGAATATTGTCAGAAACCTTCAACACACACAAATTCATTAACTTCGAGAAATAAACTGGCTCCGAGATCGAAACCTGGCCAGGAGCGGACCACTATAAGTATGAGAGTCCGCAAAAACGATGAATCAAACCATTTATGGGTAAGATTCCATCGGAATATTCTCAGAAACCTTAAGCACACACAATTTCGTCAACTTCGAGAAAGAAACTGGCTCTGAGATCGAAACTTGGACAGGAGCGGACTACTGTATAATTCTGAAAGTTCGCAAAAACGATGAATCCAACCATTTACGTGTAAGATTCCATGGGAATATTCTCCGAAACCTTAAAACACACAAATTCGTCAACTTTGAGAAAGAAACTGGCTCCTAGATCGAAACATGGACAGGAGCGGACTACTGTATAAGTCTGAAACTTCGCAAAAACGATGAATCCAACCATTTATACTAGTCCAAAACTCGGATTTTAGGACAGGCGAAAATTGTCGAGAATCCGTCCTAAAATCAGTCTTATTTTTGGTGTACTATTTATTTTACGACGGATGATGTTCGTCAAAAAACAACTACAGACTTTGTTTGTCTTTAATTAACGACAAAATGCATTTATCGAAATCTAGGTTTTAAGATTCGGCTGGAATCATACCAATCTAATTCAGCTGAATCAATTTCAGCCAATTCTGATACAACTGAGTCTATATTTTTTTTTTTAGTTAAATAATGCTTTTGGTTGGTAACCTAGCAACAAGCTGGGCTCCAACACCTCTTTGAATAGCAACTCCTAGTCTATGAAAAATAAAATTGCCAAAACCACTACTAGCGTCGTTGCTAACTAAACAATTTTTCAGACGCTTGAAAAAACACAAAGTGTCTTCACCAAGTTCCCCCAAAGTAGAAAAAGCCAAGACACCCAACCCATGGCCATGTGAAGCGCACTTATCTAAATATTTGGTGTGTTTACGAGAAACAGCATTAGATATAGCTTTTCCGGGGACAAAAGATCTAACACCATCACCAGCAAAGGGTGATACTCCTGTGACATCCATACAAACATCTTTTCCATTCTCCCAATTGAGCACGAGAATATCAGCAGGCTTCAAACCTTTGTCCTCATCTGTCAGGAAACCAAGAGGAACCTCCTTGCGCGCAGGCACACCAGCCTTGTAACAAATGTCAGCAACAACATCACGAACAAAATCATGTCGATACTTAGGACCAACATCTTTAGCACAAAGTGAAGTCGTGATCCCAAAAATGTCCATGGATTTGTTGCATCTTGGGCATAATCCATTCTCAACAAACAGTGGGATACCGAGGCGATAGCAAAGCACAGCTCTGAACTGTCTAGGAACAAGACACTGATTGAGTCCGCTAATGGGTACATCCAATAAATAATCCTGTGCATGTTTGACATGATTGCACTGCCACAAAATAGAATCTCTTGCAGACATAGAAAACCGGTTGGGGATTTGCTTCTTAACTGCATCAAAGTAAGTAACTGCCAGGGAATGCATGGAAGGAGGGGCAGTAACATCGACGCAGTAAGTAGAAGGTAATCCACATACCTGGATAAAGTTCTGAAGAGCAAAATGATAGGCAGGTCCCTTGTCTGTTGAGAAAGAATCACCAAGGATCATCTTTTGCACCGAAGTAGTCTGACTCTGAGAGGCGAGATAACAATAGGTGCTGGTATCAGCCATGGTGTAAACGCCAAGTCCACCGTCTTTGATAGGCAAGGTAGCTAAACGCTGTTGTAAAGGACCAAACCCCGCGCCGTCTCCGGTAATAAGTAGCCGCAAATACTTAAGTAAATGATCATCGAAAAGGGCAGTGTCTGCTTGCAGGGCTGCAGGATTGGTAGTGCGCATTGCAAAATATAGTCTAGATACACCAGTGCAATTGCGTAATAATAACATCTCACTTTGGGGGTCCCTGAGTTTTTTAATTGCAGTCATTAGTTGAACAGTCTTATCCACCCTGTTCAACACCATATTTCTGATAAAATTCCTATCCAAACTCACTGGTCCACCCAAAAGTTTAACACCATTAGAAGGTCTACCAATATCAGCTGGGAAAACACCCTCATCTGAACTTCTGGGATCCATAGAAGGCCAAAATATTTCTGTCTTCTTTATATTTAGATGTAACCCCCTGCATGGTCCTTCTGTTTCGTTTCTACTTTCAAGGCCTTAGCTACCTCAAGTGTGTCGCCAACAATTGTACCATCATCAAGGTACCAAGCGTGCAAGTCGAGTTTGCAATGAGATGCAATAGTCTTCACCAGGGGTGAAGTGTCAAAGCAAATAACCAAGCATATAGAATTTTTTTTTTTCTTTATTATATTTTTTTTTGATTATTCATACTTGAGATAACCAAGCATATAGAATATTGTTAACCCACGCAAACCATTTTATTATAATTAACTTGAATTTAATTGATAATTTAAATATACTGAAGTTCAACAAGAAAAACTATATATTTCGTTCATATTCAACACAACAGAGAACAAAAACAAAAAACAATATGAATCAACTTCCATGTGAACGAGTTACGTGTTGTTGTGGCCATTCAATCGCATCGGCAGTAAAATACCTCTATCTCCAAGTGCTCCAACTCCAACATCTATTAATGATTTCACCAAATAAGGATACTATAATTTCCATCATCTATTGGTGTCCTAAATCATTATTAGGTGGTGTACAAAAATTTGTACTCCCTAACGCAACTTTTTCTTCTTTAGATTCCTCAATATGCATCCAATCACTAAGATCATGTCCACAATTAAAACAAAACACTTAGGTTCAAACAACAAGTCTCCAAAGAACTGTGCTTACAGGCAAACATTTGAGGAGAAACTGGTGAACTCATATCTAGTAGTCTGGTGAATTCTATCAGTGAGTATTTTCTGGTGATTCTATCAGTGAGCGTAGCAGAAGTATCTTACCCCCCATCTACATTGATGACATCGGGATTCTTCCTGTACAACCTTAGAGGGAATAGTGCGACCTCCTTTCTAACAAGTCGTTTGCAGCTACTCAAAATCCGATATCAATCGTGCAACTCATGTTACTACCTTTAATCTAAACTCAGTTCAAAAATCAACTCATTTATTTATCTTTCAAGCAACTTTCCGGCATCAGGTGCGAAAATTCACCAGACTCTCTTCAACCTATACTCCCAACCTGCAAGGACAAATCGAAACATCCACCGAATAAGGTTTGGCAGAAAGAAAAATACAAAGAATAATCCAGAGTACAAATAAGAAGCAATGACAGAGTAGGAAGAAGAAGTGTAATGAGTTAATAACTGTAAACTTGGACTTCAACATGATTGGTTTCCAAACAATAAAAGTAAAAAAAAAATCAAAAAGATAGTAAGGTGTCGAAATCCAATTTAATAGACACGCTTTCACTATTTACCCAACCCACAACAAATAAGTCACGAAATAAAATAATTAGGATGTAAATGTAAAGATATCATTTACAGGAGCTGTGTGTTCACGAAAAGTAGCGTACAATTTGGTTTCATTAGTTTTTACCTTGAAAAGAATAATGAGTACAACAAGCATAATCAACGATAACCCTAATAACTGACCAAGCTGTTATTAATATTATATTATCACCATAAATACTAAATGTCCTAAACAAATACATTTACTATAGCATAAATTAGTTCACCTAGAGGAATGTTTGGATGCTTAAGAATTGACAATTGTTTAAGCCTATATAGCTCGAACGTTAAGGACAACGTTCAACAGGGACACCTAGACCTACAAAGTGTAAAACCTTCTAAGAGGAGGCTTAATTAGTTAATTTGAAAAATAAAAAATTAAGGACAAATAGATTGAGAGGGTTGGGTGAGCAGTCTAGCGAGAAATCGTAAGGATACGCGCAAATGTACCTGTGACAATCTTTTCTAGCGTCCATCATAGGATTGCCGGATTGAACTGGGAGCACTTCCGGCATCGCATAAAGATCATTTCCAAATTCATCCAACTCATTTTTCTCAGGCTACGAAGAAATTAAAATAATTTGATTACACCACTTATATTGATACATATATAACCAGCAGTTAAAGATGTTTTTATCTGCTCATAGCTACAGTAAACTTACAATTCTAACAGAAGAATCATCCATGCTAAAGTTATCTTTGGCTGGTTGAGCTTCCTCTACCTTATCCTCTATAGATTTCTTCCTGCAGCACACAAAATAGAGGATCATCTCAACCAAAATCATGCTTCGCCTCAAGGGGGCATTTTAAAATATGAGAAAATAAACACGCATGCTTGATTCTATCTCAAAACTATTTGCAGTAAAAACAATGCGAGTCCCACATAAACCTAAACAATAGATAACGAATTATCAACAAATACAGCTATAAATTAATACTCTTCTGGTTCAACAATAATGGTCATGCGAGGCCGTCCAGGGAGTCGCCGAACTTAAATAGATGTGTTTTTTGGTATCAACGTTGCTTCATCCTGGTACTTTGAGATTGCAAATCAAATAAAATAAGCTCCATAAAAACTTCACATAGATTAAATGAAGTTGTTAGAATAAAAAATCAAATCAATTTTTTTCTCCATAAGTGAACAAAAAAGAATTTTAAGAGTAAACAACCAAACCAATCGAAGCAATGAAAAAACTATACATGACTTCTGGTGACATCCCTGGAGTACTTCCTAAACCTGTTGGTCACTCCATTGATTTAATTACACTATCTCAATTGCTCTTTTTCACTATGTCAATCTATCTACAAATATTATAAACATACAAAACGAAGTTCATTTTTATTGCTGGCTCAGAGAATCAATTCCATTAGAGACAAATTTAGCAACCACAATAAATATCGAGGTTACAGTTTCGAGAGATTAATTTTTTAAAGAAAAATTGCAACAATTGAACTTACAATTGATAGACTCTGGGATATTCAAAACTGACTGGATGTCAGAAGAATAATTTAAATTGGTTGTCTTTGGTGTTTCCTATACAAATCAGATCTTCAATCCATTCAATAACTTTTACCTAGAGACGGACAAACGATAATAATTCAAGAAAAAAGAGAGAAATTTTACCTCTGGAAGTAGATTAATTTCCTACTCATAATTTCAAATCTTTTTATCTCTATATTCAAGGCAGAAGATGGATATCTACGAAGAGGAATTTCTGCATTCGCATGATTCAAAACTGTTTCTTCAAATAAATTAGGCGTTCTGAAAAAAATTGAAGTGATTTCTATGATAATTGAGTTTGAAGTCTGAATCTGACAAAGAGAAAATCAGAAGATCCAGTTTGGGAAGTTTATGAGAAAGTTGTATCAATGATAAACACGTAGGAGAAAAATACGGGGGAATATATTTTGTCGATGGGCTTTCAGTTTTAAGAAGTTTCTAGATCTAATTAAATGTCGTATGATTAATGAGTTTTAAGGGTATCCGATAAGGGTGGAAATTTGAAGAAGCGGGGGCAAATATATTCGACAAAAACGACAAATACATAATGTTTATAATTATTTGACGAAAGCCATCAGTAAAATATTTAATAACAAATCTAATCTGTCATTTCTTCTGAGCCAAAAATGTCCTAAAAAACTTGTTTTGGACTAGTGTTATGGGTAAGATTCCATGAGAATATTCTCCGAAAGCTTAAACACACACAAATTCGTCAACTTCGAGAAATAAACTGGCTCCGAGATCGAAACCTGGCCAGGAGCGGACTACTTTAAGTATCAGAGTTAGTGAATCCAACCATTTACGGGTAAGATTCCATCGAAATATTCTCATAAACCTTAAACACAAATAATTTTGTCAACTTCGAGAAAGAAACTGGCTCCGAGATCGAAACCTGGCCAAGAGCGGGCTACTACAAGTATGAGAGTCCGCAAAAATGATGAATCCAACCATTTACGGGTAAGATTCCATCGGAATATTCTCAGAAACCTTAAACACACACAAATTCGTCAACTTCAAAAAAGAAACTGGCTCCTATATAGATCGAAACCTGGACAGGAGCGGACTACTATATAATTCTGAAAGTTCGCAAAAACGATGAATCCAACCATTTACGGGTAAGATTCCATGGGAATATTCTCTGAAACCTTAAACACGCACAAATTCGTTAACTTCGAGAAAGAAACAGGCTCCGAGATCAAAACCTGGCTAGGAGCGGACTACTATATAAGTCTGACAGTTCGCAAAAACGATGAATCCAACCATTCACGGGTAAGATTCCATGGGAATATTCTCAGAAACCTTAAACACACACAAATTCGTCAACTTCGAGAAAAAATGGCTCCGAGATTGAAACCTAGCCAGGAGCGGACTACTATCTAAATCTGAAAGTTCGCAAAAACGATGAATCCAACCATTTACGGGTAAGATGCCATGGGAATATTCTCAATAACTTCGAACTTCCAGGTTCACGATTTTGGTCCTGGAAACGTTTTCGGATATTTCTACCTAATCTCAATAACCCCAAGTTAGTGATTTAATCCAATTTTTTTTTTTTTTTTTGCAGAAGTGAGAAAATTTTTGGAGAACCAGACAACAAAATAGTTTTTTGCTAAAGTGAGAAATTTTTTGCAGAAGCAAGAAAAATTCTACAAAAGTGAGAAAAATTGGTCGTATCCTTACGACGACTTTTCTTAAGAGTTGTGGAAGGGGATGTAGAAAAACTTTCATCACAACCATCCATTTCCATCTAAAGCCGTCCATTTTTTTTTTCTTCTTCTATTTTCCATATTACCAGCGTATCTATTCTTTGCTTATCCATTTCAAACATTTTTTCCCTTTACAGAGCTGCAACTTCATCCCCCCTCCGTCGTCTTCACTGAAATCACCACCATCTCCAATTCCAACAGCTCTGTTAATTATTATCGTATGCAACTACATCGATCTCGAATTCGTTATCTGAAGAGATTTCTTCACCAACTTCATCATCACCAACAAGTAATCTTACACATAGTTGAAGACTTACCACCTCCACTAATTTCTCAAAGGTCTGCTACCCAGATCGATCAGTAATCTACTGAGGATATGTGTATACTTTGGAACTTACTTTTTTGAAATTTGAGTTATGGCTTTGAAAGGGAAGTTACATATTTTAACTTAACCCTCTTTGGTGAAGTTGTTGTGATTGCAGAATATGCCAGAATTTGCCAAGCAATAGGAGAGCAGTTTGAGAAGTAGTTGGCTTATGCGATGTCAATGCATAAAATTGCAGCTGAGGTTTCAGCCCATGCTTTCATCAACTAATAGATATGAAATGATATGCATTGTCATTGTAGAATGTATGTGATTGCTTACAGAGAAGGTTTCGAGTTTTTGCGGCTCCCTCACCTGAGCATTATTTTTGAACATTATATTTTGTTTTACAACTCTTATAAAGGGTTGTCATAAAGTTAGTATATTAAAGAACCACAAACTTGTGATAATGTAGGTATGGTTAGTGGTGTAGACTTCCATGCAGGAGGCTGAGGATCAAATCCCCCTACCTCATTTTCCAACATTCTATATATTTACTTCAACGACTCTTATAAGTGTTGTTATACCTTTTTATTAATAAAAAACACAAAAAATCAAAATTTGTGAACTATAAGGATGGTTGATGAGCTAGACTTCCATCCAATAGGTTCATGTTCGAATCTCCCCTCTAACACTATTTTTAATCCTCTAACAATATTTTTCATTATCATATTTTGGTGTTCTTCAACAACTCAACTATTTTTAATCCTCTAACAATATTTTTCATTATCATATTTTGGTGTTTTTCAACAACTCTTGTGAGAATTGTGATAGGCTAAGTCACTACCTTTATGGAACAAAGTTGTCATAGCTAAATGTCGTCACAACTCTTTTCCTTAAGGAGTTGTCGTTTGTTTTCTTAGCGCAACCCCTTGGTCCAAAGGGTTGGTAGTGATGACATACGACAACTCTTCCTTTGAAACCAGTTGTAAAACATAGACTTTCTACGATGTTTAGCAAAGAGTTGTAAAACTCCAGTTGTAGATGTATATTTTTCCCGTAGTGCGAGTATCATTCTTGTACATTTGGTCATTTAAGATTCAATTTGCAGCAGGTATGTTCAATTTGTATGGTAGTTAATAAAAATGTGTGTGAGAGACAAAAAACCAACAAGCATCGCATTCTCATCTGTACTTATAAAAGGTAGTGTATCGTGTATGGATTCCAATATTTTGAATGCCACCATTGTTGATAAATCATATGCACCCAAAAATATATGCATTCCAGAATAAGTCTGACAAATATTGAGGATTGAAATGGTGGAGGAAACTAAAAACCCTATTCCTGGAGTTCTAGGAATCGATGAAGATCTTTGTTTAATCTCTTATAGTTGGAAAATCTATTAGCTTGTGTTCGTTGGATCATTTTAAGAGATGTACAATAAATTTTCAGTTAAAAATAATAAAATTTCTCAAAATAATTTGACAGAGGAATTTCGTTTTATTTTTGTATCTTAGAAAACCTCAATCCAAGTATTATCACAGCCACTCCTTAGAAACTATACTACGGTGGTGAGCAAAAACTGTCATCCAAATCCATTTCAAACCACACATAGAACTGAGAAGGCAATATATTCTACTTATTTTGGGAGAAGTAGACTAGAGGGGTGTGAAGGCATCAAGTGACATCAACTCCCCTAAATCTTGAAAATGGTTGAGGTCAATACCCCTGGTTTGGTAAGTACTACTCATATCTCTTCTGATATTCCGGAACCAATGGTATATAGCGGTTTTGTTAACGAAAGTGCAACCAAGTGAAAGTAACTCTATAATTGTTGTGAATCTTGTGACCATTTACATTTTTATTTGATTAATAAAAATCCTTATGAAGATGGACGGACGATCAAAGTGAAACCATCACGTCCAGCTGAAGTGTAATCCTTAACGGATTCAAAGGATTACACTAAGTTCTGGGAAGAAGAAGATGCATGCGACGCCATTAAGTTGTGTTTAAAATAATGAATATGTTTCTTCTCCAATTTCTTTCCAGAATTTCGATTCAGGTTAGCTATATGGTATTTCTCTATCTGCTATATCAATAACAATGCCAATTGTACTGAAGCTGCTTAATATTGTTAGCTTAGAAGACAATGAACAGGCAAAAATATAACAAGTTAATTGCATAAGCGCACGGGCTCATTTACAATGTAAGCTTCACACTGCTTGAAAATTCAAGAAAACAAAAACCCAAATGGAGGAAAAGAAAAGCAAATAGAGGATGTTTGGGACATATGCTACCCTGTTACCCAGTTTCGTAAGTGAATCCCATAGCAGCGTAGATATGGTTTGCAGCTTCGTAACCATATGCTACCCTGTTACCCAGTTTCGTACATATGGTTTGCAGCTTCGGTCTATCGATACACATCAAAATGGTTTGTGGCATCGGCCAAAATTGGATTGCGTCAGGGGTTTTTGATATAGAGATGGACTATGTTGGGAAAAAAAGAAGAGAGAATAGAGTTAGTGGGACAGCAGCAAGAGGCACTGGACATCAACTCCAGTGGTCTATATATAATGGAGTCGCTTCAGTGTAGGTTGATATTGGGTCACTTAACAAAATTTTAGACTACAACAGTATAAAATCTTTGGTTGTGCTGTCGATTTTCTTTCGGTGATAGATTCTGGGTCAAAGTGCTGGATTAAAATTCATAGATCGCATATTTGCAAATTGCAATCCGTATGACTAGTTAATAAATTATGCATGAGAATGAACAACAAAATGTAAAACCACTCCACTCTCTTGTATAAACTCTGTGACGCTGCATCATATGAAATTCATTTTGATGAATATGTCTGTAACTTGTATGCTTGTTGATAAATTGCTGAGAACGAACAACTAACAAATCTAGCATTCTGATCTCTACCTCTAAATTGAAAAGAATTTTGTATAATAGACTTATGTATCGGCAAAAGGTGGTACATGATGCCAAATCAAACCATTCTTGATAAATCATATATGCACAATCTTAGAATATACCAATCCAAAGGTCAGTATTGAAAAAGTTAATTCGAAAGTTGAAATGATGGAGGAAATTGAAAAGTACTATGTGCGGAAAAAAATACATTTCAAAGGGGGACATCAACGGACATTAAATCAATAAAAATTTTCGGTGATATGCAAAAAAAGATTGTAGCTATAATGGCCATTACATTGACGATCCTTTTGTTTTGAATAAGCATGTTCATTTTATCTTGATATCGAGGGAGTGAATGAAGAATAAATTATGTTAAGTTTTCTCTCGTAACCTTCACGGTCATACCAAAGAAACATCCAAATTTTGGCGAGGAAGCCCAACTAGCATCGTCAATAATAAACTTTCACGTTCCTGCAGGCGCTTTTCTTGCACTTCATGTTGTTTAGGCTATCTCATCCTTTAGTAGTACAAGTTCTAGTATATATGGTTGTAGCGGATGGTTTGCGGCTCTAGGTTTTCTTTACAGAATACTTGAAAAAAGAGATTGTTGCTGCAAAAGGACTTAAAATAAGAAGGCGAATTTTAAAAGAGATTTTTGTTGCAAAGGGACTTCAAAAAAGAAGTGAATTTCCACATCCCTCAGAGTCCTCGTAAATTCCAAAACAGAAAAATATGACCAAAAGGGCAGACTATCACCAAAAAGTACGATCTATGTCCCTGAAATGATGACGTACACGACTACATGATCAATGACGTAAGATTCTTTTTTAGAGCACTAATAGTGCGTTCCAAATATTAACACGTCAAATGGAATCATGTTAACTGGTCAACGACACTATTTTCAAATGTCCAGTAAGAGTGCACCCCGTCCTGGACAATCAACTAGTCATATATAGCAAGTTAACTGGCCTTAGTCAACTACTTAGTTTGAAAAAAGCGTTGCAAAAGAGTCCATAAAAAATTCACTAGACTCATGGTGGGTGTAAAATCGATATAAAATCGTCCGTTGTCAAATATCCAAGGTGTCGCTTTTTGAATTCTTAACACGAAGCAGTAAGTGCCGGAAAAGTAACTAGATCACTTATTAGTGGACGAAGAGAGTATAATATTTATTTAAGTCCCTTCTCGGCCAACAGCTCCTCGGAAAAAATAGAAGTATAATTACGGGTTGTGGATCTTTTTCTAACTCAACAAACTCGTCCGAATCCATAGTGGGATAAACCATGCTTGGAAATGACAATAAGTCCAAGGAAAAATAGCCAAAATGTCCGAATTTGGAGGCATGGTTGCGAAAATGCTCTGGATGTTAAAAAGAAAGTTAAAATATCCCAATCCGTTAACTTTTTCATCCAAGCCGGTTAAATAGTGAATTTGGCACACATGTGACTTCACACATGTGAAAAAAAGACAATAATAACCCTTCAGGGTTCAGGGTTTTAAGGTTCAAGGTTCAGGGTTTAGGATTCATGGGTGGTGGTGTTGGTGGCGGCGACGGTGGTGGTGGTTCACAATGGTGGTGGCAGCGACAGTGGTGTGTCTAGTAGTGGTATGGCACTGATGGTGGTGGTGGTGGTGGTGGCGGTGGCGGTGGTGGTGATGGCGGTGGTGGAGGTGGTGGCGGTGGTGGTTCTGGCGATGGCGGCGCCGTTGGTGGTGGTGGTGGAGGTAGCGATGATGGAGACAGTGGTGGTGGAGGCGTTGGCGTAGTTCGCCTTAGTTCTCCAAGATAGAAAATGTGGTGGAGGCGTTAGCGTTGCGAACTTAGAAAATGTGTCTGGCGCGGTCAGGATGAAAGTGAACTGGAAAATTAAAATGATGGAGGAAACTGAAAAGTAATGTCCGTGCAACGTAGTTCTCCAAGATATATGCCCGAAGAAAAGTGAGAAAGCAAACATCGGGGTGCTACGGATAGAAAAGTGGTTAGACTATTCCATACCAGATAACTAGTAACATTGAGAAATCTCATGTCTACATTGCTTACGGTTTAATCAATTTGATTGATAAGAAAGATAAATGTTTACAGGACATACTTGGCTCTATATAGCTCTTCCTCTCTCGACACAACTTTGTTACAACCAGACTCAGCCGACACTCTCACGTGGTGTTTACACAGTTACAATTCTCTCATGCTGACACACTTGTGACATCACAAAGACACACTACAATTCACTACTCATTCTTATGTTATTACCCTCCCTCAAGCGCAAGGTGGCTTCCAGAGAGAGACCTTGAGATTGCACACAAAGACACACTACTAATCACTACTCAGTGTACAATACTCAAGCTGATGTCAGCACACGTCAGAAGAGTCTAAATGAAAGGCAGTTGGCGTAGAATAGAGGTATGGCTAAATGAATGGCAGTTGGTGTAGAATAGACATTAGTTGTTGATGCAGAAGTAGGATCTGACGCAGATAGAAAGAATAGTTGCAGTGGGTAGGTGTTGTAGCAATACCACAGAAAATAGCTCATACCTGATGCAGCAACAGCTGGAAATTGAACAACGTGAAAACCCATTCTTGCAGACGATGAAAACTTGTTGCAGAGATAGAGAATTAATGACTACAAATTTGCACCAGTCCAAAGAGATAACCAAGATGAAAACGACAACTACTTGTAAGGAGAATCCACCAACTTGCATTGGAATGCCACAGTTGGAGATAGACATAGTCGCAAGGCAGTTGGTGGTGCAACAACATCTTGAGAAATAACAGGTGTAAACAAGCAGCTGGCAGTTGTTGGTGCGGTAGTGATAGTCAATATCATATATGGCAAAGTAAGACCAGGAGATGGAATTTTGTTTGAGAAGGAGAACAGATGAAATAGCATTGAGAGAACGTCTCCACACCAAATTATAGTAAGTATCCACATAGAGGAGCTACTGACACCATAGCCTTGAACTAGAATGCAAAAATACCAACTATAACTACTACTATCAGCTGCAATGACTAATGAGTAGTGAAGATACAATTGCTTCGACTGTACCTTGAGTTATGGCAGAGAAGTAAACTTTGCAGAATCCATGCTTGAAACCTTATAGGTTGTATGCCAAAGTGAATTATACTTGGTGCCTTAGTTACACAGACACAAGAACTGAAGTATACCATTGTATGCGACTCACCATCAACAAAAAAAATATCCAAAGTACCAGGATATAGCAACACTTTAGCAGCAACAAAAATAGCAGAGCAACACATAGTCAAGTGTCCGGCAGTAAGAATCACTGATTTCCCTTCTTCACTTATTGCAGCAGTGCACTATGAAAGAAGCAAAGTCTTCAACCATATTATTATTCTTTGATTATTCTCCATAAGGCCATAGCATTTTGGATTATTCACTCACACAAGAAATAGAAGTAAAATCACCATTGAAGATGAAATTTCAACTGAATTACTCTAAGAGCATGAAAAGTAGAAGAACCACAGGTTGCACATCGAACACATGCAAGCTGAAAACTAGGTTTGCATACAGAGTGTATACAAACTCATCAAAGAGAACTTCAATTTGTATACCAAGTCAAGCACCAATTCCGATTGAAACAAAGATCCTCGGTTTCATCATTACACACACAAGATACTTCAACACCGTAGTGAGGACCATACCAAGCAACAATGAGTTTGTCAAACTCAATGTCCTACTGAATTTAAGGAGAAATTCTCTCCACTACCCGGTGGAACAAAATTAAGATTCTTCCTAACTAACTATAGTAGCAGAAATAGGTATGCTCAGACCAATTAGATTCAGGAATCAGTATTAGCAGATCTTGATAACAAAACTAGGTCAAAATCAACCAAGTTATGATGAAAACAGAATTTGAAGATGAAATCGAATTTTGTTGAGGCAGTGATGTAGAAATTGAACACATGAAATCAAATATGAAGTAATCAAAAGATTCAATTGGAGATTACCAACATAGATTCAATTTTGCCAGTTGAGATTGAAGATTCAAGATCCAAACCAAACCAAAGAGGAAATCAGGAATCCAAGTGAGAAAATCAAATTTCATACCTAAGAATCATGCTTAATTCTGTTTGGAGACGTAGCAGGTATCAACCAAATCAAAACCCTAATTCTTACCAGAAAACACCATTAATGGAGGTGGATGAAGAAAATTACCAACCGTTGTTGTAGATGTAGATAGAAACTTCATAGAGGAGTCGAATTAGTCTCAAATGCGAGATGATTGAACGATATCATCCTTCAAATCTCGATCTAAATTAGCAAAGAATGAAGATGATGATGAGTTAACGGTGGTGGTGATTGTTGAAGAAAAGATGAACTAATGGTGGTTTTGATGAAGAAACAGGCTAGGATCGGTACCCTCAGAAATTGATTTCTGAGTCTGATACCATAGTAACATTGAGAAATTTCATGTCTACATTTCTTACGGTTTAATCAATTTGATTGATAAGAAAGATAAATGTTTACAGGACAGACTTGGCTCTATATAGCTCTTCCTCTCTCGACTCAACTTTGTTACAACCAGACTCAGCCGACACTCTCACGTGGTGTTTACACAGTTACAATTCTCTCATGCTGACACACTTGTGACATCACAAAGACACACTACTAATCACTACTCAGTCTTATGTCATTAATAACAAGGTTTAAGCCTCAAGTGGATATCGTATTCAGGTTATAAGGGTTTTTTTGAGGATAATTATTATAGAAGTACAAAATAAGATAATTGTTAGCCTAACCGATAGTTATTAAGTTGTGTATTGGAACAAATATCACTCCTGTTCCTGTATGACACTTGGTCATTTAAAATTAATTTTTTCCGTAGGTACGTGCAATTTGTGCCTCTAGTTAATAAATTGTGTGTAGGAACTGAAAACCTACGATCTACCGCGTTGATCTCTTTCTCTTCTTATAAAATGGTCGTGTTTGTTTGTGACTACTTGCCAATATTTTGATTTTTATTTGACAAATCAAAGACGACTAAAAGATATATGCATTACAAAATAATTCGCAAGGTTAGGTTGAAACATATTTAAATATTTTCTTTTTCTTTTTTATATTTAAAGATTTTTTTTTCTTTTTTTCTTTAGAACTAAAAATCTTTAATATTTAAAGATCGAAGTGATGGAGGAAACTAAAAATCCAACTACTTGGGTCATGGCCGTTATCTCAATCAGATCAATAATAGCTTCTAGCCAGTAGTAAAGGGAACTTGCAGATCTTTCCTCAATAATTACCGAAGATAACAACTACACGGAGGTAGTACTTTGACAATCATCCACCAGAATCATGTCCTCTCAATCCATTTCTTCTTTTCTCAAAATTGGTAATGAAGACTGTCGTAAGAAATTATTTTGTTCCTAGGGAAAAATTCCCCAAACCGCATCGAAGTTTTGATACCATTGTTTTCAAAATTGATCAAATGGGTTTGTAGAGCAAGACTTATTGGCTGTAAATCTGACATCTAATCTGATTCTGAATCAAAAATTTAGATGAAAAATTAGATCTTTGGTGAAGAACAACTAAAGTTTATATGAAAATATTTTTCAAACTTTTATTTTAAATCATTAGATCTGATTTTTCAAGAACAAATCAGAGAAATAAAAAGAAGATTCATCTCTTAAGGACTATTTGATTTCACTTTGCCGAAGATTTTCTTTCTTCCTGCTCCTGCTTTCCACAAACAAATTTCACTTTGCTCGAATTGCAGAAGAAGAAAGATGAGCTGAGATGGTGATTTAGGGTTCTTTCTGTAAAGATTTAGGAGATGAAGCTTGGGGTTCATATGTGGTCTGAATCGATGGTTCAATTGAAGGCAGTGGTGGTATTTTCTAGTATGGGTTTTTTTCTAAAATTGATGTTGGTTGTGATTGCAACAACGACAATAGCTTAGGGGGTTTATTTGTGGTCTAGTATTGATGTTGTTATGATATTGATGTTCTCCAAATCTATGGCTTTTTCAGGCTTTTGTTTTTTAGTTATTATCAATTTTAAAAACTTCTCGGGGGTTGGGTTAGTTCCGGAAGAACAGAAGAAGCTAAAATGGACAAGGAATGAAGTTGAGATTAAAGATGATGTTCCTGTGGCCTGTAGTTAGGTGGAGAAGAAACGGGTGAATATAGTAGGGGTACACTTGTAAACTATGAATTTTAAGTTGTTTTTATTTTATTAAATTAACTAGAGTCTGGTTATAAACAGTCAATGGTGGTCGACATCCAGTCCAGATACCAAACCCTAACGTTGGACAAATGTTAGACCAAAACCTAGTGTTGGTCGAAACCTGAGTATTAAACACCAATTATCCCTACTAAATAAGTAAGTGGTGCGTTTTGGAATGACTATCATCACTGGCATGTGCGACTTGTATGCTAGTTAACAATTGTGCCGTTCAACAAAAAATCAAGGAGTTTTGCATGTTCATTTCTACCTATAAAAGGTGGTAAATCTATGCCAAAAATTATATTATTGTTGATAATTCAATAAATCATATACAACTAAATTATATATACATTGCCAAAAATTCTGAAGTTCAATGAAAGGTAATTTGAACATTGAAATGATGGAGGAAACTAAAAAGATGATTACTTGGACCATCGGAATTATCTAATGGTAAGAGATTTTAGTACTCAAAAACTATTTCATCTTTTTTATTTGTATATGATAATGAACATCATGGTAATCTTGCAGAGCTCCGTTATATTGGAAATTATCTTCTTGGGGATAAAAATTGCGGCTGGGAGGGACTGTTATGAAAGTGAAAAAGTTACTGTAAATATCACCAACGGTTTAATAGATGGACTGCTGATGAAAATCGAATGCCAATCCGCTGATAATGATCTTGGTGTTCAGTTAATTGCAAATAGGCAAAGCATTCGGTGGAGTTTTCGTGTCAATAACTTTGATTTTAATGTGTCTTTAGGGTTGATTGAGTCTTGAAGTAGAATTCATTCTCTTCTCTTGAAGTAAGAAGTGTAACGCTGATGATGCTATTACAAAAGATACTGAAATTGTAATTAAAAAACAAACGAATTACAGACTCAACCTACATTATGCTATTGTCTTAAAAAAAGTAACAAAAAACATTTGCGCTACAGCCAATAATGCTAATAGGGCTATTACAAAGGTTGCTAAACAGAAATAAAGAAACAAGCGTAGTAACAAGCGAGTTGCTTACTCAAACTAAACCAGGATACTAGAGGAAGATCGGAATAAGAAACAATTAGCTAGTTAAAAAACAACCAAATAACAGGTGCATTTAGTAAACTAGATTCTTGAATACGAAAAACTAAGTAGTATTAATTAAGACTATACTACCTTGCCATGGAGAAATACACTTAGGTTATACTGTTTAGTTATGTGACATATTTGGAAAATTTCATGGGACTATCCTTGCTGCCGTGGTGCTGAATTGTTGTTGTTGAATTGATGATGTTGTTATTGCCTTGTGATGATAGTGCCGGATTCAAACCGGTGTCACTGTAGTACAGTGGTCAAGTCATTGTGTGATGATACCAGTGACTTGAGTTCGAACCTTGCCAGCACCAAATTCATACAAATAAAAAAAAAAATAGTGTTGGATTCAAAAAAATGATAGGTTCCAGATCCGTTATATGGAAAACTCTAACAACATTGGTTCTGCTATCCGCGGAGAAGCTTAACAAATGTTATTAATAGTGATATCATGTTGGGGATCAAAATATACACATAAACACACTCATTTGGAATTTTCAATACCAGAAAAGTGTTCCCTATACCTGGTAATGAGTGACGCTGATGATGTTGTAGAGTTAAGATG
Organism: Papaver armeniacum; assembly: GCA_023531295.1. NCBI lineage: Eukaryota > Viridiplantae > Streptophyta > Magnoliopsida > Ranunculales > Papaveraceae > Papaver > Papaver armeniacum. The sequence continues at coordinate 186,801 of JAJJWW010013460.1, forward strand.
GCGATTGCTCAAATGGAAGTGGTGGCTAGGTTATATGAGATTTCGAGTAACGGCATCACATGGAAGTTCATGTATCGAAGTAGATATTCTCAAGCCATGATGAGAGAAATTGCTTCCATAAACTCATTACTAGAAGTGGTGAATATTCAAGAAGGGGTCGTAGACTCAAGATTGTGGATAGTGGATAGAGATAATAAGGTTGATGCTTATACGGTTAAGTGAGGGTTTGATTCTCTTTGTGATCAAGGAAATACTATCTTCCCAAGTAATATTATTTGGAGTCGACATTATCCATACAAAATAAATTTTTTCCTATGGCTTCTATGCCATGAAAGGTTGATGACGATGGACAAGCTTTTTAGAAGGGGTATGGATGTGGATAGGGTGTGTCGGTTTTGTGAAGAAGAAGATGAAACAAGTGCCCATTTATTTTATGATTGTTGGCGAACAAAGAGAATTTGGCATTATTTTGCCGAAGGATGTAACTTCAATTGGAGCTATGATAGTAATATTTCGGCAACTTTACAAACTTGGAGTCATGATTGGGGTGATGAAAGACTTAACCGTATATGGAACAACTTACCGGTTGCAATATGGTGGTGCATTTGGAAAGAAAGGAATTCTAGAATTTTCAATCTCAAAAAGAGAAATTTGGAAAGTCTAATTCGAGATATTAAGATTCAAGCTTATTTTTGGGTGGAGTCAAACACTAAAATGTTGGAATTGACGGCTAACATGGTGATAGTTTTATGGGACTCGTATTTCTACCGGCCGCTTTGAGTTGGAATTGAGTCGTTTGGTGTTTTCTCTTTATTGCTCTCACTTGGCTCTTTGTTCTTTCTCCTTTTCTTTGGGTGATCGATTCCAAAAATCGGTCTCCTTTTTTTTTGTGTCGGTTGTATTGATTGGGTTAAGGTACCCCCTTAAGTACCATTTTTTCAATAAATCCTTTCCTATTGACTGATAAAAAAAAAACGGCGATTGCTCAAATTTTTAGCCATTATTAGTCCCATATGCTGCGTGAATACCATTAAGAATAGGCTAGAGAATAAATCAGTCAAAGCCGAAATTTAAGGAAAATAAGCCAAAATTCTGAATGAGATTGACGATAAGCACCAATTATCACTGCCAACCTCTGAATATGCCAAGAAATTCCAATCAATTTTTTAAGATCAACATCATCCCTAAAGGATATTATCTAAACGGTACTCCGAATTAAGCTCAAAAAAGGTCTTCAAAGAAAACGCTTCTGAGAAACTTCAAAAAACTTAACCAATCTCAGGAAAAGATGAGAAATAAACTCTTCTTCAAACAACCAAAGAAACGGGCCTTAAAAACAAAAAACTCCAATCAAAAACAAACAAACAGGTTCAGAAAGATCATGATTGATATGGGCTGATACCAGCTCTACTAGGGGCTGATACCAGTACATCGATCCAGTGGTCAGGATCGTCTGGATCTTTTTGTCCTATATGGAATAGTATCAACCCTTAGTAGAGATGGTATCAGCCCATATCAATCATGAGAAAGATAGAGAACCTAGAACCTACATCCAACCAATTAACAAGATCCAGGGAGACGGAGAAACTTAAAAAGTAGATGACGGGTGCGGCCAAAGGATTAAAAAAGTTGGTAATTGAATTTTTGTCACTACTTTTGATGATCTATACAATTGTCCTTATCATACAATAAATATATCCCTGATAGCAAAATTGAAATTTTATCTAAAAGATTTTTTTTTCATGTGTTTCCATTTTTAACATTTTATGCGTTATATACTCTTCTTCTTCTTCACTTCGGATGAAAAAACGAGCAACACAGTTTATCATGGATGCCGCCACCACTACCATCTCCGACGCCACCACAACCAACACCACTAGTACCACCACCATAACTACCACCACCATCTCCTTAATCATGATCTACATCTCCATCTTTCCAGATCGAAAATTACTTTCTCCTTCTCTTCTTAAAACAGCCATCGCCACCACCACCACCTCTGCAACTACGACCACCTTCTCCGCCGCTAATGGATTCAGATTTAATCGAACTATCATCAACAACATCTCCACCACCACCTCTGCAACTACGACCACTTTCTTCTTCTTCTCTAAAAAACTGAATTTGAAATCAGATTTAAATAGATCGAGATCTGTTTTTATGTTGCAATTATAGATTGAGATCTGCTTCAGGTTACGATTTATGGTGGTGGTGTAGCAATGATTGGACGGATGAGGTATGTTTCTTTCAGACTTGGTGGTATTGTGAGTGATTGTGACGTAGATTATAATAGTTTAGAACTAAGAAATTGATAATGTAGACGGAGGTGGTTTTGGCATTTTGGAATGATAAAATTGGTGTTGGATTTTGGTTCAGTTGTCTTGGTGGTGGTGGTGGTCTGTGTCTTTGGAGATGTGTGATTTGTTGGTGGCGGTGTTGGTATGAGTTGTTGTTACAGAGATTGAAGCCTGTTGTTGAATGAAATATGGTGGTTATCTAGGTTGAAGCAGGCAGTGATATTGGATCAACTATGGTTGTTGATCAATAAATTTTGGATCAACTGTGGTTGTTGATCCATATATTTTGGATCAACTCCTGTTGTTGACCCAATTTTTTATTGGCTCAACTATGGTGGTTTTGGTTAGAATGATGAAATTGGTGTTGGATTTTGGTTGTGGTTGTTTTGGTGGTGGTGGTGCTGTTGGAGATGTGTGATTTGTTGGTGACGGTAATGGTGGAGAGGTACGAATGAGAAATTATTCATGGAAATAGTAGTAGAATGGTGGTTCTGGTTGTTTATATATTTTTATGGGATCAATTGTTTTTGGTGATCCATTTTGTGGAATAAACTCTTGTTGTTGACCCAATTTTTTATTGGATCAACTATGGTTGTTGATCCATCTATATGGGATCAACTACTGTTGTTGATCCTTTGAACTTCTATTGTTGACGATATTCCATTGGATAAGTATAATTATGCTTGTAGTTTAAATCATGCTTTGTAGTTTAAATCATGTAAATTTCTTCCAATGTTGAACTTGTGGTGCAATGGTACTATGGTAGCATGACTGACTCCTTGTCAGATGATGCGTGTTCGACTCACGCCAAGTTCACTCCATTTTACATGGATCAACTCCATGGATCAACTTTCATTGTTGATCCAATTTTACATGGATCAACTTCCATTGTTGATCCACTAAAATTGGATCAACTTCATCGCTTATCCGTTTTCTTGGATCAATTATCGTTGTTGATCCCCTAAACTAGATAAACTTCTACTTTTGGTTCTATTTTTATTTGGATCAACTATTGTTGTTAATACAAAAATATTTGAACCAGTGGTGGCGGCGGCGGTGGTGACGGTGGTGGTGGCGGCGGCGGTGACGGTGGTGGCGGCGACGAAGAACTAGTGGTGGTGGCGGCAACAGACTAGTGGTGGTGGAGGACTGGTGGTGGTGTAATGGTAGTGGTGAAGGAGTGGTGGTGGTGGCGGTTGGTAGGTGGTGGTTGTTGAACGGTGGTGGTGGAATGGTAGTTGAATGTTGGTGGTGGTGGTGATGCTAGAGGTGGTGGTGAAGTGGTAGTGGAAGAAATTTGTTCCATTTTGAAATGTAGAAAAAATATTATATGAGTGAGGGTATTAAGGTAATCTAATATTAAATGGATAGGGTTATTAAAAAAAGAGGGACATATTTATTGTTGCATAAGGATATATTTGTAGGGAGTTAAAAGTAGGGACATATAATTAATATGCGGGAGGCATTATTTATGATTGGGCATTTGGTTAATCGACATTGAGCAATCTTAGCAATTCTTTGCTCCTGTTTTTGTTGAGCAATCGATGTTGAGTTCGATTGGGCATTTGGTTTCTTTCGTGGAGGCATTATTTATGATTCGGGTAGGTTAATCGACGAAGAAATTTTTGAATCGACGAAGAACGGATGAAGAACGATGAAGAAAAAAAAATCAAAAACCTAACCCTAGGTCAGTGCCGGAACTGATTTGAGAATGGGGATAAATGATTTGGTTTTTGATTTTAAGTTTTAGTAGAAAGGGCATAATAGTCTTTTCATAATGTTTTTTAATTAACCAAAGGGTATTTTAGTATTTTCATACCCAAAATCACCCCTTAACACACACCATGGGTTGGGAGAAGTAATCAATATCCCTCAATTCCTTTTTATATCCCCCAATTTCGCGTTCTATAAATTCTCACGAGTCAAATAAGGCTTATCATAGTTTATAGATTTATTATGGGGAAAAATTATTCCGACTCATGCCGTGCAGTTATGGCACGGATTATTTCTAGTTTATAAGTAAATAGGGAGACTAATCTAAGGTGGGGAGCACACCATTTTTTATCTCAACTTAGTGGAAAGCAACGAGATGCATATGTTGGTCGTCTCATTAGGCTAACGTTGGATCAATTAATAACATTTGGGTCACACTCCAGGTTTAAGGTTACGTTGTAGATTTTATGGCCTAATAAGTTGTGTTTTGGAACAAATATCACTCTTGGACGGCCATTTAAATTCCTATTTGTCGCGTGCATCTGCATTTTGTATGCTAGTTAATAAATTGTGCATGATAACAATAAACAAGGGGAGTCATTAAGATTTTATATATGAATTAATTTTATTTTATTAATAAATTAACGGTTGTAAAAAAGTTATTATAGATTATAATTCCTAAAAATAAACAAGGGGAGCCATTCAAATATCTTACCTAAGTAAAATAATTTTATTTTATTAATAAATTAACGGTTGTAAAAAAGTTATTATAGATAATAATTCCTAAAAATTCTCCCTAAAATAAGCATTTTGACCTTTTTAAAACTAATTCCTAAAATAACTCCATATAAATCAATTTATCGTTGTTAATAACCTAAAATCTCTCTTTTATCTCTTCCACGTTGTTAGAAACCGTATAACTAATTCCTAAAATCACTCGTATATATTTGATTCACCGTGAAAAAATCTAACAGGGGGTTAGTCAAATAAGATTTTTAGTGACTTCTGGGGAGTTCGCAAATCTAATGTTAGTCCATAGAGATTTTTGGAGAGTCTCTTAATATCTCTTGTTATTGGTTAGAGACTTTTTTCAAGTCATTTAAATTCTCTGAAACTCCATGTTATTGGATTAGGATTTCAGAAGAGTTACTCCAATGCTCCTGTTATTCGAAGGAGAATTGAAAATCATCGATTTATTGCTTTCAGAGATTTGGCGAGACTTTTTCTTAAAAATAGGCATGGTAGAAATCTCTCCTCAAGAGGTGATATTTCTAGAGACTTGGAAATTCGGAGACTTTTTGGTTTTGGGAGTGAACCATTTTTTTCTCTCCTTGTGCCTTAATACACTTAAGGGCCACTTGGAAAGGGGTAATCAAGAAAAAATGTGGAATAATGTGATTTTTTAAATTGGTGAAAATAAAATGTGGGACTATTGGAATAAAGTGAATGAAAATTTAGGCATAGAACAGCGGTGAGATTTATTTTGACAATGGACAAATATTTCATTATGTGGTCATGGTAATTTTATTATTAGTGTAACGTGAAAAATAAAAAAATCGTGTAATTTAGGGAATTAGTCAGGGGATATTATACAATTTTGTCTCTAAAAATCACATAAACTTTCTACAAGTCTCTTTTTTTTGTCCCTACAAATCTCATTTTTTTGTCTCTACAAGTCACAAAAAATCTTTAAAACTCTCTTAGAGAATCACTAGAAATCTCTATATTTTCAGAGAATCTTTAGAAGTCACTCAAATTAAAAATCTATGAAAGTCCATAGAAATCTTGTTTGATAATTTATGTCATTGAAAATTTCATAATTTAGTGGGCTTAATCAATGCCTCGGGCCGAGACAGTTCAGAGCTGTCCTTTGTTATCGCCTGGGCATCCCAATGTTTGTTGAGAATGGGTTGTGCTCCAGTTGTAACAAATCTATGGACATTTATGGAGACCATGCGCTTCATTGTGCCAAGGATGTTGGAATTAAGTTTCGACATGACTTTGTACGTGTTATAGTTGTCGACATTTGTTACAAAGCTGGTGTGCCTGCGCGCAAGGAAGTTTCTCTTGGACTTCAGTCGGATGATGACAAAGATCTACGGCCTGCGGATATCCTTGTTCTTAACTGGGAAAATGGTAAGGATGTTTGTATGGACGTCACAGGTGTCTCTCCCTTCACAGGTGATGGCATTCGCTCTTTCGTTCCTGGCAAAGCTATTTCTAATGTTCATTGCTTGAAACGCACTAAATACCTGGATAAGTGTACTACACTTGGTTATGGTCTTGGCGTTTTGGCTTTCTCTACCTTAGGTGAACTGGGAGATGATACTTTATATTTTTTTAAGCGTCTAAAGAACTGTTTAGTTAGTAATGATGCTAGTAGTGGAGTTGGTAGTTTTATTTTTCATAGACTAGGTATTGCTATTCAGAAATGAGTTGGAGCCCAGCTTGTTGCTAGGTTACCAACCAAAAGTGTGTAATTTCCCTAATCAATCATTTTATTAAAAATATAAAAAAATTACTTATATTTTATTAAATATAGATTTTCATTTTTATTAAAAAAAAAATTACAATTATCATTTATTAAAATTATTAGTTGTTTTTTGTGCAAATTGTAATTATCTCTCGTCATTGAAAAATTTAATTTTCACAATTTAATGATAATCACATTACCAAATTACCAAATTGTAGTTGTTTTTTCGTAAATCTTTTTACCAAATTACCGTAAATTATGGTACACATTAAAAAATGTGAATATTTTTTCAAATTATTTTATTAGAAAAAAAGAGAGGATAAAGGTTTATTTAGTCCTATATAAAATGGAAAAACATAAATTCAATCTAAAATTATTAATCTTAACCGTAGATCTTATGTTTTGGGCTATAAATATATACCATCTTAATGATGAGTTTCTGGAAGAAAGAGGAACCAGACTTGGGTTCCTCAGAAATTTCCACAAAGTATTATCTACCCATAGTTAGGATGACGACGTTATTAATGAACGGTTAAATACTTGATGTAAACAAAGTGGGACCCAAATTCTACTTAACCAATAGAGTTGTGCCAAGTGTCCTCACCATAGCTTTTGCATTAGAAAATGCCTATTTCGACCAATAGGAAGCGAGGATTTCATCATCATTCAACGTGAGAGCATATTTTGTCAAGACCTTTAAAAGGGAAGATAATATATTTGTTTTTTATTCAATATAAAGGTTAATCTCTACCGGTTCTATGCATTGGTGAACCCCACTAATATTGGTGATTGTTTTTTCCTATATCTCTACCATTACAGAGGCGAATATCTATCAAAATAGAGGAAAATAGATAGCACCAGCCTGGTGCTATTTTTGACCCCAACCACTATTTAATGTGCAAATTGTCCAAGTTACCCTTGACCAAATCTAAAAATTACAATCTTTATCCCATTGATCTAGAGAGATATCGGTGTGCGAAATTTCTTCATAACCTTCTTCTGACACTATCATATTGGACGGTTCCGTTATGGTAAACTATGCTCTGAACGAACAAGAAAAACAAACAGAAAATGGGTCATTTGTCCAAATATTTTTAAAACATGGTTCAAATGGACGAGTAAAATTTAGTATGGGTGAAATGGACACAAAAAAAAATAGCAAGAATGAAACTGGATTCATCCTGACTTAAACTTAAAAATAGCAAGGATGAAACTGGATGCATCCTGATGTAAATTAAAAATAAGAAAAAATATTTGAAAATGGGTAGGATGAAACTGTTTGCATCCCGGCTATTTTTACATTTTTGTCCATTTAAATGGTATCAAAATCTAAATGTCCTTTTCACCCAAAAATTGTGGATTTTGATCTTTTAAACCAATTTTGTGAAAAACAAAAGATTTAGTGAGTTAGAAACAAGAGGCGATTTCCCATCGGCAGGAAAATTATTTCGGGCGCCTTCTACGTAAGCTAATGTTGTTAGATACATTAAGGTACACAACACATTGCATTTCAATGTAGATCATGGGTCACTCAACAAATCATTGGTAACATAACAAGTAGGGTTAATTTGCGTTACCTCCCCTGTAAATATTGGTAATTTGCATTGCCTCCCCTATAGAAATAAAATTAGCAAAACCTCCTCTCACTACAAGAAAACTTGGTTTAAGCGACCAAAATCTTAGCAAGATCACAACATTTTGGTCGCTTTAACAATTTTGGCTAGATATATACCATGCGGATCATATATTTTGCAAAACAATTTTGTGGCAAGTTGGTAATCCGCTTAATTAGAGTCATTGGATTTCCATCGGCCAAACCAAAATCATACGGATCATTTTCTATTGATAAAATGGTAAGTATGTGGATGGCCAATTTCAATTATGAGTCTATGACCTCAATTTGTATTTTTTATTTAATTTTTTGATAAAATTGACGAAAAACAAACGAAATTAAGTTTTAATGGAAATTCAATTTGAGTTGATATAGAACCATGTAATCAATGGAATCGAAATCGAGTGAAGTCAATCAGTATGGGATAAGATCGATTAATAACTGGTAAATGACTAACATCTATGGACAAAATGGATAACGGGAGGAGAAGGCGATGTGTCTGTGAGAAATTGAGGAGGTCGACGGATATCCAGGTAAGATTGACGGATAAGAAGTGAAATAAAGTGAAGCTGATGTATTGGGGGATAAGATAGACGGATAACAAGCTATATTAAGTGAAGCCAATGGATTTTCGGTTTGAATTGATATATAACCAAAACTTTACCTCGATTTACAAAATCCAATTCTAAAATCCTATTACATGAACAAACAATCTAAAAAATCAACCCTAATTTTATATAATCTGAATATAAGATGGATTCATCTAGTTCATTTATTAAAGCTGATGAAAATTCTGGAGAAATTGAGCGAAGTCGAGTGATATTTGGTAAGATTGATAGAAAACTGACGAAATTGATGCCAATGGACATTTGGTTAAATTGATGATAAGTGGAGAAACAGGTGGAATTCATGATAAATTGAGTGAGGCCGACCTGTGACGGGTAAGATTAAGGATAACAAGTGAAACTAAGTTAAACCGATGAAAATTCAGTTTGAATAGATAGATAGCCATATAAACCACGGAACCCAGGGGAAATAGAGTGAGGTCGATAAATATCATACAAAATTGATAGCTAATGAGTGAAATTGACTAAAGTCAATGGACATCCAGTTAAAATGAGGGATGAAGAAAACCGATGAAATCCAACTGAAACTGAGTGAGGCTACCGAAATTTTGTAAGATTGACGAGCAACAAACAAAATTAAGCGAAATGGATGGAAATTCAATTTGAAATAATAGGTAACCATATAATTAAACTCATGGAATCCATGATAAATAGTGTGAAATTAGTCATATTGGTCAAAATTGATATGTAACATGTGAAATTAACTAAGCTCGATAGACAATCGGTTAAAATGATAAATAATGGAAGGTAATCCTATTCTTATTGGATAAGAGTGATAGCTAACAGGTGAAATTGATCAAAGTCAGCGGACATTCATTAGTGATCTACACTACGATTGGATTCAGGAACTACGCAAATCTCTAATGATATAGATTATTGAGAAAAGATAGAAGGAATTAGAGGATTAAAAGAAAAAATAGACGAATTAAAAGGAAGAAGAAATAAACGAATTAAAGGAAGAAGAAGACATTGATAGAGGAACAAAAGAATTTTGGGAAGAAGGTTAATACATTTCTTAACCTTATCATGAAACATTATCGAAATCGACAGATATAAAGCTCAGGGTCGATTCAAATTTCAAATGTGGTATAATGACATACAAACTATGAACCAAGAAGCTCCGGGAGGGTTCTGACTTCAAACTTAGCATGATATATCATCAGATTCGATAAATATGAAGCTCAATGTCAATTTGAACTTCAAATGTGGTATAACGACATTCAAACTATGAACCAAGAAGCTACGGGAGGGTTCTGAATTCAAACGTAACATTATATAAGTTGGAGAATTGGTAAGCACGATGAATCCATCCATTTACATGTAAGATTCCTTCAGAATATTCTCTGAAACCTTAAACAAACCCTATTACGGCATATTGTATGCATACCCTTGCTCGAGATCGAAACACAGTCGGGAGTGGACTACTATAAGTCGGAAACTTGGTAAGAACGATGAATCTATCCATTTACAGGTAAGATTCCTTCATAATATTCCTCGAAACCTTAAACAAACCCTATTCTCGCATATTGTAAAGAAAAGGAAACATTTACATGCAAGCATTATGGGAGGAATATGCTTGTGATAGTAAGAAAGGAGGAGCATCAACTATGTCAAGGCATTTAAAGAAGTGCCCTAGACTGAAGATGCAAGATGTGGGGAAACTTTTGTGATCTACAAATAATGGAGAAGTGGCTACTCATGCACGCAAAATAGATCAATCAAAGTTTCGGGAATCATTTGCAAAACTAATTATTGGTAAAAATCTTCCCTTTAATTTTGTAGAATGGCCTGAATTTAGGGATTTGTGTAGTTATGTCAATGTCGATGTTGAAACCATATCAAGGAAAACTACAAGGTTAGATATTCTTAAAATGCATAAGTTACAAAAAGAAGTTATTCGCAGGATATTGCAATGTGCTCCATGTAAAATATCTATAACATCAGACATGTGGAATATCTTGATTGGATATATGGAATCGGTAAGTGGCGTAAGTCTTGACTAATTTTTAAAGTAGTTGCAAGTTTATTTAACAATATATATGATATTAATCTCATTTTCAATTATATGTAGGAGCTGCATCAACTGATTTTGTGGAAGTGAAAGATGATGAAATTACCTCATTTACAAGTCCACGTATGAAATTAGCATCATTGGTTCTGTTTAATAAGATGGCGCTTTTTCCCATCCGTCCATCCATCAGACATGATAGAACATCCAAACCTCTTCCAATGTTCCCTAAATGTATCAACAAATTTCTTCATGACTTCTAACCGGTCCTTAAAAAGATTATTACGAATCTGATGGTAAGATGGCGGGGGCATAGCTTTCCCATAGTCGCCTATTGCATAGATCATTTCTTTGAAACTTGGGCAACGAACGGTGTTATATGATACTAAATTCTCGGTCATCCATGCTGAAATGCATTTCCATGCAGTCTTCATTAACTTATCTTTCACATCTGAGTCTCTTTCAAGAGTGGCTCTTTGAGTTTTACGGTGGTCCGTCTTCATATATAAATCCATTGGACCTCTACTATTACTTTGACTTATCCGCTTTCTCTTTGCCTAATTCTGAGAAACTGGTTGACTGGCACCAGCACCATCACTGCCCATGTTGCCATCAGTTTCAACTTCTTGTTCCTCAACATCGGTCTCAGCATCAGAGCCTTCATCTGAGTTGTTTGCACATCATACGCACGCTAATTCAATGTTATACCTATGAGCTTTTTGGTCCTCTTTACAGAATACACCAGACTAACTTTGTTCATAATGACAATGGTCACATTTGGACATGATGAAACATTCCCTTTAATATGTAAAAGATGCTCCTTAAGCCTAGTGATTCCACCACCACGGATTAATTTGTTACATAACAAACAAGTAATTACATTTTGATTTACCGGGTTTTGGCGTTCACCCCATTCCCATGCAGGATCTTTATTTTGAGTAGCCGTAGAAGAGGGCAATGAACCACGGGTAGAGTTTGTGGTATTTGAATTTGATGTATTAAAAGAATCCATAATCACAACCTACAACAAAAATGAAACAAATTAAATCCCAGGCACAAACTGATAATGTATGCAAATACATACTAAATGGGAGCTATCCTCAGCCGACAATCTTCATTTAACAAAACCATCTCATTATATTTTTTAAACTCACCGTTTCCATCTCCAAATTCAATCTTAAACACAGCAGATTAAACCTCACAAACCCCATAGTTAAACTCTAACTAATATTATCATCAACAACACCCCCATGTTCATTTTGTTTTGTTTATACATTACATCAAAGAGACAGATTTATGAACCTAAGTATATAACAAATAGCAGTAGTAGGAGCATCCTACCAATAACAGGGTGGTACAACTTCTAGTAGAAATTCATCATCTTCTCTTTTAGATCGGAACAAATTATTGCTAGAACTGGAAAAGACAAGACCACCAAAAGAAGGAAATCTACCAAAAACATATATGAGATTTAACACAAAACATTCATCACAGAACATTCATCACATAACAATTAAAAGAGATTAATAATCAAACAAAGAAAAAAAATGTACAACAAAAGAAGAGATTAATAATCAAAACCAACCTCTTGTTAGCAAAAGAAAAATCAATTGAATCTCGCCATTAAAGATCGAGAAGAAGAGTTTTTTTTGCAAAGAAGTATTTTAATTTGAGTATCGATGGGATTTAGGGATTTCATTTATTCCCTTCACCTAGAATTCGAAATTACCCTGATAATTTACAGTAAATGTCAAATATCGCCGGAAATGTCAAATATCGCCGCAAAATCGTTGTATCGTTTTTCCGTCTGCATCGATATTATCGGCAAAATATCGTATCGTGATATTGAGCTTTCCGTTTCGCTCAACAGCCGATCTGGGTAAAATCGCCGATATATCGGCCGGAGACGAGGCGAAATCGACTACATTGGTCTTAATAGAAAAAGTAAAAAAATTATATAAAAAATACAAAATACAAAAAGAACCACCCAAAAATGCATAAAGATGCACTAGCCAGATGAACCCTTCGATATTCTTTTGCTTTTACACGTGGTAATAAGATAAACAATAAATCTTGATTAACCAACCAAACCAGCGCTGGATTTAATATTCGTACAGCCGTGTAATACTGTGACTAAATATCAGATACTCTCTCAAACGTCCGATCATCTCGAGATGGAGTGCCTCGTTAACTTCAAAAGAAAAGGAAAACCCTAACCTTATCCTTATCTTCTTCCATTCCCTTCTCCGCCTCCCTTTCTCCCTCACCCTCTCTGCTAAACACATCTTCAATATCTGGATCATAGCCTCCTTTGTCTCTCTAAATCTCTCTTAGTCTACCATCACCACCAACACTACTACCCATTTTCCAGGAAGAGAGAAACTTATTTTTGTTCATCATCAATGATCTCATATTATTGTTTTTGTATTTTGAAGATTATTACTAAAAAGAAAAGATAGAAGAGGAATTAATGATAAGAGAAAGTTCTGATTGTTAATAGTGAAGATGAACAGGAAAATGATTTGTTTCCAATAGTTATTCGTTGTTTTGAAGATGATCTCATTTAATGTCAATACCATGGTACGTCTTCTTCTTCTTCATCATTTATCAATCGTTTTCTACTTTAATAGATTTTAATTGAAATGATGAAAAATAATTTGCTACTGAGTTTCTTTGATTTTATTTATTGGGTGGTGCAGTAGATTTTTTTTTTTTTTTGCTAGACTAATTAGATTTTTTTTTTTTGATTGATAGACTAATTAGATTTTATTTGTTAAACCACATAGTCTTATAAGAACTTTTCCCGCCTTGTCAGCCGTTAAGGTTTATCAAAATCATGGAAAAACTCATTTATCCAACTGCATAAATTTCTCATGAATTCTGAGCATAAGCCAATATTGAATACCATGACACTCCGTCATTTAAAATTCATTATGTCCAAGGCATGTTTTAATTAATGGTGTGTGGAAAAGAGCTTTGCATGCTGATATACCTATAAAATGAAAAATGTTTTGTATCATTTACTTAACAAATGGTAGTATATGCAAACCAAATTGTATCATTGTCGATAGATTATAGTGTGCATATTTTTTGGGAAAATGAGTCTGACGGCCAGGATGAAAGTTATCTTAAATTGAAATGATGGAGGAAACTGAAAAACATTGTTCGTCCAAATGTAACTCTCCGAGTAATACATATGCAGCTATGCTCGAAGAAAAAGTGAGCAAGCAGACTGTGAATCTATAGGGCAACAAATCTATCTTTACTATTATTAAGCAAAGAGGTCATTTAAGCCCTTTTTACAAAATTATCCCTCAAAATAAAATCAAAGTAAAAATAAACCGAGGTTATAGTTGTCAAAGTACTAGCTAAAGGGTAGAAATGTACATTCGCATCACTATCTTTCGAGAAATAAATTCAAAATTCAAATTGCAAATGCGAGTTCCTCCCCTCTCTTCTTCAGGGAGACTCTCTGTTATGCTCTCTTCCACTTCTAAAACCAGATCCAGTCGTCTCCCTATTCAGTACAAGGTGAGTTTTTAAATTTTTTGATTCGCAACGATTGTTATATTGTTTTTAGGATTAGGATTTTATCTCCTGTTTTTAACACTCTTTTGTTTCGTTTGATTTATTTTCTGATTACAGAGATCAACTGGTAATGCCGAAGGACTTGGTTAGATGTATGATCTTTTCATGCAGTTGAGCATTCACTTAAGATTAATCTCATTGAGTTATAGGGTAATGTTTTTCACTTTTTTTTTTTTTTTCAATTTATGTCCTTCTCTAATTTGATTTCTATGAGTTGGTTTGGTGTTTTTGTATATGAGTTTGGTTTTGTAAAAGGATGGATTTTTTGTAATTGTGATTTGAGTGAGAATTTAAATTTGTTGAAGTATATTCAACTGAATTTAATTTCAATCCAGTGTTTTTATGTGAATTGAAGTACATAAAGTGTTCGATGATTTGTTGAGAAGAAAAACTTTTGATTGCAGGGAATTCGATTTGCTGCTGTAACTTAACATATGTTCTTAATGAGGTCTCTGATGACTTTGCACAATAAATTGCAGAAACAACTTATAATTAGCAACAATAGCACCAACAAGTTCAACTTGCATTTAGCAAGGATGCGTATGATCCTTCATTACAGTGGCCTCCTACCAAAAATCAGGCTTGAGCAGTTACAAGATTGAAAAGATATAAGTTCCCTATTAAAATGTTGGGGCCTGTCAAACTTATGTATATCTGTTAGATTGTCAGCTGAAAGCTAACAGTGAGGTTTATACAAGTTCTTGATATCCATATACGTAGTTAATTAGCAGCAAAAAAAGATCTGATAAGAATGGTTGATTGAGCTTATTAAAATCCGAAAAATGTGTACTTTGCTAGAAAATTCAAGAGAGATATTGATGTATTTCCACCCAAAAAAGGCGGCGGCAAAAGAAAAGGTGGTGTGAGTAAGAAAGAGGAGTAGTGGTAACTGGGAGGAGCTGACTATAATGGTGGTGAACATCAGAAGGTGACTACTGTTATACATCCCAAAGCTGGCAAGATGTAAAGATCTCTCACATCTTTCGGCTGTTTGATTTATTTTTCAATATTTCTTTGCATTTTTGAATACTTCTTTACAATTGTTAAAAATTGAATTTGTGAAAATTCAAAATTATAAATGGAGTGGACATTTTTTGGTATGCGCGACCCAATGAAAAGCCAGTTACATTACTGCCAATGTATGACATACATGCTGAATGTTTGCACTGAATTGCTTGCTCATGTAACACTATCTGTGGCAGTCGTATCTATATTACAAGTAGTAGCCCATATATAATAACGATTTTTGTTTTACTTTTACACTCCAGGCAAAAAGAAGTGGCGGATTTGTTAAGCAAAGGATATCTTAGCATGCAAGTGATTTTTTTTCCTATTGTATTTTCTGAATGTCTGCGTCACTGATGTTCTTCATCGGGAGGTATGAAGATTTCTAACTTGAATAGACGCAGCTAATGCCGTATTTGGTAGGACTTTCTATTATGTTGTGGTGCAACATGTATATAATGCCTGAACTTCTATTTTGCACATGGAACATACGTTGGCCATGAACGTGAGAGGAGGAGAGCTATTTGTAAACGAGGAATTTTAACTTATACAATATGTGCTAAATTACCAACTTATCACAATTCAATTGGATGTGAGGTGTGCATATTTGAACACAAATTCAATATAGCAGATATTTGAAACACTTAGTGTAGAACTTGAGTCAGAATTGGATTTTAGATTTTAGTATAATGAAGTCGGAACTTGCTAAATTCTTATTCAGTAATGTTCAGCTAGAATAAGTGACATTTTTAGTTCTTAACACTTTGATATATATGTATGTCATATGCCACTTCTCTACATTAATCAGGAAATCGAGCTTTTCACCATTTACTCATATGCTTTCTTATACTCCCTCCGTTCCACTTTAGATGATGTTTTAGGGTTTTTTGTATGTTCCAAAATAGATGAGAGTTTAGCTATTTTCTCTAAATTCTCACCGATTTACCCCTGCTTTGGAATCACAACAAAACATTCATTGCCCTTGTTATCAATGAGAGATAATTAATCTAATTTAATATTTTAAATTTATTCTCTATTATCTTAGGATATTTGGTCATCCCAAGTGGAATTACATGGGGATTCATAATTTATACTAGAATCTAGAGACAAAAAACTATGAGGTTTAAATTT
This sequence comes from Papaver armeniacum, assembly GCA_023531295.1. NCBI lineage: Eukaryota > Viridiplantae > Streptophyta > Magnoliopsida > Ranunculales > Papaveraceae > Papaver > Papaver armeniacum. The sequence goes on from JAJJWW010013460.1 coordinate 203,254, forward strand.
TTAGGAAGGTATTAATATGGGCAGATTTGGAAAAAAATTACTCTCTTTGATATTTCTTAATCTGCGTGAAAAACTCTACAACATCATCTAAATTGGAACGGAGGGAGTATTGTTTAAGAGTCTCATATGCCACTTTTCTATTATTGTTTCCTTGCACATACTTTCAAAAAAAATTGGTCTTCCAAAATTTTTAACTCCTACTGCATCTTACTTTAACCTATGACGATAATGAAATCAGGCAATGGAATGCGAGTGCAAAAAGTTTCATCTTATTCTCATTGCATAATAGAGAGTGCAAGTCATGGACCTTTCCTTTGGAATTCTTACGCCAGAATTATGAAGGATTGTGTGGGTTGAAAGTATAGATTTGCTTAAACTAAGTTTCGAAATTCGTAATATTGTGTTCCATCCAGGTTTGGAAGAGACATTGAGTAACGCAACATTCTCTACTGGTAAGATGTACTAGGCTTTAAGGCTCGGCCAATAGCTGCAGGAAGTGGACGGAATTGGGGGTTTTAATAATGGGTCTTAAATCAATTGTTACGTCTTTAAGTCCTTTCTAATTTGTATATTGTTATGGCTGTCTCTAAATGATTCAGCAGTACTTATGTATTTGAACTCGAAAACACGTGCAGCGCACGTGCCCTTTACTAGTTAGTTAGACTATGACATACCAGATAACAAGGGTCTATGCCTCAAGTGTATTTAGGTCTTAATATTTTTTTGGGATTATTATTTTTAAAGTAAAAAATAGTACAATTGTTAGCCTAACCGGTTACTTTATATTCATATAATTTCAAACCTCTTTTGATTGTGATTTTTTTTTTTTTTTTTTGTTTTTAATCGTTTGGCTTCCTTTTGGTAGCACTTTGAAGCAAGTTGGTGTTTTAAGTCAAGACCAACTGTTTGTGACTAGAAAGGTTGGTATTATGAAGCTTTTAATACAATTTTGGAAGTTGTGTATTTTGAGCTGCTAAATGTGTTGTTACACTGAAGTGACGTAGATTCTATTAATAAGTGGCTACATTTTTTCATTCTAAGAGATGAAATCGACCTGATGATCAAAGTATTCTCACAGTTTCATAAATTTTCATTGTGATGTCAACATAAGCTAAATTGGTGCTGCTAAATCAAATAGTACGAGGTGACAACACAATGTAGAATCTTATTTAGAATAAGGAAATAAAATTGAGGTGGCATGTAAATCATATGCCAACCTTGGAAAAAAATGTTGTAACATTAAGTAACAATATCGAGACGATATCAACTTCATAAGGTGTTAGTGATACAATATCGAGAGACCGTTGTCCTTGTCTGAAATGGGGCTACCTCAGTGTAAGCTGATGGTGGATCACTTAAAAAAATTTGGGTCGCAATGCAATTTTTGAATTAAGTTGTAGATTTTGAATCACCTGACCAGTTTAGTTGACAAATTAGAAGTCAAATGATAGGAATTTTAGATTTGTATGAACTTTCATTTAAAATTCAATTTGTCATAGGTATTTGCAATTTATGTTGCTAGTTAATAAAAATAGTGTGTGAGAAGAAAAAATCATCGGTCTTTCATGTTGATATCTTCCTATAAAAAGGTGGTGTTTGTATGCCTGGCTTGATTGGGGTATATACCCAAACTAATTGGGGTATACCAAATTTAAAGCCATCCAACCTAGTGTGCTAAGGGGTGTCTAAATGATATTGAAAGACCAAATTGTCCCCCCCCCAAACCTTACCGGCTGAATCCTTCCTAAAAAAAATTCAAATTGTTTTCCCAAAAACTCTATTCACTCTAATCATACATGATGATTTAAAAAAAAAACAGAAAAAAAAATTGAATCATACGGGTTTTGAAATTGGGTATTATTTTGTACCCAATCTCAAACTGAGTATGTACATACTCGATTTGAGATTGGGTACAAAATAATACCCAATCTCAGAAGAAGATTTTGTAAATCGGAAAGTGAATTATAAAAATAAATTTATAATAGTGTTATTTTACTATTTGATTTCTTATATTTTGTGTTTAATAAATTAGAAAGAAAATGGAAGGAGTTGCAGGCAATCTTGAAAAGGTTTCAAATGGTTGGTGATGTTTATCTTAAGACTTGTGTTTTACCATCTTCTTAATGTGCCACTTCTTCAATCTTGTGTAAAAGCTTGCTGCTATCCTTTTTTTTTCTTTTTCATTTCCTTTACTTACAATGGAAGAAGTTGCACGAAAACATGATCTGGTTTCAATGGTTGTTGATGTTTGTGGTGTTTGATTAATAACCTTTTTGACAGTTGGGGCTTTTTTCTTATGAGGTTTCATTACAATTGAACCTTTGGGCTTATTATTCATTACAATTGGATTAATGAAATGAGGAAGAATGTGTTTGCACTTTGCAAGTTGTCCGATTTCATTACAATAGGAGCAAGTTCCCCATCTTTAGTTACATTTTGCCACAGGTTGCCTACAATTGGGTTGGTTACGGCTATTTTTTCCCCATTTCCAAAATAAGAATCGGATTTGCAAAGTTTTGTTTGCTTTTTGTATCTTAATCCAAAGCCTTTGCACCCTAAACTGGCGACGAACCAAAACCTGCACCTAATTCCATTACAAACTCAAAATACATAGAACTTGAGAAAGGTTTTAAAAAGGTTATAAACAAATTCTGAGACTAAATAAAGACCAGACGGCTTCGATTTTTCGAACTACATCATTTAAAATTCAATTATGGTGGGCATGTACAATTAGTATGCTAGTTAATAAGTTGTATGCGACCAAAAACCAACAAGTCTTGCATTCTGATCTCCTCCTATAAAAGGTGGTATATGCATGTGAATGTTTTGAATTATATCATTTTCCATAAATCATACACGCCAGAATCTATGGTTAAAAATGACACGGGAGTTGGGATGAGAGATGGTTTGAAGATTGACATGATGGAGGAAACTAAAAAAACAGAATCTGTTTGTTTAGTTGTTGGAATCACACTGCTTAACTTCTTAAAATGTTCCCAAGTTTTTTAGAGTTTAAACGATGAAACAGAACATCCTTGGCTTTCTTTAACGATCCCAACAATAATGTGAATTCTTAATGAATAAAACGAAACGCCCTAGAGATTCCAAAATCTGTTCAATTTCTAAGTGTTTCACCTTATACTTTGTTCATTAAATTATCATATGAAATCGGCAATAAACTTTGTTCTAATAATTTCCAAAATTTCGGTTTTGGCAGAGATTTCTTTGCAGTTTGGCAATCATTTTCGGTTTTTAATCCAAAGCTTTATCACTATCACACATAAGAAACATGATATATGTTGGAGCTTAAGCCAAACCCAACAGATACTTTTACGGTTTATTGTTTCTGTTCTACTTTGAATAATTCATATTACTTAGTCATTAGTTGTTCCAACAGACTAGGAGCATTGGTAGCAGTCAGTTTATCTTCTACTGGCTAGATTAGTTAGCTTTGTTAACACCTATATAAGGAGCTGTAATCAGTTCTCAAAGATATATAGAACTGAGTACTGAATTTCAATAATAATCTTTTGATTCTCACATATCTTCTTCTTATTATTATTTTGTGAGTGTATATTGTGATTGCAGGTGGACTAACACTAGTTAGATCCTACATCTGGTATCAGAGCTAGGGTAGAAAGAGAGGTGTTAGAAAAAATCTCAGAGAGGACAGATAAATTAATAGAGAGATGTTTTAGTTTGTTTGGTTGTGTTGTGATCGAGTTTCTTTTGTGTGTGAAAAGAAGTTGAAGACTGATCCTGGAGTTCCGCTGGAATTCTTGGTATGAGATTTACCAAGGTCGTAAGCAAGGAATTGAAGATTGTTTGAAACAAAATGGTTGAGGAAAGGGCTGGAGAACTTGGCGAGTTATGGAATGATTTGAACATGGTTCAAAACATGCTCGGTGAAAGGCCTGTGTGAAAGAGGCTTGAATTTCATTGGCGCTCACAAAATACTTGAAGGTAATCCTGTTAGTAAGGTAGGATTATTTTGATTTGGTTTCATGTATGACTGGTGTAGTTGCTAAAAATATAACAACCACACCCACTTTGAATCCAACACCTAATATAAAAATCTACCAACAAATAAGAGGAGAAGTGCATCGAAGTAAATATGAACACAAGGGTTTTTTACGTGGTTCGGCCATTAATGAAGCCTACATCCACGGATTTCACTATGATCGGAAGTGTTACATACAAACTCCATTAAGGGGAATAGGGTTGTTCTTAAGTTCTAGGTTGTGGGAAGAAGAAGGAGCCTCCTCACAAGCATATCTCACTTTCCCTTATAAAGGGTAGGGATGTATATCAAGTTACAATAGTGCCCTTAGGGCTGAATAGTTAGGATAAGATCTAGAAAAGTGGAACTATTTCCTATACAATGTTGTATCTAACCAATGATACTTCTTCTCTAATCTTTGGACACGTGTTCCTTGTATATTTTGCTCCTACAACTGGCAAGTAGAGAAAGAGCAACAACTCTAGCTTGTTAATGAAAGGTCTGTTGATGTGGGGTTTGTCTCCATGAGTGAAACCAGAAGTGATGCATTTTAAGAAAGCCAAGTAGAGTTAAGTTAAGTAAAGCTCTGTTTTATTTTCAGTCAATTTTTTTTTGTAACTGTAATGGTTTTGTTATATCATTAACAGTACTGCTTCAATTGTATGGGTCAGTAAATTAAGTTTAATAGTCTAGCAGTTTTGAGTCGCATGATGTATAAGGCGTCATGTGTAGTCCTTGTATGTGGTTTTTATAATCCAAAGAAGGAATATGTTGTTGGTGAAGATAATTGCGGTGGTTGAAGAAGAAAGCAGCTAGAAGATTTCAAGTGGCAGCAAGTTATGATACAACATGTCTAGGAAGTCATATGTACCTGCAAGTGAAGTAGGTTGGCCGTGATAGAGCCTTGGTATGATAAGATATGTCTAGGAAGTCATATGATGCCTACAAGTGAAGTAGGTAGGTCTGCAAATGAAACGGAATCAGCGCGGGATAATACCGGGGAAGGCATTGGTAACGTCTCTGCTAGTTGTCACGGAACAACACATGAAATTTTTTATTGTAGTTTGAGTTTAAGGGAGGCTGTTAGAGTTTTGGTAAAACTCAAACTACGGAGTAATGATATTAGTGGGTCATTATTAGTCCTGGTCTTAAGGGCCGTTTAAGTTGTTTATGAACACGGTTGTTAGTGGTGTACGAAGTGGTTTTGTAAACCATAGTGTCTCCTAGTAATTAGGAACATTGGATGTTACGAACGTGCTTCTGTTTGTGGAGTTAGTGCAGGTTAATTTATTCATGAACTTTATCCTATAAAGGTAGAATTTCTAGTTAATGAAAAGTGTGAAAATTAAGCACAATGTGATCTCTCTATCGTGTATTCCGCGTTCTTCCTCCTAATCCGTCCGCTGCTTGATTTCCTTCCCTGTAGTTGTGTTGTATAGCGACTTGTGGGATTTGCCTAAGTCTCATTTTTATTTCTTCGATCATTCCTGCTATGTGCCAAGGTTGCGAGGTAGTTAATGTGATGAATCTCAGGAGGTTCTCCGAGTTTGTTTCAAATAGGATTCTAGGCCATTGTCTCTCTGATGATGTTCTTGAAGCCAATAGTAAGGCCCATGTTTCTGCAGTTAATGATGTCGTAATTCCTAGTGGTTGAGCCATAGCTATTAAAGTTCGTGCATCAGAGTCTCTACAAATGAATCCAGCTTATACAAATCTTGGATGTCCTCTGGCTGCTCCATCTGTGTTAATCTTAATCCAGTTGATATTCGGAGTGGACCAACCTACCAACATTGTTGATGTTCTTTTATTTGTTATCGTGTTGTTGAGTGTTGGTGTGTCTCCTGGTATGATTGGTGGTGAATCGTGCAGTGCCCAAGAAAATTCATGTTGTAGTTTTTGTGCCCATGCCACGATTTCGTATGAATTTGTTTGTTTTTGTTGGTAAATTAGATCATTTCTGGATAGCCATAGGGTACAGAATAGGAAACAGACTGAGGAGATTATAGATGTTGATGTTGGATGCTGGAGGATTTGGGATGTGGTTGTTTGTGGAGTTAAAGTGAAGTTTGGGTTGGGGTTGGTGTTTGGTGCATTTTGAAGCTGGTTGAATAAGATGTTCCAGGAAGAGGCCGCTGTTGGACGATGAATTAAAAGGTGGTCTGCTACTTCCGTATCAGTCCTTCATCTAGGTCATATGTATGAGTTGGTCAAATGGATTTGGTGTAAGAGAGAGAAGGTCGGTAATCCTTCATTGATGGCTTTCCACAAGAAAAGCCGAAATTTTAGTGGACATGGTAAGGTCCATAAGAATTTGGTAGGTGGTAGAGGTGTGTGGGTTGGATGACCATGGGTTAGACATTTGTATCCTGAAGATGTGGTGTAGTTTCCCGATTTTGAGTGAGGCCAGATAATTTTATCTGGAGTATTGTTTTGGGGTAGGTGGATGTTGATGATTTTCTGAATTGTTGGGTTGGGAAAGGTGTTCAATTTTTCATGATTCCAGGAGTGGGAGATTGGGTCGATAATATCTGCTACCAATTGGATTGGGTAGCATTGTGTTGGATCTAGATTGGTAGAGCGTGGAATCCAATTAGCCTCTATCGTAGTTGATAATCCATTTCCAATATGATGGAAAATTAATTTTGGCATGGCAGGGATAATTGATGCTAGTTGTCTCCATTGAGGACTGGAAGAGGAATGACTAATAGAATTGTTTGTTCATTGAGGTATTTTGCACTAAAAAGACTTCCGCATATGGAATTAGGTTGTTCATGCAAATTCCAGATTATTTTCAATAGAAGGGTTGTATTATGATCACTGCTTTTTCTTATTCCTAATCCCCCTTCAGCTAATGGCTTTGTTGCTTTATCCCATCCTATAGGGTGTAGTTTTTTGGTTGTTGAGTCATGTCCCTAGAACAAATTCCTGGTTATACGATCTATTTGTTTGTGTATATTTTTGAGAAGTTTTTGTGTTTGAATTATGTGATTTGTATTAGGGGTTAGGGATGTTTGATGAGTAGGAGTCTACCGGCCGGGGTTAGGCATTTTGTCATCCAACCTTTTGCTTTTCTAGCCAATCTTTGTAGGAGAGGAGCGAAGGTGCGATTTGATGCTCTTCCTTGTTTAAATTGTATGCCTAGATAGGTTGGCGGTTTTGATGTGGTCGGCATATTAAAGAATTGTTGAAGATCACTTATTTTTATTGGGTCTAGATTAGGATGGTGGATGATTACTGATTTGGCAGTGTTAATTACTTTCCCTGCAGAGGAGCTATAGGCCTGTAGAAGTGTTTTAAGGTGATGGTTACTATGATTTGATGCTTTAAAAGTGATCAGTAGATTAGTGTTTTAAAATCCAAATGGCAATTTTGAAATTCTTCGGTATAAGACTGGCGCATAATTATATTACAACATTAGTTTATTAAGATTATTACGTTGACAGTTTTACTTACTTCACCCAAAGTCAAAATCAAGCATTGCTTCCATTTAAACCTAAATCAAAAATTCCCCAAATTTAATCTACAGGATCAGAAAAAAATAAAACAACCCGAATTTCAATCTTACTTTAGCGGTGAAAATTAAGTTACACTCAGGATCTTCTCTTGAACTACATGCTTTAGAACTAGACTTTGAATAACATGATTTGGAATTTTTCTTGCTATAAAATACCCATTGGGGATCTGTGAAAACTTCTTTCGAGAAATGGGCCAGACTAGGTCATGATAGATCAAGAGTTAGTATAACATATGAGAATGTCTGCTTCGTATGGTAGTTCAAAAATTATGTGTTGGAATGAATTTGACTTTTGTCGAAACTTTTTATGACATTTAGTCATTTAAAATTTAATTTGTGGTAGATATGGGCGATTTGTATCCTACTAATTACTCCATTCGTTCCTAAATAATAGGCTGGTTTCTATAAATAGATGTTTAAAAAAAATAGACTGGCTTCCTAATTGGGAAAGTCAAATATTACTTTAGTTTTCTGGGACCACTTTTCTCAACTTCTTTTGATGACAAGTGTCATCTGGACCATTTCACTTTACTTCTTTTGCTAACAAGTGTCATGGGGACCATTTCATTTCACTTCTTTTATTGACAAGTGTTATGAGGACCATTTTCAATGATTAATTCTCTTAATTTCCTTAATTTTCTCTAAAAACAAAACCAGCCTATTAATTAGGAACGGAGGGAGTAATAAATTTCTTGCAGACGGTGCGAGAACCAAGAACCAACGAACCTTGCATGCTGATCTCTAACCTATAAAAGGTGGTATTCGTATGCCAATGTTTCAAGTTATATCATTGTTGATAAATTATACATAAGTATGACCATATACACATTGCAAAATGATTATGGAGGTTTGGATGAAAGATAATTTAAAGAATGAAATGATGGAGGAAACTAAAAGGCCAATTCCTTGAGTCTTGTGATTTATATCAATGAAATCGAGTAATGCTTTTTGTGAAAAAAGGAAACATCCATTACCTTATGATTATCTCCATTTTTTGTTTGTCAAAAGATAACACCTATTTTTGTATGTACGTGGAGTTATACTTCATGTTCAGTTTATGAAATAGATAAAGATGTTGTATAATTACCTTTTTAAATACAAATAGTTTTGTTTTCATTAGATTATTTTAGAAAATCAACAGTAAACTTTCGTATGATCGATAAAACTCAGTTTCAGCATAGGTTTGTTTTGTTTTTGTCTTAGAAACTCTCAATCCAAGCATTATCACAGCCAACCTAAAAACAAAAACACTAAATCAATGAGTCATAACTGCCACCTAAATCCATTTGAAACACTCAATGGTTTTATTTATTTCTGAAACCAAATCTATTTGTACACGTTATTTATAGATGGATGGATCAAATTTTATGGCACTTGGTCATTTAAAATTAAGTTTTTTTGCATATATATGCATGCACTTGGTCATTTGAGTCACTTACTTAACAAAGTATAAGCCAGATGATAGGAATTTGTGATCTGTATGCCGGTTATTAAGTTCTGTATTGGGACATATATCACTCATGTATGACACTTTGTCATTTAAAATTCAACTTATGTCCCAGGTACATGCAATTTATGGTGCTAATTTATAAATTGTGTGTGAGGACGAAAAACTATCGGTCTTGTTCGTATAAAAAGGTGGTGTTTCTATGTGCCAAATTGCCAATATTTTGATATATAGTCGACAAATTGTACACAACTAAAAGATGCATCCATTACAAAATGATTCTCAAGGTGAGGATGAAAGACATTCAAAGATTGAAATGATGGAGAAAACTAAGAAGCCTACTACTAGGGTCATGTTAGTTATATCGATCAGATCAACAATAGCCGTTGGCAGGCAGTAAAGTGATCGTTCGCTGCTTTCCTCAATAATGACGGAAGGGAACAAATTTCTGTGTCAATACATGAATGTCAGCTAGACATGACATTGATACACACACTTTACCAAATTCCACATTTATAAAACCCATCTATCTATTTATTTAACATGTTTTGGTTATCATACCAAATGTTCTTGTACTTATAACTGGTGTTCACTAGATCATCTTATAAAAATCAGTAATAAACTTTGTTTTGAAAAATCTAAAATTTATTAAGAAAAATCGGTTTTGGCTGAGTTTTGTTCGCAGTTTGGCATTCATTTTCGGATTTTGATCCAAAGCATTATCAGTACCACACATAGGAAACACTCACTATTGGGTCACCAACCAGAAACTAATTAATTACGAGAATAATTGAATGAGTGGTTCTATATGAAATTTTCGAAGTTGAAAACAGAAAGAACTTCGATCCTTTTAGCTAAATCAAGATCAATAACTACCCATCAATTTCTTAATGTACTCCCAAAAAGTAAAAATAGACTTCGCGAGATAGCTGCAGGAGGCAATTGCCCACACAGGGTGAACTATACTCCGAAAAATGTAAAAATAGACTTAGTGGGACAGCAGTGAGAAGCAATCTCCCTGTCTTCAGGTGGACTCTAACGGGATCACCTCGGTATAAGATGACGTTAGGATCATTTTGTAAATTTTATATCACATTTCATGTTATGTGGCCAAAGTGTTGAATTATTAGTCTATTAACAAATTACAAGTCGCATCCACGTATTTGCAATATGTATGCCAATTAGTAAATTGTGCATGGGAGATGAATTCATTTTGTCCCGCGTACTTGCAATTTGTTTGTCAGCTAGTAAATTTTCTTTTTTGATCGGTAAAGATTTGATGCTGACGAGCTTCGAACTCAGGTCACTGATATCATCACCCACTGACTTTACCACTGTATTACCGTGACACCTGCCAGCTAGTAAATCTTGTGAGAACAAAAAGGTTAACAAGTCCGGCATTCTGATCTATACCTATGAACTGAAAAAGGTCATGGATAGTAGAGCCAGGCTTTTCTAAAAGGTGGTATATGAATACCGGTGTTTTGATTTACTACATCTTTTTAAGGTCACTAATTTATTTAGGTGTTGGAGCCCAGCCAAAAGCTTTGTTTGAGTATGAAAAGTGAAAAGAAATGTATAATAAATTTTCTTTTAAACTAAAAATTTCTCAAAATAATTTGACCGAGGAATCTCTGCTTACTTTTGTATCTTAGAAAACTTCAATCTAAGTATCATCACAGCCACTCCTTAAAAACCACACTACGGCAGTGAGAAAAAACTGGCAACTGAATCCATTTCAAACCACACATAGAACTTAAAAGGCAATATGGTTCTACTTATTTTTAGAGCAGTAGATTAGAGGGTGTGAAGGAAGCAAATGACATCAACTCCCCTAAATCTTGAAAGATGTTGAGGTCAATACCAAGCTCACTGCACACCCCTGGTTTGGTAAGTACTACTCATATCTCTTCCAATTTTCAGGAATACAGAGCCAATTTTGTCAACGAAAGTGCAACCAAGTGAAAATAACTCTATAATTGTTGTGAATCTTGTGACCACTTCAATTTTTATCAGATTAATAAAAATAAATCCTTATGAAGATGGATGGATGATCAAAGTGAAACCATCAAATCTAGCTGAACTGTAATCTTTAATGGATTCAAAGGATATTACACAGAGTTCTATGAGGAAGAAGATGCCAGCACCATTACGTTGTGTTTAAAATAATGGATATGTTTCTTCTCCAATTTCATTCCAGAAAAATTCGATTCGGGTTAGCTATATGGTATTTCTCTATCGGTTATATCAATAGTAATGTCAGTTTAAAATTTAATTTTCTGCAAGTAAGTGCCTTCTGTATGCTAGTTATGCTAGATCGTGTGTGAGAACTACAAACCCGAAGCCCTGCAAGCTGATTTACCTATAAAAGGTGCATGTACATGTACACAATTGCTAGATTGTTTTTTTCTATACTCCGAAAAACTAAAAATAGACTCAGTGAGACAGCATCAAGGCAATTGCCCTCTTCTCAAATGGCCAATATAATGGACGGTTGCCTAGTGTCACAATGCAGTTTAAAGCCTTAGTTTTGAGTTACATGATAGACTAAGGGTTACTGCGACAATTATGGTCACTTAAGTCGCATGGCAAGAATTTGCGATTTGCATGGTGGTTTATAAGTTGTGCGTTGGAACTATTATCATTCTTGCCAATAATTTTTATGACTTTGTATGCCAGTTAATAAATTGTGCATGATAACAAGAAACCAACGAGTCTTGCATGTTGATCTCTACCTATAAAAAGAGGTATATGCATGTCAATGTCTGAAGATCATTGTTGATAAATCACATGCAACCAAAAATATAAGCATTTCAAAATAATTCCGGAGGTCAGGATGAAAGATGATTTGAAGATTGAAATAATGGAGGAAACTAAAAAGCCAACTACTCATTAAGTGATGTGGTAAGCAAGCTAATGGAGAAAATAAAGTTTGTAGTAAGCAAGCTAATGGAGAAAATACAGTTTTGGAATTTTCTTTTCCTCCTTTCAAAGAGATGACATCAACCGGATGATTAAAATTTTCTTTTCTGATTAGAATTTTCTTTTCCTTTCAAAGAGATGACATCAACCGAAGGATCTTGGACTAATAATTTCAATACACCCCTCACGTGTAGCCTTGTTGGGGCTAACTCATGGATAATAAATTGTCCCTAAAGATTATAAACCGCATGATCTTAAATATCCCAAATAATGTGGGACTAATAATCTCAACATAGATATTCATTGTGATGTCATCATAGGCTAAACTGATACCTAAATCCAAGACCTCAGGTCATAAAAATGAATAAAAAATAACGTGACATTTAACAAAGATTTTTTTTCCGTACCAGGATTTAAGAATAGATGGAATTTTGCATCCCCAGAGTCCCCATAAATTCCAAAACAGGAAAGCATGACTAAAGGCAAAATATGAACAAAAAATTAGGCTGTCCCTGAAATGATGATGTACATGACTCATGATGAATAAATTAAGAACAATTTTATAAGTAATGATGAAAGAAAGTTATATTAATTATAGTGATGATGTTTATGAAATCTTTGCTGCTTCTGTCTTCGGTTTTCTTTGATTCTGCAATTGAAGAGTGAAAGCAATTGTAACTATCCTGCCAAACACTAAATTTTAAACTGTAGGTAGTTGGAATTCGCTGGAGTTCAAACTCTAGGTACTTGAAACTACCTACGGAATTGAATTTAGTGGTGCCAAACGCTCCCTAATAGCTACATCGGGATCAATATCAAGGAAAATGAATTGCTACGTAATAATAATCGATTTTGCAGATTTTATTTCCAACGAAAGCAACAGGAGACGATTTTCCACTCCTCAAATGGCCAACATCGGGGTCGCCAAGAGTAGGATGATGTAGAACCACTTAACATAATTTGGGCCACAATGTAATATTCAGATTAAGGTGTAAAATATCACACGATAGATTAACAGGAATTTTAACAAATATAAGTCAGTGAGCCACATAATTAACAGGAATTTGCAATCCGTCTGTTGGTTGATAAATTGTGTATTGGATTGAGTATCACTCTTGTATGATACACTTGGTCATTTAGAGGTATTTGTAATTTGGATGGTAGTTAATAAAATGTGTGTGAGAACGAAAAACCAACCAGCAGTCTTGCATGCTCATCTCAACCTATATAAAAGGTTCACAAGTCACACATACCTAAAAAATATATATGCATTGCAAAATGAGTCTATAAAATAATTTGAAGATTGAAATGATGGAAGAAATTGAAAGGCCGATTACCGATGGAAATGTTGATTAATTTCTTAATGTTGTAACTTATAAACACTTTTGGGAATGTATTTAGTAAACTATTTTATAAAAAACATAAATTTTTTTTTTTTTGAAATTATGTTTATCGATACTGATTTGGCGGAGGTTTTTCAGCTCACTTTTGTGTCTTTACAGATCTGAATCGAATCATTATGACAGTCAAACCTTAAAAACCACACTACGGCGGTGAGCCAAAACTGGCATTTAAATCCATTTCAAAGCACACATAGAACTGAAAAAGTTATTATGGATATACTTATATTTGGAGCAGTTGACTAGAGGGGTGTGAAGGCAGCAAGTGACATCTAACTCCCCTAAATCTTGAAAGATTGTTGAGGTCAATACCAAGCTCATTGCACACCCCTGGTTTGGTGACTTCTACTTATATCACTTCTAATATTCTTGAATCAATGGTAATTGTACACTTTAGATAGCGGTTTTGATGTGAATCTTGTGATCTTCTCAATGAAAATGCAACCAAATGAACGTAACTTTATAATTGCTGTGAATCTTGTGATCTTCTCGATTTTTGGTTATATTAATATAAATCCTCATCAAGTCCAGCTTAACTTGAATCTTAATTTAAAAGGGTTACACGCACCAAGTTATGTGAGGAAGAAGATGCCAGCGCCATTAAATTGTGTTTAACATGATGGATATGTTACTTCTCCGGTTTCTTTTGAGAATTTCGATTTGGGTTAGGCTAACTGACATTTTTCTATCTGTTATATCGATTTGGGTTAAGCTAGAAAGCTATTATATCAATAACAAGTTGAGTTTAAAAAGCCAGCGTAAACACACCGGCCCCCAGCTGTTACTTATTGAAAATTTAGTTAAAAAACAGAAACCGAAACGGAGTAAAAACGGGAAGCACATATTTATGCATTCCCTTGATCCGTACGTAGCTCTTACGGCTCTTACCACAGCTCTTAGCCTGGCATTTTCCTCTCACGATTCATAATCAGCAATTTGGCCATTCTGTTAATGTGGTGGGTATCAATTAATCTGCTTGGGTTGTACCAAAATTATAAAACGAAGCACCCTTAAAGCTCAGATTGGTACCGCCAAACAAATCCATACCAGCCACGAATAAGTTGTGCACTGCAATATTGGGTCGACTCATTGTAGGCTAGTGTTGGATCAATTAATAAAATATATAGGTCACACTCCAGGTTTTGGGTTGCGCTGTAGATTTAAGTCGCCTGATAAAATTATAATGATCAAATATGGGTCACTTGACAAATTATAACGTGAAGTTGCAATTTGTCCGTGTACTAATAATTTTATTTTGGAACAAATATCACTCTGGGACATAAATTTTATGACACTCGCCCATTTAAGTATTCTAATTTCACACAGGTCTGTGCAGTTTGTATGCTGGTTAATAAATCGTGTGCAATAACTGTAGTTGCTAAAAATATAACAACCACACCCAATAAATCCTAACACCTAATATCAAGATCTACCAACAAGTGAGGAGCAAAGTGCATCAAAGTAAACATGAACACAAGGGTTTTTTACGTGGTTCGGCCATTAATGAAGCCTACATCCACGGGTTTTACTATGATCGGAAGTGTTACATACAAACTCCATTAAAGGGAATAGAGTTCTTGTTAAGCTCTAGGTTGTGGGAAGAAGGAGAAGGATCCCTACAAACATATCTCACTTTCCCTTATAAAGGGTAGGGATGTATATCAAGTTACAATAGTGCCCTTAGGGCTGACTAGTTAGGATAAGATCTAGAAAAGTGGAACTATTTCCTATACAATGTTGTATCTAACCAATGATACTTCTTCTCTAATCTTTGGACACGCGTTCCTTGTATATTTTGCTCCTACATTTATGCCCCTTTTCTTGAGGTTTGATCGAAGAGCAATCCTTAAGAAAATCCTTCGGATCGTGCGTCTGCGCTGTCGTTGATGTTTTGCTCTCGGTACCTTCTCTTCGGGTCTTGGCTTGGTAATGATTCTCTGTGCGTTATCCGAACTGGTTGTTACTGGATTATCAATTTGTAGCGACTTGGGCTTTTCGTTGGGCTGCGAGTTGACTGAATATGGGCTTCTTAGTAGCATGCCTCCCGACTAGGTTGTACTTCCCGATTGGTTCCTATGTTTCAAACGTACCCGATGTCGTGTTCTTATCTCCTCTATACTCGGCTCTGGCTTTTCTCGACATTACAGGCGAGTTCGAATCGTGTTGTTATAGATGATCGGCTCGGAGTCAAGTGTCTCTTCTTATAAGAATTATCCACTTTGGGTTGATTTGAAATTCTTGGGTGTACGTCTGGCTCGGTTTAAGCTTGCATCTGGAATTGAAGTTCTTGGATGGTAGCAGTTCTCTTCGAGACAGTTGTTTTAACACTTTATCAAGATGGTGTTGGTGTCTAGAATGTCTTAATGGGTTGAATTCGAAACAACTGAATACGGATGGTTCATGATTCGAAGATACTATTCAACTAGGTTTGGCCTTGGTGACTAGTTGTTGTGATTGTGTTGCAAAAATATTGCTGCAGACTGTTGCTTTCGATGGTGTATTCTTCTTGCAAATTTCTGATGTTGGATCGCTTTGCTCTATTTGACTGAATTTCCTTTCCTAATACGAGTCCGATCCTTTGTTGGGGCCGGTTGATAACATCGACTTAATGGTGCGTCTGGTGAGCCTTGCAGTGAGCTTCGGCTCTGTGTTGTTGCTGAAGGAACTGAGCAGAAGAATACAAACTGCGTGTAGCAGTATGCATACTTGCCCCTATTCTTGTGCGAAGTTTCAAAGCAACTCTTGACTCAAAAGTGGCTGGTTGTTGTCGTCGTGCCGTGGTATTCCTTGTAACTCTGCTGTCGTAGGACAGTATTGGATCGTCTCTGCTAACAATTATTGATCGCTTCATTTGCCCGAGCTATCTGTCTCCCTTGGTAATCCTGGAAGCCTCATTCGAGATGACTTCCTAGTCTTTTATGTGCAATACTCCCGAATTGATTAGCCCCGAGATGGTCTGGTCATGCATTCTACATGTTCGAAGTTGTTGCGATCACGGCTTTGTGGACAGTGCTCAAACTCTGCCTGGTTTGGTTGGTATTAGCTCTTGGCGACTCGTTGTATTTGAAGTTCTCTAAATGAACACAGGTACCTGCTACTCATGGAAAGAATTGGTAATTGTCGAGATTCTCACAAATATTTCAAATTCAAATACAAGATTCTACCATGTCTTGCAAGTTTAAACATTTCAGAGATTACACGATGTCGATGTAAGATGCTAAAAGACAGCCTTAGGTCTGTCACTTAACCTGAGTGTTATCCGAATTCAATAATCTAGCATGCTTTTACAAATATAAATCGAAAGAATACATTTAATGCGTGGTGCGATTTTAAAAAAGGCTATAGTTTTAGCGCCTTGCTAGGGGCTTGTGGCATGTGGGGTTTCCGAATATCCAAGTGCCTTATTCATTGTGATTACGTAAATGAACAACCACTGAAGTACACGAAATAAGACAGTTTTTCGAGATAGATGATACTTAGCTGTCTTGTGAACCAGTTGACGATATTGGTATCCTCGATTTACTTCATCAGATGAGAGCTTTCATGCGCCGCTCCTCCAAAACATTTTTCTTGCAGTGTTGTAACTACCCAATTGTTGTTGAAGGGACTGCGCAAAGGAATACCATCAGCACCTTCCTAGTACGCGTACTTGCCCCCATTCGTTTGCGGAGTCTCGAGACAACGATTGTGCCCCAGATTAGCTCTTGCCCTTAGCTTCCACATCTTGATTCTCACCCGAAGATATGTGTCCAGATCGTTTGGACGAATAGTCAGTTGGGATTGTGTAGTGGCCGATAATGAACAGATATGTATGGATGATATGTCCCCTTTGCCTAAAACATCCTGCATCCTTGGAGATAAGAGATACTTAGCTTGTTTTTCGGTAATGGATTTTGGTTTCGTTGCTGACGATGAGGTCCCTAAGCTCCTTTTCGACCTGGCAAGTCTCGATAATCGGGCGCATTGTTCCACTGTACTTTGCGATGGTGTGAAACGATGTACTCGTACATTACTCGCCTCATAACTGAACTGTATAGTTGCTTGTGACCTTGTTTGCTGCCAGTGATGTCGACACGGTATGGTTCGTTGTTGCAACTCCTTGTTGGATTCATAAACTCAGGGGAATTTGTGACGTCGTTGGCTCCTTAATTCGGTTTCTGATCTTGATCTGTAGCTTTTGTTGTTTCCAATACCCGACCGTAATCGCAACCAAGATAGTTATCCTTTATCGCCTAGCTTTTGTGCCCCTATATGTAGCCTTTATGCGATATTTAGGTCAGTTTGCGTTATCCTGGCATAGTTTGGATTTCCATTGGCTATTCCTGCTAGTGCTTTACAATTTCCCAAATAAAAACACATTATCAGTCACACTTCCAATTTTCTAATCATTGATTGCATATATTGTGGTTTCCGATGAGTCTCAGTGATAAATACCAAATAGAAAATTTCTAAAGTTGAAGACGTAAGGGTAAGAAAGCTTCCCTTTGGTAGCTGTTGTGTTTACCCGCAGCGACTTGCGAGCTTTGATGTATGCACGCTATTCAAGTTTCACACGCTGATAACCCTGGTAGGTCCGTCGTCGCCATTGTGTTTCCCCTGATACCAACATACATCTCGTGCCCCTGTGGGTGACCTCATTGGTGTTGTTTCCCGATGGACCATTCAAGGACCACCTGCCCTTGAAAACTGAAGTCCACCGCCAAAGTTATGCACGACCGTTCATAGTCTTAGCGCATATGTTTTCCTGTCATACTAATCATTTCAACGTAGGCATTAGTTAATATTCCATATCTGTCGAACACACTCAACAGGGAGGGTCATCGGGCCCAATGCCATGTCCCGATTGAGGTATCTCATCACCGTCATTTTGATCTAGTGGCAGGGTACTTGGTCATTCCTAAATTCTATTGGCCCGATACCCCAAGGAGTTATCAATTAACTGTCTTGGGCAAGTGATTTCGGCCACTTGCGATGGGAGCAATGTTGTATGCTCGACTGTCGAGTACTCGTGCCTCGACAATCGGCCACTGGTTTCCAACCACCAGGGCCCTAAGACTACCTCGGCACTTGCACACTGCCATCGCCCCGAGTTCGAATAGTCCGTCTTAGTGTAAGTCGCCCGGCACTTGCACAATGCCATCGCCCAGGTTCGAAACGACCATTAGACGCATAGCTCCTGACTCCGTCCAGGGCTCTTAGATCACCTCGGGCCATTCCGATTGATGACCCGAGTACGAGATGATCCGTGTTACTTTTCATCACATTAACAACCCGAGGCGTCCCCCAGGCTATTATTCACCAAAGTCTCAGAATCTAGTCGGAATCAGGACTCCTAGGCTATTGTTCACTGCCTCAGGACCATGGAAATTGGACCCACATTCGAGATGAGGTAAACAAATCAGAAGTATGTGTTCTTAGTTATCGCCCGAAGAGGATGAATGCCCGATACGTGCTGGTCATGGGTGTTTCTGGCTGGAATCCGAGGAGATCGTATGTGCCCCGATGTGATCTGGCGCGAGGAGGTGCAGCCTGAGACACTACTTTGTTGTTTTCCGAGTTGATCGATCTGAACTATTTGCTCCAAGATAGCTTCCTTAGACGAAATGATGTTCCATGAGCAGACTAGTGTGGTTAACTCCAATATGGTTGATCCGAAGTGATCGTCTGTAACAGGATTCTTCCAAGATAATCTTACTGAAGGGTTAATATACGACCTATCATCATTTTTCTGCAATATCCAGTCAATTGAGTGAGTACCCCGAGCAAAACTTAATCCCGACTGCATATTCGAAATCTAATTGACAAAAGTATTACTAACTACATGATTCATTTTCTCCATAATTAGGCCAAAAAAGTGGGTACTTAATGTTTTCGAAGTAATTTCAGGCAGGTTTTTACAATTGTACACGAAATTCGATTAGATGATTCACTGGCATTCTAATGATATACGTATCATGATGAACGAATTTGTTATATACGCCATATTGAATCAATTCAAGTATTTGAGGAAGGTGACACTTAGCTTTCACTTCCACTAGCGACAGCTGTTGACGCTATACGTTAGCTTCAATCCCCTTTGACCTTGGCAAAACGGGTGATTAGTGTTGCAGACAACTCGTGACTATCCCCGAGGTTGACATTCTTCATTGGGTAGTTGTTCCCTTCCAATTATACGATTCTAGCAGGTCCTCCCGATATAGCTTCTGAGTTGAGTCGTCATGTCTGGTGTTGGTTAGAGGCGGAGTCTGGAGCGTTCCTGAGATGATCATGTCCGAGACCGTGATTCAAGGTGATCGAAGAAGCGTATGCAAGTCCGATTCGATCGTGTGTGCAGTTCTTCTCCCAGTGATGGGTAGTGATCAGAAGTTGGTGAGACCCGAGCCAAAGATTGTTCTAAGGTGAATGGCAACAATCCCCATTCGAGATGATTCTCACGATCCGAGAGGCCGATACTCCACAAATTCGGTGGGTAAAGTCTGGTGGTGCAGTCGGAGAGGATCGTTTCGTCTCCATGTGTAAAGCTACCCATCCTTCGGAGTCTACGTCATTGCCCGCAGCTCTTGTGTGCGCTGCCAATATCATTTTCTTCTCGATTGATACTCGGGATTGAATTTATGCACCTGCGATTTTCAATTCGGATAAGTAACAGTTGTAAAAATTAAATGACCCCTTTAAATGTCATTGTTGTAGATGCTCTGGTTAAGGTATAACTCTAACAACACGGGATTATTAAGATTAGCGACATGTTCAAGTAAAATGACAGTACACAAAAGAATTAAGCATTTCGATGATTTAAACGGCTATTGTGGCAGTCTAAGTATAAATGATTATAGTGACAATCCCAATATTTGTCTTTGGTTTCTTTAAGGAGTCAAATGCAATTTCTAATCCGATCATGTCGTAACAAACTATAGTGGATAAACATGGATCTAACAGTGAATGGTCTCTTCCCAAACTATACAATGAGACATCACCCTTTTCCCAAAATATCTCCCCTATTTTTCATTCAGCACCATTTCACGATGACCAGATATTATGTCAAGCTTGGAAGCTTGTAATTCATAGCTGCAGGTAGTAAAAGCAATCCATGTCTACATGCCAAACATCTTGGATTTACTTTCTCAAATATTGAAACAAAACTATATTTATTCATGCTTTCTTAGATGGTTTGCACTTGACTAGGCCAATAATTCTTTTACCAGGCTTATATGAGGAGGATTTTAAATAGCATTCATCAGAATAACTCGCAGAATGAGGATTAAGGAGTTAAGAGTGTTCCCTGTTATAGATGAATGTCCCGATGAAGGTGTGCTATTCTGGAACGATCCGACTCAATTTTCCCGAGTTGAGTTTCCGAAGCGAGTCAATTGTAATCTTCCCGAGTTGATCTGAAGTGACTGCCCTTTCCGATATGGTTCACCTTTCCCGATATACAATGAACTGTCCCGAGCTAAGTGTTGCAGGTGAATGGCCGATATATATGATTGTTCCGATCCGTTACTTGAGTACCTGCCCGATTTGACCTGGCACGAGATGATTTTGATCCGAGTAAGTTAACTGATTGACCCCGATGTGGAATTACACGGTGGCACTGCGGTAATTCCCATTAATGCTATGAACAGACTTGGTTGAATTGGTCATTGATTGGTGATGTGCCGATGAACCCAGAGATGGCCAGACCCGAGATTGATGTTATGAATCGACATGGTTAAAACAACCAAAGTTTGATTGAGCTGTAACGTTTGGTCCCGATGATGATTTCTTACGAAGATGAATGCTGAGACCCGATTAACTTAATTGTGACTTTACAGATTTTCAATCACATAAAGAACACTATTCGATGATGCCCTGAATTTGACTCTTACGATCAAGCCCGAGAAATATTCTACTGATCAAAGTTTGGTTCAATTGTGGCAGTTTGTCCCGTGACGATCTCCTTCGAAATTGAGTTGATGAGACCCGATTTAATTGGTGGTGATTTCACAAATTTCATCTTCTGGTATCTCCCGATGATGAAGACTAACGGTGGAATGGAATCCACATCGCGGCAAACAAAGTCAGTTGTAAGGTTCTCCCTCTATTGTCGGCGTTATACTCCATCCCAATTATAACTGCAACAGCAAATCAATTCAGTGAATAGCCAAGAAGAGTAGGTATATCATTCAAGATACAGGAGCCTATATGAAGCAAACAGATAAATCCCTAAATCAGCCAAGAATTTCGTCATTCGAAGTTTTCAAAATAGCTTAATTGGGTTTGTATAACAAGATTTGTTGACAACAAATCTTATATCAAAACATAAATCGAGTAAAGGTTTTGGGAGAACCTAGTTTTTGCTCAAGAACATAAACTAGTTTTTCATAAAACATCTTTTGAAAATTTGTACTCAAAACTTTCAGATCGAAGTGTTAACAAACAAGATAAGAGATAAATGAGAAGAAGGTTCGTCCTGTCTCAGATTTGTTCTTACTGAACTCCCGTTTTGTTGAAGTTCTCTCCTGGTTCTACAGAAACTCCACTCTTTTCTCCTCCGAGTTTTGTCGTTTTTCGTTGTCTGAAGGTAGCTTTACTTCTGCCCGAGTTCCACATTTACCCTTCACACTTTAGTCTCCACAGTTCATAGATCGGTACTCACTTCACTGAAACTACTTCAAAAACCAAAGCTGCAGAAGACTCTCGGTCCCCTTAGTCGGCGCCAGAATGTAGTTGCTAAAAATATAACAACCACACCCAATAAATCCTAACACCTAATATCAAGATCTACCAACAAGTGAGGAGCAAAGTGCATCAAAGTAAACATGAACACAAGGGTTTTTTACGTGGTTCGGCCATTAATGAAGCCTACATCCACGAGTTTTACTATGATCAGAAGTGTTACATACAAACTCCATTAAAGGGAATAGAGTTCTTGTTAAGCTCTAGGTTGTGGGAAGAAGGAGAAGGATCCCTACAAACATATCTCACTTTCCCTTATAAAGGGTAGGGATGTATATCAAGTTACAATAGTGCCCTTAGGGCTGACTAGTTAGGATAAGATCTAGAAAAGTGGAACTATTTCCTATACAATGTTGTATCTAACCAATGATACTTCTTCTCTAATCTTTGGACACGCGTTCCTTGTATATTTTGCTCCTACAATAACAATAAACCAAGCGAGTTTTTCATGCTGTTCTCTACCTATAATAGGTGGAATATCCAAGTTAATGTTTTGAATTAGTACATCATTGTTCATTCAGAAGATAAAAAAAAAACGCATCCCGAATATGGAAGATAAATCTGATGATTGAAATGGTGGAGGAAACTAAAAAGCGGACTACTTGGATGGTAATCTCCAGCTTTGTTTCTTAAATTTATAAGAATGATATGAATTAGTCTCACACAATTGTGTCGATTGTAGATTTTTTCATTCCTTACATAGATACAAAATAACGAGAAAACATAGGTTTTTACTTTCTAGTCAATTATAGCATCAATTAGCAATAAGCTTTGTATTTTAATAAACTAAAAATTTATCGAAAATTGCTAAACTAAAAATTATACTTGGATGGTTATTAATTGATACTTGCAATAGTATCAATTAGCAATAAGTTTTGTATTTTAAGTGATGACTCACACTTAAATATGTTTATCAAATTACCTATGTGTCCTCTCTACTTAGCCCTCCATTCACAAATTTAAATTTTTCCTTCATTGTAATTTTTTTGACGGTGGTGTTATTTGTAAGTGGTGGTGCCGCCACTTACACACCGTTACACCGCATTCAGGATCGTTACAGCACATTCAGGTTCGTTCCACTGCATTCACCCAAAGGGTTCACTGCTTCCCCACTGAGGTTTAGTGAAGATTATTAAGCTTCCACCGCCACCACCACTTCAACTAATTATAGTTAAATGAAAAAAGTATTTTGAAGGAGGGTATTTTAAGAAAAGATAATACTGTTTTATTCAAAAGTGTTAAATCAGATGAAAGTGTGATTATTCCGTGAACGAATTATAAAAGTGTGACCATTTAGTGACCTAATTACGGAAGTATGACCATTCTGTAAATGGCCCTAAAGTATATACCTATACTTTGTGTTCAATAGATCATCTTAATTATAGAATCAGTAATAAAACTTCGTTTTGAAAAATCTAAAATTTATAAAAGGAACCGGTTTTGGCTGAGTTTTGTTTGCGGTTTGGAACTCATTTTCGGATATGAATACAAATTTTTATGAGTACCATACAGGGAACACTGTATATTCGTCACCAACTAAAACTGGTATCTAAATCCATGACCGACTCAAAATACATGGAACTGGAAAAATGGCCATCCCCTCAGTGCAGACTGATTTTTTTTCTTTTTTTCAGAAGCATAGTGTAGAGTGATGTTGAATCACTTAATAAAATTTGTATCTCAACGTAGTTTTCCGATTAAGTTATTTTGAGTCACGCGATACACTTACAAGTTATATATAACCTGGCTTGATTGGGGTATACCCAGATTAATTGGGGTATACCCAATCTCAAAGGGACATGGTGTGTCATTATTAAAAAGGTGATTTTACTTTAATACCCTCGAACTAATTAAATCTTAAAAATAAACTCATTTCTTAATTTCATTAACCCTAAAATTAAAAAACTAAACAACTCTTAATTTTCTCTTCTTCTTCTTCATCTTCATCTTCCATCAACCAAAGTCATATAAAAATCTTCAACTTTGATTTTCCGAAAAAATTGTTGACTCCAGTGAAAAGAAAACTATAAATGATGTTTAAACTCAAACCCATCATTGTATTGTGTGATCGATTGTTATGTTAGGTTGGAAATCGAAAATTATGATTTCTGTGTTTTTGGTCGGCAAGGTCGTAACATGCATATTTTGCCGACTTTTCATAACATCCACGGCGACGATTGTAAATTTGTTCAACAGCCGGCAGGGTATTTTTTTAAGACCTTGCCGACTTATACCGCCGGCGGGGTTTTTCAACCGTCGACGGGGTATTTTTCTCAACAGCCGGCGGGTTTTTTTTGTAGACCTTGCCGACTTATATTTTTCAATAGCCCTCTCCTGTGTGTCAAAAAAACTAAAGTCGGCATGTTCTTCATTTAAATACCTTGCCGACTTATACCGCCGGCCGGTTTTTCAACCGCCGGCGGGGTATTTTTCACCAGCCGGTGGGTTATTTTTGTAGACCTTGCCGACTAATATTTTTCAATAGCCATCTCCTGTGTTAAAAAAAAAGTCGGCATGTTCTTCATTTAAATAACTTCCCGGCTAAAATTGGTCGGCATTTTATTCAAACAAAGGCCATGCCGGCCATATATAGCCGACACCTTCCTCAAACCTCTACCTTGTCGACCTTTGACATTTTTGAAAACCAAATTTTTTGATCTTAATCGAACTCACAAGACGGATTAAAAGTTTAATCTACTGAATTTTCATTTTCAAAATTTTTATCTAAACTCAATTAATTAGCCTAATCAGTTTTTTAGTGTTAATTATAAAAGGACATTTTTGCCATTTTGAAAATATTTGGTTAAGGGGTAACCTCTTTTACTTCAAAATGACCAGATTTTGTCTTATTGGGTATACCCCAATTAGTTTGGGTATACCCCAGTCAAGCCAGGATATATAAGTCACGTAACATGAATTTGCAATTTGTATGCACGTTAGCAGACAGTTTACTCTAATCTAAAATCACTCTTGTACCTAAATTATTCATAATTGACATTTCATTTTGTTGCAGGTGTTTGCAATTAATTTGTACGCCAGCTAATAAATAGCGTGTGCGGACAAAGAAATTAACAAGTCTTGCATGTTGGTTTGTTGATTTACCTATAATCATGTACAGCTAGCAGATTTAGGTATTTTTAACAATGGTATATGTATGTCAATGTTTTGAATTATATTATATGGTTGTTGATGAAAATATGTCTCAAACAACCATATGGGGTTAGCCCAGTTGGCTAGGAGTCTGACTCTCAAGTAGGAGGTCAGCAGTTCGAGTCTCCGCTCAAACATTGGAGATCTCGTGTAATTATTACTAACTTATTGTGGGGAAGGGGGACGAATTTGCTCAGAGGGAAGTAAGCCGGTGGCTACGCTGCCAGGGGCAGGACGGGCATATGCCTAGTTTTTTTTAAAAAAAAATGTCTCAATGACACGATGAAAGTTAATTCCATGGTTGGAATGACGGAGGAACCTGAAAAGTAACATCAAGGCACACATACAATATACCCCCTATAAAATAATAGCATCGGGACCGGTCAAATTTATCAATTTATCGCGATATTAAATAATCGCATAAATTAATAATTATTAAATTATGTATTAATTATTTTATCAAAATATTTTTTAATTTTAAATAAAATAATCAACAAAATAAACCAATACAGCTTATTTCATTACAAATTGGTTTCATCACCAAAACACCTTATTCCATTGCAAATTGTTTTCGTCATTGTAAGATTCGTCCAACGGATGACACTGTATCAAAGAATCCAAGTGAAGCATTATATAATAAAGGAACTAGAGAATTGCAAAAGTTAATCAATGGATTTAATTATCACAGTGGAGTGGATTTGATTTTTTTTTTTTTTTTTTTTTGATGCGAAAAAGATATTATTAATTAGGAGAAGAATTGCCTGACAATAATTGTGACTCTATGATATCAGGGGGTGGTCTAACCAAATCCTGAATATCTTATAGTAATTTTTGTTGTACTTTGCGAGAATGTCAGCAGATTTATTACATTTTCTTAGGATAAAACTACATTCCCATTTATCAAAAGAAGTAAGAATATCAATGGCATCAAGCGGAAGAGTTTTCACTTTTCCATGCAATAGTTAGCGCAGCTTTGTTGATGTAACACTTAAAGCCTTGTAGATCCGTTTCTACTACGATGTGTGAAATCTGGATTTCCTTGCTCTAGCTAACAACTTCATAGAAAGCTAAACACTCTGCCTGCTCCGAGCTTTTTATTCTTGCATAGCACTCAGTGACGCATCCCTTCCATTTTCCTGCACAATCACGTAGTTTTAGAGCAATTCCTGTAGTTCCAGTATTTCGATCAAATGACGGATCACAATTCACTTTAATATAAGGAGAAATCTGGGCTTGCCAGACTTTTTCTATGGGCAGTGTAACTTGTGCTATTTTGTGTGGGTTATGTGATTCGTTATACATATTTTATAAGTATGCAGAGAAGCTTAAAGATTTCTTAGCTACTGCCTGCGGCTGAATCCTCAGATTTTGGAAGTTTACAGCACATCTTGTGTTCCATATGGTCCATGAGACCACCGTTGCTGTATGAAGCCAACTATTAAGTGAGTTTAACTGCATTCCTTGCTTCATCCAGCTCTCAAACAATTCTGCAAAACTGTTGTAGGTACCCGATAACACTGTAGAACCTCCAGTAATTAACATCCACACAGCTTTTAAGAAAGGGCAAAACAATAATGCGTGCATCATTGTTTCATCATGTTGATTGCAGAGTGGGCACTGTCTGTTGATATAGTGGGAGTTCCTTGACAATCTTTCCTTAGTATGTAAGATATCAATGAGGCATTTCCAGAGAAAATGCTTAACCCTTGGCCAAGTTTTGTTACTCCAAAATTCCTTCCACTTCACATTCGTATCCTGAATAGTTGTGGAAACTTGTTACCTAAACTGAGTTCATATAACTTGTTTTAAGTGGATTTCAGAGTGAAGCATCCATTCTTGGTTAATTTCCAAATTATCTTATCCTCAACAGAATTAGGGATTCTCATCTCCATTACCTTATCAGCTGTTTGAGAATCAAAAAGATGTCTTATTAGTTCATCGTTCCAATGTCTATTATCTTGAAGCATAAAATCTTTCACCCAAATGTAGGATTCACTATCTGCATCTCCTTTTATTGGTACCGGTGGCTCATTTAAACCTAAAATCCAAACATCCAACCATATTTTGATCTTGTTGCCTTTCCCTAGCCTCCAATGACTATTTTGTTTTATAAAAGTGATCTGTTTCTGAATGCCCTTCCAAGCCCAGGAATAATTCGTCTTTACTGTAGAATGGAGCAAACTGGTATACGGAAAGAACTTAGCTTGTATTGCTTTACCTCATTGATCATCAGTTCTTAAGCAGATTCACCAAGTTGCGCGAACCAAAAGGGCCTGGTTTAAGATTTTCAAGTTCCTAAATCCTTGTATTCCACAGCTCTTGTGCAGCTCTATGTTTTTCCAAGAGGTTACATATGTACCTCTCTTTTCTTCAAAACCCCACCAAAATATCCTTTGTGCAACTTTTATCTTATTGAGAATTTCAGTAGGAATGTGGAAGCAACTCATGGAATATGCTGGAATCGTATTTTTGAAAATTTTAATCATTAAGGATTTTCCACATTATGACATTGTTTTGCCATCCAAGGAATTGATTCGGCTTGTAACTTTGTCCAGTAACTGCGGAAAACTCTATTTCTTTTTCTTACCAATGATGAGAGGTATGCCCAGACACCTTTCATTTGATTGCATTTTTGGAATTTTAAATATTGTGGTTAAGATCCTACATAATCTTTGAGGTACATTAACACTAAAGTGTACGCTGGACTTTTTGAAGTTCACCATTTGACCAGAGGCAGCTCCGAAATCTAGATGAAGTTGGACTTCATGTAGTTCTCCATTCAAAAATGCAGATTTGACATCAAGTTGGTAAAGTAACTGTTTATACCATAAGTAAAAATACCACTTAATGGGCCCAATTGATACTTGAATCATCTTTTGGTCCTCATCCAGGCCCGCTAACCAGTCAACCGAGGCAGCCCACCAGTCTGCCCGGTATTACATAAATTCAATTACCGGTCAATGGTCAGAGTCGGTCAACTGTCAAAGTCAACGTCCGGTCAAGGTCAATGGACAAAATCAACGGCCGATTAATAGTCAAAGTCAACCGCCGGTCAACTATCGAAGTAAGTCGCACCCTAGCCAATTTTCAGCATTGTAGCCAGCAATGCTGCTAACCAATTCCCAGCCAAAAACTCTTCCGCACTGCAAACCAATTCCCAGCCAAAAACTCTTCCGCACTGCCAACCAGTCTCCAACCATGCTGCCAGACAGCCTCCATCCAGTTTGCCAGCCAATTATGCTGTCAGCCAGTCCATCCAGTCTGCCAGCCAATTATGCTGTCAGCCAGTCCATCCATTATGCAGAATTAATACATGGAGACATGAATGATCAGTTTTCATGCAGAGTTAAAGAGGAGGCATGAATGAGCAGTTTCATGCAGAGTTAAAGAGGAGGTATGAATAATGGGCAGTTTCATGCGGAGTAAAAGAAGCATGCAGGCAGTTTCATGCAGAGTTAAGGAGGCATGCTGGCACTTTAATGTTATTAAAGTTTAATCCGAAATTAATTATGGAGAGGTATAAATAGTGACGTCCTGATAGGAAAAAGGAGGAGAGCGAAGAGGAGATAAAACATACACTGTAACTCTACATATCAATAAAATATCACCCCCAAGGGGATTCGTCCGTGGATGTAGGCAAACCATCCTGAACCACGTTAAACCTTTGTCTCTTTATTTGTTCTTCAATTCGTCTCCAAACCCAAAATACACACCAAACTATCCATTCATCGTGTTTCGTGCCTAAAAGTAATGTTGGGTACAAACATTGGCGCCGACTAAGGGGAATACGATAAAAGGAATCGTGTTTTGCCATTGAGAAAAACTGTGCAAAACACTTCAAAATCATGTCTGTCAAAAAGCAGTTTGGACGTCTTGAAAATCACTGCTGCAGTCCAGTTGAACGTAATCTTTGCATCTGGGGCTCGATCGCAATTGTTGCAGTCCAGCTGATCGCAGCTGCTACTGACCATGTAATCGCAGATACTGCAGTCAAGTTGATCGCAATTGCTGCAATCCAGATTCGTTGTTCGAATCCCTGCTAAAACTATTACCTTCGGAAACTACAAAAGCTCCATCACTATAAAGACCGATGAAATCACCCCTAGGACGTTCGGTCCACGATAAAAGATGGCATAAAAACATCATCAAAATTGGTGCTGGATATTCGATCCACAACATGGTTGGGTCCAGTTTTGATTACGGTCTGTAGTCTAGCGATCGCACATGGCCGTGCATTCCAGCTTAATCACAAGCATCATGATCAGGTTGATCGCAGAATCACATCCCAGCTTCATAGTCATAGAAACACAGTTACAGAAATTGAGTTTCTATGTACCAAGTAACCGAACTAGTTTGAAGGTGAACTAGTTTGAAGGTGAACTAGTTTGGTACATACCGATCGCAACTGCTGCAGTCCATCGGTATTTACCAAACCAAGATGTTCTTTTGCCCTCCATGCTACACCTTTTGGGAATGGTTGGCGATGTTTCTTACCAAGTGCACAACCTTGACATACTCCATCTTTGTGGTTTATATGTTGTGGAAGTCCTTGCACCATGTTCTTGTTGAAAAACACCTCGAGACTATTGAAATTCAAATGCCCAAGTCTTTTATGCCATAACCATGTTTCATCAATGGTTTCCATCCAAAATGCAACATTCTTCTCCTTTTCAAATACAATTGGAAAGCTTCTATTTTTCTCCATCTTGATACTCTTCATGACTTGTCTCTTGTTCTTGTGCTTCTTGTCATAAATGGTACAATGTCCATCTTCAAAATGAACTGCATACCCAAGCTCTACAAGTTTCCCAATACTAAGCAAATTTTGTGCCAAATCCGGAACATATAACACATCTCTAATGTATTTTTCTCCATTGATAGTTTGCACAAAAATTGTACCTCTTCCGTTAGCTTGAACCATGTTTCCATCACCCATCTTCACTAGAGAATTTACAGATGTATCCATATCCACAAACAAGCTTTTCTCACTGGACATATGAGTTGTACAACCACTATCCACAAACCACACTTCTCTTTTGGAAGTCTCCATAGCACTTTGACAAGCATAAAACAAGTTTTGTTTTCTTTTTTCTTCTATCTCTTCCGCTCTACCGGCATGTTCATCTCCTTTGTATCTACAATCCTCCTCCAAATGTCCATACTTCTTGTAATGATGACATTGAGGTTTTCCTTTGTTCCAACAATTCTTCTCCAAATGACCATTCTTCTTGCAAAAATTGCATTTTGGTACTTGTTGAGAAACGCCCTTTTGGTAGTTGTTGGAGTTAGCTCCTCCTTTCTTCCATTTTCCCTTTCCTTTGAAATTAGATGAAGCATCACCCTTGTACTCATTTTTCTTTGTTGATTTCAATTTCATCTTTTATTGAAATGCACTTTCATTCGACTTCTCGGCGTGTCGAGACACCCTTTCTTCATAGACTTTCAATTGAGCCCATAAATCGTGCAACTCCAATGTAGAAAGATTTTTTGTTGCTTCCAAAACCGCCACAATGGGTTCAAATTTTTCCGGTAAGCAATTTAAAATCTTCTCACAAATTCTTTTTTCTTCTAACTTTTCACCACACATCAATATTTGAATAAAAAATTTCAATAACTCTAGAAGAAAACTCATTCAATGTTTCATTATCTTTCATGTGTAGATTTTCAAAATCTCTTCTATATGATTGAATTTTCAATTCTCTTACCTTCTTGAGGGAAGGGCCTCTGGTTCAAATGGTGAACTTAATAAATTTCTACTGCATCCGGAATTCGCATTAACTCACTATTATCTGCTTCTGTTATACCTTATGGCATGCATTGCAAAATATGATCATTCTTTACCGGGAGCAAGTGGTATGCAACTTACATAATGCTCAATGAGTAAATTTTCTCACTCCATTCTTGAAGTGCACCAGTTTCCATTCTCATCTTTTAAAGCCATTATATTATTTCTTGATCTTCTTTTATTAGCCATAGCATGGTGATGCTTTGTGTTTCTGTCCATTTCCAGATAAAATTCATCTTTAGACTTTTGTCCCAAAAATTCATTTTGTATCTGGTTCCAGTGCTCGATCTTATTCTCCATCTGTTGTACTTCATTAGTAGCATCACTGTCATGAATTCCTTCCTAAATAACTTAAATTTTTTGGTGTAGAAGAAAGATATTACTCTGAATATTGCCAAACTTTTCCCTATTCCACTTAGAAATATATCTTCGAGTAATAATGAGCCTTTGGGATAACTGATAAGCATGTGATCCATTAATTTCATGATTCCAAGTTGTCTCAATTTCAGACTTTAGCGATTTCTCCCTTTCATAACATTGAAAATATTTACAGTTTCGTTTCCTGTCACCATTAGTATGAGAAGAATTAAGCATTATGGGGCAATGATCCGAACCCAGCTGCGAAAGGTGGATAAGTTTTGCATCAGGAAAGTGAGAACCCATTATGCATTAGTAAGTGCTCTATCAAGTCTTGATCTTCGAATTCCAGTACCATGCACATTGGAAGACCAAGTGAAAGATTTCCCAGTGTAACTCATATCATCCAAACCAGCTTCATGAATTAAATCAATGTAGGGAGCATCTCTTGAGGTAGAAGTATAAGAATAAGTATTAGAAGTAACTCTTCCCATGTTGTTAGAAGAACTCTATCATCATTTTTTAAAGATTAAATTCAAATTCCCAATTATGACCCACGGTTGTTGTATTGTTGTGCTCATATCTTTGATATATCTCCATTGT
This sequence comes from Papaver armeniacum, assembly GCA_023531295.1. NCBI lineage: Eukaryota > Viridiplantae > Streptophyta > Magnoliopsida > Ranunculales > Papaveraceae > Papaver > Papaver armeniacum. The sequence goes on from JAJJWW010013460.1 coordinate 235,147, forward strand.
TTATCTTTGTTGTTTGGATAAGAAGATTTGTACATACAAGTGAGTATCCATTCTGGTTTGGATGGATCATCCTGCACTGAACAATTAATAATCCAAGTATTCCAATTGATAATGGTAAACGTAAAACCATCTTTCCATAACAGTATATAAGTCCACTAGCTAGTCCTCTTGAGGAAATTAACTTATGATTTGGAAATTTATAAGGTTTGATAAGTTTTAACATTTTATCTTCTCCTATTTTTGCTTGTGAAATGAAGATAACGTCGGGATTATACCTAGAGATAAGGTCCTTAAGATGGTCTCTAGGTTTTTTATCAGCAAAAACCTGACTATTCCAAGCTATGATCCTCATATTTAGATAACCAAAATGAGAATATGAAGTGTGCAAATGGAAATTAGTGATATAATTAATCAACCCAAATAACTTTGGAAAATCTATAAGCAAACTTACTAAAACAAGAGGGATTATGGAAGAAAGACTGCAAAACTTTAAGTATGTGTATTTAATTACCTCAGTTGCATGGTCCTTTGGGTTATGCATGGGATTCTTCCTTGCGTCAGCATATAGCTTATTATGTCCTCCAGTTTCAACCCCATCCATTATTTCATATGTGTTAGTTGCATTGTCACTCATAACCCCACCATGTGAAGCTAATATGAGACCTTGAATGGAAGGGTTAGGGCCATTGTCTTGTTCATTCTAGTTCCTTGCTCTCTTGGCAGTTATTTCTTCTTCTAATTCTATCAGATTCTCCATATCTTTCTCAATACACAGGTTCAGCTTCACTTTCTTTTATTTTCGAGATTTCCTTGTTTTTACGATGCTCTTCATATTCTTTAACTTTCATTGTCCTTTCTCGCAAAAGCTCAACAACTTCTTCACAGATTACATCATCATGATCAATGATGTAACATTTGTAGCACAGACTATGAGGTTGCTTTAACCAGTGATATCTAATCTAGACTGGTTCACCATTATTGGAATTCCACCATTCTCCTCTTTTTAAAGGATCTGTTAAGTTAATCTCAATACGAGCAGTGATCATATTGCCTGAACGGGGTCTGCAATTTTTGGTTCTGTCGATATTTTATTTCCCAGATCTTCAATCGCTTCATTGACAACCTCTTCATGATGATGTTCTAATAGCAATCCTTTAAATTGCACACTCCATGCCTGCTTCCTGAACACATAGTTTGCATACGCAACTTCAGTCGTATATTCTTGCAAAGCATGTAAGATTTTTTGGATATTCCAAGGTGATTTCTTAAGAACATCATTCTTGTATTTTTCAGAATTAAACTTGAAAACAAACAAGTATTTTCCAACTATCATTGTTTCCCTCTTCTTGTAGTTTTTCCACAACAGGTTCATTTCATCCTTGATATCAGAAGTTTCAATCTCATCATTTTTGGTGATAAGCTTTCCAATCAAGCTTTTAGACCAAACATTTGCAGCCGCATTTAGATTCCTTGCGGAACCTATAATAACTCTACTTGATTTAATGAAGGTATCCTCCATCTTTTCTGTGATGGTATTGATGATGTTGGTATTAACACCATTTTTGTTGTTTGCCTCCATTGTTTCTGCGAGAATTATTTTGCTAGGGTTTAAACTATGCTCTGATATGTAGTTATACCAATAAATTAGATCACTTATATTTAGGGTGATATCAAAGGATATTGAACCACAAATATTTTGTTTCCTAACTAACTGATAGGGATAATGTTGAAAGGTAAGTAAATATTTCTTGTTATTCTTCCTATGCATGTGATTTGAGAAAAAATGAAGACTCCTCAAATAAAGGGGACAAAAAGTGGGAAAGTTTGGTACTTGAATTTTTTTTAGATTGGATCGGTTGCCGAGTCTTGGAACTAAACTGTAAATCCATGGTCTTAAAAATTGAATTGGGGTAAAGTGATGTCTCTCATACTGAGAATAACTCATATTTGAAATAATGTGAGTTTGCAATATAGCGGAATGGGGAAGAACTGTAGTAGGCAATATAGCCAGTGGCGACTGTCTTGAGAATCAAGTATATACTGAACACAAGAATCCAATATAGGAAGAATCTATTGCACCTTAGAGGAACCTGCTAAAATTAAAACTCCATATCAAATTTACTAAAACACGAAAAAGGATTAGAAAGAAAGTACGTATGAAAAAAGTAGAGTAAAAGGAGATTAAAAACTAAATGAAAAAAGAGATATTATAAGAAACTAGACAAAACTAAATGAAAAAAGAGATATTATAAGAAACTAGACAAAAGGAACAATGATAATCAAGTATACAAACAATCATATCAAAAGAGCTTAATCATAAATTGGAAGAGCATATGAAATATAGGGAAGAAACAGATTGAACAACAGAGATATTGATACTAAGATTCATTTTTCTTATGATTTTTTAGAGACTAGGTTGACTCGGCATCGCCCGATTTTTTAGAGTCTGTATTTCTAATTAGTGGAGTAGATGTTGAATTTCTTTTAAACTTCCCTCAAAAGGATATTATTTTTTGATTTGTTGACTAACGAAGAAATAATTGAGAGTGTCATGGGAAAAGACGAAAGTAATGATGTGGAAGTCAAAGATGAAAGTGTTACAGAGCCACCTTCCCGTAAAGAAGCTATCAAAGATGCAAAGAGATCTAATAAGATTTTATTGCATTAGGAAATTACATCAACTGCAAAAACTCTTCTATCATAAGAAAAATCCAAGATGAAATTCAATGTGACATCAAATTTAAGAAAAACAAAGTCACAATTGAATCATTCTTTGCCAAATTAGCATAAATGTAAAACTATATTTATATAAATCGGAGAGTTATTAATTTATATATTCGTAGGGACCTAGAGAAATTTATTATTTTATAAATTTAGCGAATTATTAATTTAGTACGTTGGTCCCGTTTCGGGACTGGAAAAATTTATTAATTTATCGTGATTATCAATTTATCGCGGATTAAATTATATGGGTTCTACTATATTTAGTAGTCGATCAAGATGACACATTAAGAAAATGACTAATTTTGGAAGTCAATTTAATTAGATTTGACATGAGATTTTGAAGATTGCAACATAGTTACGAGGAAGTATTCATCAATATCGCATTTATGATAATACGTGATCCAAATACATATATACTTACTAAAGATATAAATTTCAAAACTACAGTAGAAACTTCGTAAATTAATGCTGTCGGGACTATCAAAATTTATTAATTAAACGAGATATAATAATTATTATAAATAAATTAATATTTTAGTACAATTTTTTTTGATATCACACAGAGCTAGTGGTTGGTAACCTAGCTACAAGCTGGGCTCCAACACCTCTTTGAATTGCAACGCCTAATCTATAAAAAATAAAACTGCCTAAGCCACTACTGGCATCATTGTTCACCAAGCAATTCCGTAGGCGCTTGAAAAAAACAAGAGTATCCTCGCCAAGTTCCCCTAAAGTAGAGAAAGCTAGAACACCTAACCCATAACCATGTGCAGCACACTTGTCCAAATATTTGGCACGTTTGCGAGAAACGGCCCCAAAAATAGCCTTCCCTGGGAAAAATGAGCGAACCCCATCACCCGTGAATGGAGAGACACCTGTGACATCCATACAAACATCTTGCCCGTTTTCCCAGTTAAGAACAAGAATATCAGCAGGTTTAAGATCTCTACCATCATCTGACCGAAGACCAAGGGAAACCTCTTTGCGCGCAGGTACATTGGCTTTGTAACAAATGTCGAAGACAACATCACGAACAACATCATGGCGAAACTTGTAACCGATATCCTTAGCACAATGGAGCGCATGGTCACCAAAAATGTCCATAGTTTTGCTACAACTTGGACATGAACTATTCTCAACGAACATAGGAATACCAAATAAATTAATAATTATTAATTTATATATTTATTAATATTTTATTAACTTATAGATAAATTTCATATCACAGGTTTAGACAAAATTGGTGCTTTCGTCATTGTAAACTCGATCAACATATAACACAAGTTTAGACAATTTGGATGAACATACAGACACTGAAATCACTCAAGACTTGCAAAATTTAATCGAGAATTTGGACTATCGGAATTCAATTAACGTCGAAGATGTCCTAAATCATCCGAAAGAAAATAAAGTTACACAATTCTCAATCGATGAAGAAATAATAGAGAGCGTTATGGGAACTAATTAAGATGTGGAAGAAGATGATGAAAATTCTACAATAGAGCCACTTTCACGAAACGAGCCTATTAAATCGGCAATCACATTGACTAATTTCTTGGTGACCAATGAGAAAACAACACCAAAAATTCTTACAATGATGAGAAAAATTAGAGATGAAATTCATTGCTATATTGAGTTTAGAAAAAAACAGAAGACAATTAAATCATTTTTCAAAAATTCTTCGTAAATCATTAATGTATTGAATATAATATACACACATATATATGCATTATTAATGTATATTTCATATGGGGTCTACATAGGTAATAAAAAATGTATTATCTTATAATTTTAGCGAATTATTAATTTGGCACGTTGTCCCCGACTTAGGACCGGCCAAAAATATAATTTAAGAGAGTTTATTAAATAATCAAGTATTAATTAAAATAGTTTCTACTGTCATAAGGATTAGTAAAGACGTCTACCGATTGTTTTATCTGATTATTATAATTGTTCAAGTTGATGGGAGTCCATCTATGTGCACCCCTACTTAACCGGGGAGCACGTTCCTCCCATCCTAATTAGTCAAAATTCTGCTGACATTATGCATTTGATTTTAAGTCCTTTATTTTTTTTATTATATTTTTTAACAAAACCATAAACGGTATTATTGTACACGTCTCTAAACCTCCATTATCGCTTTGTCCTTCTTCTTCCATGAAACAATAAAAATGGAAGGTCTGTATATTCCCTTTTGTGGATGGGTGAATATTGTTCAATCAAACATCAAAGATGACTAAGTTATGTGCAGAAAAATTTAGAGAAAATGGTCATTTGTCCAAAAAAATTTAAAACACGGTTCAAATGGACGAGTAAAAAAAAGTATGAGTGAAATAGTCAAAAAAAATAGCAAGGATGAAACTGGATTCATCCTAACTTATACTTAAAAAATATCAAGGATGAAACTGGATGCATCCTGTGTAAAATAAAAATAAGAAAAAATATTTGAAAATGGACAGGATGAAACTGGTTACATCCTGCCTATTTTTAAAAATTTTGTCCATTTAAACAGTGTTTTTTTAATTTTTGGCGATTTAAACAGATTATCAAAACCTAAGTGTCTTTTTAACCTGAGGGAATTGTTGATTTTGGTCTTTTTAACCAATTTTGTGAAAAATTTAATCGAGCAAGAAAATAGTCTGTTCACAATTCTAATACATGAATTCTCATCTTTTATTTCCCTTCAGAATCAAAATACTATGATACCGCACTATTTTAGTCAGGGTCTTAAACTACATGTCCCAATATCAAAAACAAGCACACCCACCGATCCAAAATAAATGAAAATCAATATAGACACGCCAAGAAAAAGAATTGCTTAGGATACTAAATCAAATCCGATCTAAAAAAACCCGGCAAATTTAGGGGCGACCCCAAACAAATTAGGGGCGACACAAAAGGACAAAATAGGTCATAATCGGAAGATTAATCCATAATTCCGTTTTTTTAATGGCCAGACTACCCTTTATAATCGGTAGATAACTATACAATCGGTAGTTAATCAACAATCAGAAGTCAATTTAGTTTATATAGCTTCAGAATATAAAGTATCCCCAAAATAAAATCATATATCTTTTGAATTTTGATTATCCTATAATCGGTAGTAAATAAAGTTATCTTGACTCCCGATTAAAGTAGACCTTCGGCAAATATCCTACCATAATCGGTAGTCAATATAGTTTACATAACTACCGAATATACAATAGCCCTAAAATGAGATTTTGCAAAAATCCTCTTTTTTTGAATTTTGGTTGAGCCTATAATCGGTAAGAAAGGAAGAGTTATCATGACTTCCGATTATACAGTGGCTCTCTTTGCAAATATCCTACCATAATCGGTAATCAATATAGTTCACATAACTACCGAATATAAAGTAGCCCCAAAATGAGATTTTGCAAAAAATCCTATTTTTTTGAATTTTGGTTGAGCCTATAATCGGTAAAAAGGAAGAGCTATCATGACTTCCGATTATACAGTGTATCTCTTTGCAAATATCCTACCATAATCGGTAGTCAAGATAGTTCATATAACTACCGAATATAGAGTAGCCCCAAAATGAGATTTTGCAAAGAATCCTCTTTTTTTTGAATTTTGGTTGAGCATATAATCGGTAAGAAAGGAACAATTATCATGACTTCCGATTATACATTAGGTCTTTTTGATGAATTCCTATCATAATCGGTAGTCAAAATAGTTCATATAACTACCGAATGTAGAGTAGCCCTAAAATGAGATTTTTCCAAAATCCTATAATCGGTGGTAAATAAAGTTATCTTGACTCCCGATTCAATTATTCTCCAGAATTAAATGACTGTGCCGGCAGGTCGAACACATCCGAGAGGGGCTACGCCCTCCGGATCCCCCAGACCCCCAATATAGCGTACCGTCATTGTATTCATACCACGTCCATGCCCGCACCGAGCTTTTTCAACTGCATTGGTTGAGCCTATAATCAGTAGCAAATGAAGGTATCCTTACTTCCGATTATACGGTGGGCCTCTTTACCGAAATCCTAACATAATCGGTAGTCAAAGATAGTTCATATAACTACCGAATATAGAGTTGCCCCAAATTGAGATTTTGTAAAAATCCTCTATTTTTCTAATTTGGTTGAGCCTATAATCGGTAGTCAAAATAGTTCATATAACTACCGAATATAGATTTGTCCCAAAAATGAGATTTTGCAATTGGTAGATACCTAAACTACCGATTATGAAGGGGCATACAAGTATTTTCATCTTATTTTGTCTTTTGTGTCGCCCCTAATTCGTTTGGGGTCGCCCTAAAAATGCTAGCTAAAAAAAATCACATAATTACGGAGATTATAATCAAACCCACTAGTTCTTAGTTACTCCAAATTATTGTTCTTACGAATCCATTTTCAGATATATCCGAACCATCTGTGAAAGTTAAGTCAGTATCTAGTGATATTATTCATCATCAATGAAGAAACTTCATAAGACACGGAAACAGAAAAGGTGGAAATAAAGCAGCTTTGGAACTTGTTTTATCTTTTTCAGAATAAAAAATAAAATTCTAAAACGGTAGGATGCCCGTTAAACCCAGCAAATGAGGAGGGGAGGAATGTGCACCCGCGAGTGCACATAGATGCACTCAGTTGATGGTTATTAAAATGATGGCTATAACATTTATGATGCATATCGTTCATGAGGTTATATCACTTGCAAGGCTACTACCATTCACCGCCACACCTAAAAACACCTTAAAATGAAACTAAACAGTCACCTAATTAATCACATTACAAACTCAAGGTATCGAACTGGAAGAAAAAAAAATTGAAAGAAAAAGAAGTTAGTAAAAAATTGTCAGAATATTAGAACCCAAGATGTCTTGGATTCCTTTTAGCTAAATCGAGATCACTAACAAGGAAAACAAATTCTTACAAAACAATACTAGTACAGACATGTAGAGATATCTTAGAAACAATAAGTTAACAAGCTTTAGGACCGCACCATTTTTTACTATGCTCGGAAAAGCATAAATAGACTTGGTGGGACAACAGCAAGAGGCAACTGCCCTCTCCTCAAATGGCCTGTAATGGATCTGGTCGCCTTGGTGTAGTCTGATGTTGGATCTCTTAGTAAAAATGTGTCACCATTCAGTTTTTGGATTAAGAGTTACTGTGACAAATTACGGGCCACTTAATGTAAGTCACATAACGATAATTTGCAATCTGTATGGTGGTTAATAACTTTTGCATTGGAACCAATATATCATTCTTGTTCCAAAATTTTATGACACATTTAAATTCAATTTGCCGCTGGTACTGCAAAATTTGTATGCTAGTTAATATTAATGCTTTGTGGGTGAGAATGAAAAACCGAATGGGACAGCATGCTCATCTCTACCTATAAAAGGTGGTGCATGTGTATGCCGATGTTTAGAATTATATTATTGTTGATGAATCATACACAAACTAAAATTATATGCATTGCAAAATGATTCTAGAGCTTTGGATGAAAGATAAGTTGAATATTGAAATAATGGAGGAAACTAAAAGGTCACTTACCTGAGATTTGAGATTTATCTCAATCGAATAGGAATGAGTGGGTTGAGATAACAAAAGTGAATGTTAATACGTGAATGTGTACATCGTCTGCAGTTTATGAAATGGATAAACTCATGAACATGTTTTTTGATTACCTACGGTTATAAATACCGATAGATTGTGTGTTCATTAGATTGTTTTAGAAAATAAACTTTCTTCAAGAAAGAGGCTAAAAATTTATCAAAAAGTCGGTTTTTGCGGAGGTTTTTCGCCTCATTTTTGTATCGTCTAAAATCTCATTCCAAGCACTATGACAGACACACCTAATAAGGTAATGAGCCAAAACTGGCACCTACACATAGAACAGAAAAAGTTATATCAACTCCTTTTTTTCTAGAAAATTGTTGAGATCTAGCTATATCAAGCTCACTGGCACCCCAGGTCTGACAAGTACTAATTGTTATCTCTTCTAGTTGTCTCGAACCAATGCTATTTTTATGCGATATACAACAGTTTGATCATAGAAAGTGCAGCCAAGTGAACTTGACACTATAATTTTGTGATGTTTTCAATTTGATTAATTCAAGTGCATATGAAGATGGTGGATGATCCAAAGTGAAACCATCAAAGTCCAGCTGGGTTACACCAAGTTCTGGAAGAAGGTGCTTTTAAAATGATGGAGATTTTTCTTCTCCATTTTCTTTGGAGAATTTCGATTTGGGTTAAGCTAGATGATATTTCTCTATTTGTTATCAATAATAATGTCAATATTACTGAAAGATTGTCGATGGCAGCAAAATGACCCATAACTATGTACAGAGTAGTCAAAAAACACAACGCACGGCACAAAATAACAAGTGCCGTTTTAAAGCCAGTGTAAGCACACCACATTTACCATGTAAGCTTCATGCTACTTGAAAATCCAAAAACAAGTAAAATCCATAACAAAGGAAAAACAAAGAAATTAACAAGTCATATCTGTTGATCTACGTATAAACTGGAAAAGGTTTTGTATGGTATAGTTAGATATTTTTAGGTCATAAGAGTTTTTCACCTTTGTATGCCATTATTTTTTATGTACAAAATTGTGCAATTATTACCCTAACTGCTGCTGCTAAGGGAGTCACTTAATAAATTATAAGTCACATGAGTATCGAATTATCTACCCTAATATAAACAATTTCATGAAAACTCATCATTTAGAATTAATTTTTGTGTGGGTATTTGGATTTTGTATGCCAACTAATAAATTGTGCGAGAACAAAGTTTTTATTAACAAGTTTTGCATGTTAATCTACCTATAAATTGGAAAAGGTTTTATATAGGTTAGGTATTTGTAAAAGGTGGTATAATATGTACGATAATATTTTGAAATACATCGTTGTTATTGAAAAGGAGTCTCAATGTTGTGATGGAACTTAACCGGAAGATTAGAATGGTGGGGGAAACTGAAAAATAACATTAGGGAAAATATATTTAGTTGTCGATCAAGATGGCACATATAGAATATGACTAATATTCTGAGTTTAATAAATCGGACCCTAAAAGAGATTTTTAAGATTACAACGAAGGTCAAGAAAGTTATTCATTGACCAGGCGTTAATGGCACCGAAAATATGCCGAAAAACATAAAAAGAAAACAAAATATCAGTTAATTCTTCCTGTTAATGGTTACAAAAATGGCTACAATGCCGTATAATTTATTAGCTTACCTCACTTACGCAAGGTTAACATTCACTGTCATACAAAAACACTTTAAATTGAAGCAAAACCAACACCTATATCACATTACATAGGACAAAATTTATCAAACAGGAAAAAAAAAAAAACTGAAAGAAAATAAACAAATTGTGATACTAATTAAAAACCGAGAGGACTTTGATTCCTCTCGGCTAAATCGAAATCGATAATAAAGAAAACAAATTTCCGATCGCATCATTTTATATTATCATTTTAGTATATTCGGAAAAATTAAAAATAACGTAGTTGGACAAGAACCAGAGGCCCTTCCCTCAAATGGCATATAATAGATGTAGTCGCCACAGTGTAGGCATATGTTGTGTCACTTAGCAAAATTTAGATCACAGTGCAATTTTTGGAATATTATTTTTCTATAATAATAAACAAACAAACAAAATTGATCCTTCAAAAAGAAAAGAAAAAACAACAAAGCTTTAAACAGCAGAAAAAAAGAAAAGAAAAAAAAAGATGCAAACCCCAAGCCCGGCCAACAAAAAGGAGAGACAAATTTTGATTGTTCTGGGAATTGGAGTTGTATAATATTCTCTCCGTTTTAGGAAAAATGATACTTTCACTTTTTCAATTTGGCGTATTTTTAGGTAAAAATGAAAAAGTGAAAGTATCATTTTTCCTGAAATTGAGGTAATATATTAAGAGTTTCTATGACAGATTATGGGTAACTTAAGGTAGCTCACATAAAAGGAATTTGCAATTTGTATGCTTAATTCTCTCTCCTCATGTTTATTAATTAAGCATACAAATTGCAAAAATTGAGCATACAAATTCTCTCTCCTCATGTTTATTAACAGCTTTATTGTCATTTTCAAAAAATAAGGCATTCTCTCTCCTCATGTTTCAGTAGTGTCATGCCCCAGGAGCTTTATTGTCATGACACTGGATCGTGTCTATTTTAGTAGAAGTTGTATGGACAAGAATAGTCCACATGTAAACTCTTTGCTTGGGTCATATATTGACCAAAAAAAGAGAGATGTATTATCTTCTATGAGAAAGAAATCAAAAAGAAAAGTGAGAAGAACTAATATAGTTCCCACTTATCCATTATCAAAAATCATCACAAACATCTCAAAATCACCCCAAAACAAACAACAGTTGGTATCAGTGCCAAGATCAATCAAATCTGATCTTGGTAGTAGGAAAAAATTCAATCAATACCCATTCAATCAAAAAATCAGCAACAAAAGAATAATTCAAAAACTAGATCTAGAAAAGAGAAAACCCAATTTCTTCAATTAATCTTCAACCCAATCAATGGCAAGTTCTAGCAACTCAAACCTTTATATTCAACAACCTTCAATCCCAATTTTTCATGGAGAAAACTATGATTTTTGGTCCATCAAGATGAAGACCTTATTCATGTCTCAAGATGTTTGAGAGATTGTTCAAAACGGGTATGATGAAATTAAAGATACATCAACTCTAGAAAAAGAAAAAATGGATTCACTCAAGGAGAGTAGGAAGAAGAATGCTAAAGCATCCATGTACATTCAACAAGGAGTTGGAGACACTATTCTACCAAGAGTAATTCATTTTCCTAAAGCTAAAGAAGCTTGGGATATTCTTCAAAAGGAGTATGGAGGAAACAAGAAGGTAAGAGAGTTGAAACTTCAATCATATAGAAGAGATTTTCAAAATCTACATATGAAAGATAATGAAACATTGAATGAGTTTTCTTCTAGAGTTATTGAAATTGTCAATCAAATATTGATGTGTGGTGAAAAGTTAGAAGAAAAAAGAATTTGTGAGAAGATTTTAAATTGCTTACCGGAAAAATTTGAACCCATTGTGGCTGTTTTGGAAGCGACAAAAGATCTTTCTACATTGGAGTCGCAAGAGTTATGGGCTCAATTGAAAGTCTATGAAGAAATGGTGTCTCGACACGCCGAGAAGTCGATTGAAAGTGCATTTCAATCAAAGATGAACTTGAACTCAACAAAGAAAAATGAGTACAAGGGCGATGCTTCATCAAATTTCAAAGGAAAAGGGAAAATGGAAGAAAGGAGGAGCTAACTCCAACAACTACCAAAAGGGTGATTCTCAACAAGTACAAAAATGCAATTTTTGCAAGAAGAATGGTCATTTGGAGAAGAATTTTTGGAACAAAGGAAAACCTCAATGTCATCATTGCAAGAAGTATGGACATTTGGAGGAGGATTGTAGATACAAAGGAGATGAACATGCCGGCAGAGTGGAAGAGAAGAAAAAGGAAAGCAAAACTTGTTTTATGCTTGTCAAAGTGCTATGGAGACTTCCAAAAGAGAAGTGTGGTTTGTGGATAGTGCTTGTACAACTCATATGTCCGGCGAGAGGTACAATTTGCGTGCAAACTATCAATGGAGCAAAATACATTAGAGATGTGTTATATGTTCCAGATTAGGCACAAAATTTGCTTAGTGTTGGGAAATTTGTGGAGCTTGGGTATGCGGTTCATTTTGAAGATGAATATTATACCATTTATGACAACAAGCACAAGAACAAGAGACAAGTCATGAAGAGTATCAAGATGGAGAAAAATAGAAGCTTTCCAATTGTATTTGAAAAGGAGAAAAATGTTGCATTCAGGATGGAAACCATTGATGAAACATGGTTATGGCATAAAAGACTTGGGCATTTGAATTTCAATAGTCTCAAGGTTCTTTCCAACAAGAACATGGTGCAAGGACTTCCACAACATATCAACCACAAAGATGGAGTATGTAAAGGTTGTGCACTAGGTAAGCAACATCGCCAACCATTCCCAAAAGATGTAGCATGGAGGGCAAAATAACTTCTTGGTTTGGTACATACCGATGTGTGTGGACCAATGAAGACACCAACTCATGGAGGTAATAGATACTTTATCTTATTCATTGATGATTTTATTCGTATGACTTGGGTGTACTTCATGAGGCAAAAGTCCGAAGTTTTTAGCATCTTCAAGAAGTTCAAGAGCCTTGTTGAAAAGAAAAGTGGTCACTACATCAAAGTTTTGAGAAGTGATAGAGGCAAAGAATACAACAACAAAGTGTTTGATAAATTTTGTGAAGATGAAGGCTTAGAAAGCCAACTAATCGTGGGTTACTCCTCAACAAAATGGTATTTCCGAGAGAAAGAACCAAACCCTTATGGAGATGGCGAAGTTCATGCTTCATGACAAGGGTATGCCTAAAGTTTTTTAGGCCGAAGCCGTTAACATCGCCGTCTACTTGATGAATAGGTGTACAACAAAAGCCGTATGTGATAAAACTCCAATTGAAGCATAGGGTGGAAGAAAGCCATTGGTAAGACATGTTAAAGTCTTTGGTAGTGTGTGTTATTCTCAAATTCCAAAGGTGAAGAGAAAAAAACTTTATGAATCAAGTGAGAAGTGTATATTCATTGGATATAACCTCTTATCAAAAGGTTATAGGTTGTATAGCTTGAAGAGCAACACAATGATCACAAGCCGTGATGTCTTGTTTGATGAAGGAGCTTCATGGAATTGGGAAGAAGGTAAAATTGAGAAGAGAACCATTATTGTTGATGAAGAGAAAGAAAATTCATCAATAAATGAAGTTGAAGAAGGTGAAGCAGATGAGGAAGAACTACCTCAAACACCTCCAAATACAAGACAAGGAGCATCCCCAAGTATGTCTTCAAGTACTAGTGCATCAACATCATCACCGTCGGCACCAAAGAAGATGCGAAGGTTGAGTTAAGTGTATGAAAGATGCAACTATTATGTGGTTGAACCGGAAAATTTTGAAGAAGCATCAAAAGAATCGATTTGGATAAAAGCTATGGAAGAAGAAGTTTTTATCATTGAGGAGAACGATACATGTGAGAATGTAGCAAGGCCAAGTGACAAAGAAGTTATTGGTGTGAAATGGATCTAAAAGGTGAAGTACAATGCGGATGGAACGGTTCAAAGATACAAAGCAAGGTTGGTGGCAAAGGGCTACTCACAACAACCCGGTATCGACTACAATGAAACGTTTGCACTGGTTGCTCGTCTTGACACCATTAGAGCTGTGATTGCTATGGCTTCCCAAAATGGTTGGTTACTTTATCAACTTGATATCAAATCTACATTTTTGAATGGAGAACTAAATGAAGAAGTCTATGTAGAACAACCACGAGGTTTTTTGGTGGAAGGAGAAGAAGATAAGGTATACAAATTGAAGAAATCTTTGTATGGCCTAAAGCAAGCACCAAGAGCTTGGTATAGTGAGATAGATGGATACTTCAAAAGGAAAAACTTCAACAAAAGCAAAAGTGATCCTACACTATATGTGAAGACAAAAGATACGTCTATTCTCATTATTGCCTTGTATGTTGATGCTCTTATCTTTACGGGTAATGATGTTCATATGATTGAACAATTCAAGAGAGAAATGATGATGAAATATGATATGAATGACATGAGTTTGCTCAAGTACTTCCTTGGTATAGAAGTTTATCAAGGTGAAGATGGAGTGTTCATTTCTGAAAGCAAGTATGCCGAAAAGGTGTTGAAGAAATTTGGTATGCTTGGTTGTAACCCCACATCTACACCACTTGTAGTGAATGAGAAACTCAAGAAGGATGATGGAGGAAGAAAAGTTGATGAGACTTACTATAGAGGTCTTATTGGAAACTTGTTGTACCTTACACATACAATACCCGATATTATGTTTTCTTCAAGTATGCTTTCTAGGTTCATGAGTTCACCTAGTCACTTATATCTTGGAGCGACAAAGAGGTTGTTTAGGTACATACAAGGAAGAATGAATTTTGGAATCATTTATTCAAGAAATTTGGATATCAAATTAGTTGGATATTGTGATAGCGACTTGGGAGGATGTATTGATGACACGAAGAGTACATCGGGGTATGCTTTTTCTCTTGGTTCAGGTATATTCCCATGGGCGTCGAAGAAGCAAGAAACCGTAGCTCAATCCACGGCAGAAGCGAAGTACATTTCGGCATCAATATCTACATCTAATGTTTTGTTGCTAAGAAGAATCATGGAAGACATTAAAGAGAAGCAAGAAGAAAGCACCGTAATCTTTTGTGACAACAAATCAGCAATAGCTATGTCCAAAAATTCGGTTGAGCATTGTAGAACAAGGCACATTAAACTCAAGTACCATTTCATTTGAGAAGAGGTTGAATATGGTGAGATAGAACTTAAATATTGCAAGACGGAAGATCAATTGGCGGACATATTCACCAAGGCACTTCCCAAAGTTAAATTTCAACATTTCCGTGAACTACTAGGAGTAGAAGAACATCACATTAAGGAGGAGATTGTTGAGAGTTAATGTAATGTTCTGTAATGTCATGACATTGTATCTGTTTAGTCATGACACTGTAAAACATCTAAAACATTCGGGAGCCATTCTCTCTCCTCATGTTCCAGTAGTGTCATGCTCCAGAAGCTTTATTGTCATGACACTGGATCGTGTCTGTTTTAGTAGAAATTGTATGGACAAGAATAGTCCACATGTAACTCTTTGCTTGGGTCATATATTGACCAAAAAGAGAGAGATGATGTATTATCTTCTATGAGAAATAAATCAAAAAGAAAAGTGAGAAGAACTAATATAGTTCCCACTTATCCATTATCAAAAATCATCACAAACATCTCAAAATCACCCCAAAACAAACAACAGATTCCCTTCCGGAGCTCTTAGCCTGACATTGTCTTCTTGAAGCATTTCCTCTATAAATTCATTATCCTCAATTTGGCATTTCTGTTCTTGATCTCAGATAGAGTATCCTCGATTTTACTCTTGCTAGTATTCAAACGTACAAAATCTCTGCTTGTAGAGACACTGTTGAAACCCCATCTTTAGATCTCTTCTGGTTGTGACTAGTTCCCGTTTTCCATGGTTATGCCATTGATGTTTTTTCTTTTATTTTTTCTAATTTTATAATGGGTCACCTCAGTGCTAGCTGATGTTAGACCACTTAGTAAATTTTAATCTTGTAACATTTTAATGTCACATGGTCATTTAAAGTTCAATTTGCCGCGAGAATATAGGTGTAATTTGTGTGCTAGTTAATATAAATTGTACAAACTCGAGTCTTGCATGCTCATCTCTACCTATAAAAAGTGATATAGCAATGTTGATAAATCATATAAAATTAAAAATGTATGCTATCCAAAATGATTCTATAGGTTGGGATGGATAATAATTTGAAGATTGAAATGATGGAGGAAATTGGAAAGCAAAAAGTAATACATGTCGATGTAAAAGATCTCGACCAATTATATTGCAGATTAATTCGGAGTCGGAGTTATCTCAAATAAAATGACCAGCAACCTGAGAGAAGTGAAATCAAGTTGCATTAAATTCACAAGGAATGTGATACTAGTTTGAATTAAATACATCCATTAAGATGGATCTCTAAGAATTATGAATACAATTTCAATTAATTAAAAATATATATATAAGTATATTAATAACACATGAGAAATTTAAAATCCAAACCAGACTGTAACTGAAAAGACACAAAAGATACGAATTGATCATTAAAACGCATACTGCGGACTGTGGGAGATAATTAGACCGGCCATCTCAAAAATATGGTGGAAGAAGATTCTCAAAAACGTAGAGGAAGGAGTTTTTCAACTTTATCAATAAATGGTTTTATAAATTGTTTGACGAAAATGTTAATATGATATAAGCGGAACAGAATAGTGTTTTAAAATTCAAATAAATTTTAATAAGATTACTTTAAGATAATTAATAGGGGGAAAGCCACTAGAAGGAAACCTGATTGTGGTCTAGTCTTGTTGACTTTGGGTCAATATGGGGTGAATATAATAATAAGCTTTCTCCCACTAGTCCAGAAAGGGCTATTAATCACGCTTTTAAATGACACATTAATTACGTGATTGCGGTATTACAAGCAATTTATGTCATATAATATAAAAATAATTGGGCCCACCATTTAACGCAAGAAAAACGTTATTTTAAACGTCGTAATTTACTAGGTGTGTGATTTAGTGATGGACTATTAAATGACGGAATAAGTCCGACAAATATTTTAGGTGTTGATAAGCCCACCACTAGTTTTCTACTGTGCGCCCAGTAGTGGCTAGCCACGTTTGTATAAGTCCGAAAATGGTTAGCCACCGGCTAACTTGCCATAAGTCTTTCGCATAGTGCTACAATGGTCTTCTTCTCGCAACCTTTTTTTCCTGCTCGTCTGGAGATGAACCATCCCCACCTCGTCCTTATCACCCGCCCGATAATCCCTTTCATTTGGCTTTCCACTTTTCTAAGTTCTCTTTTATCAGAAAACCCTAGAGTTTCTCTCAGAAAACCAAAGATACAAACCGCAGGAAAATCCTTCCACCAACCATGATCGGACCAAAGCCTCGTAAAAATCTTAAATTCGAATGGAGAATCGGGATTCTTCTCTCATTCCCCATCAGGTACTTACTACATTCTCCTAAATTTTCCCAATTTCAAAACTACTTTATCTTTTTATCCTTCACTTCACGTAAATTTCTTAACATCATTCGATCCGAGAAGAACATAGATAAACCCTAATCATATACCGAATCCGTAAACCAAATCGATAACCCTCCATCCCCGCATCTCTCCATCTCTGTCCGGAGAAAGAATCTCTCTTGCTTGAAACATCTCTTTTTTTTACTTCGTTTTTTATGGTTTTCAAAGCAACAAAAGATGATGACTACAAGCATGGAGATGGAGATCTTGTGAAATAGTGAGATGGTAAGAAGACAAGTATTAGTCTTCTATTTAGGTTTGAACTCGATTATTGAATTTTGATTTTAAGGTTCCGTAACTTCTTATTTCAATTGTATTTGATTTTGACAATCTCGAGTCAATTTAATTTCAAACATAATGGTATTGGGTCAATTTGATTTCCTAATAAGTCATGGCGTAACCTGTTTTGAAACGCCTTAGCGATTCAAGAGAATCTATTGTCTCACAAAGAACGAATTTTGAGCTTTTCCGGCAAGGTAATTCTTGATGAATTCGTTGTATTTCCTTGATTTAATTTTGTATTATGTGGATCATATAGGCATCAAGGTTCTAGTGTTTAATTTTGTTGTATTATATGATGTATATATACGTAACAATGTGGGTTTTGTCTATGGAAGATCTGACCGCTTATGAGTAATTGTAATTCAGTGAAGAACATGTCAATGGAAGATAAAGAAGGATGCTAACATATTGACCCCCTGCTAGTTCTCCGCTAGATTTTTTGTATTCTCCGAATTTTCCTTTAAAATTGTGATGTTCCATGCAGGGACCAATAAGAACCTCATGGTTGAGCTGGACTTTGAGCTGTTCAATGTTTTGTTTCCTTGCATATCACTTTCCAAATCTATTGTTAATGGTGCGGACCATGTCCATTGGTTTCTATGTGGCGACTAATTTCAGGATACTTTTTATTTTGGTTTCAATTTTAAAATCCACGGCAAGTCATTTTAAGTCGTGTAAATTTTTTAAATTTGTAACATGTATAATTTTAGGTAATGCGATGGTCTGCGGAGCTGAGATGGAGTTTAAATTTGTCATTACTTTACTGATACATATTCTTTTAATCACTTGCCAGTCGTTGATGGAGGTTTGCTAACTCCTAAGTAAATGAATCTTAGAGGCATTTTCAAGAATCTTCAAAGGCTTTTGTAGTTCTTCAATGACCCATATTTTGCTGCCTTTATGCCCCTCACATCCTCCAGTTCTTGGATGACTTGTACTTGGTGACGGAAATGTGAGTTGTCTTACCAAAACATATCCTCAATTCATTTAGTTCTAATATAAACTGCTTGTTGTTGTGTAAGGCAAATGTTACTAAGTTGCTGACCGTGTCTATGCTTTATGCTAGAGCAGGGTCGATAATGTTTATATAAAGACTGTGATTGGGACCGGGTACTTGGAAAGCTCCAAATTTGATGAAGAAATGCCCGATTAGCGGTGTCTTTTGGTTTGGAGGAGAACTTGTTTCATGTAAACATAGTCGATTAGCTACCAATCCACCTATAAGAAGTTCCTGGTATGACTTATTCGTTGCTTGTTGTGCTTCTTTGGGAATACATTGTTTATTTTTTTCCTTCTCCAGGTTTACATACATAACTTAGTTAATGATTTCAGTTTGGTGAGCCAATACACCGAATGTGAAGTGCTATTCAAGATGGGAAAATGATTCTATCATTTCTCTTCTTTGGTATTATTTGGAAAGGCTTGAATTGTCAAACTACACAAAAGTTATAAATATTTTTCTTACTGGGATAACTGAATTTTCTTATATGTCTATACCCCACAAATGGAGAGTATAAGTTTATCTACCTTTCTTGCACGTACCTAGATTGTTTCCACATCTTCATTATCTCTCTTAAAAAATATTTCTTCCTGTTTTGGTTATATACCTTTCTGTCAGTAACATCTTATAGCTTTGATGTTTGTTAAGAGTGTTTTAAACTAACTTGGAGTCTTCTTACACGAGAATACGGGATTAATCGACCTTCCCTTACGTATTGCTTTTTGAGGAATCAAGGAGTTGTTGCAAGTGCTTTTGTTGATTTTACTAAGCCCCCCAAAGAATGTTGAATGTAACTGCAGCGCTAATGAAATAATGGATCCAAGTAATATTTTGGAGATGTTTCACTTGGTCATATGATTAGGTGGCCAAGAACTTCAGAATTCTATAGGCTAGACCTAACTAAAATGCAGATTAAGTGGCGATTTAGGTAGATTGAGAGTTCGATTCGATTTTTAAAGTATGATTTTGAGTTGTAACAGGGTGGGTTTATCTTTTTTTTACTCCAAATGGAGTATGTTGTAAAGTAAAACTGAATTTATCTTTTAAATGCAATGTATTTTTGATTTTAGATTCAGCTTATTAAGTTCCAAATTTAATTTTAGCTGATTCAGTTTTGAATAAGAATTCAGCCAAAAAAAGAAAAAGAAAAAGATATGCATTATTAGAAAAAAATTAGAAATATCAAGTAAATACGATTTTTAATAAATATCATTAATATTTTATATTAGAAAACGTGAATTATGACAAAAAAAACACCGTCACTTTAGATAACAAACCGTTACTGTTATTCTTAATAACAAACTGTATTTGTCATTCTTAATGACAAATCAGATCCGTGATTTTTAATGATGGTTTGTATTTGTCATTTATAAAAAGTTTTTTAAACTAAATAACGGTTCGAATAACAGATGAAAACCGTGATAAACCACATTTTATAACAGGCTTCATTCGTCATTTATAACCCTTTCTGGACTAGTGCCCTTCCAATAATTATTGCCGGAGTTTGATTTCCTATATAGATCACCCTTTCACCCTGTGAAATGTAACATCTGCAACTGGAAAACCTTGTCTTCGTCATTGAGAAATGTTAGTTGTATGCGCAAACCAAAAATAATTGTATATGCAAAAAAAAAAAATTAATGCAGTAAGCTAATCGATGTTATTATAAAGGGAAAGAAAAGTGAAGCAATTGTATGAAAATCAAATTATCAGATCATTCTGGCCGTGATCATGACAATATATATATATATATAGGTACTAAATTAACAAGTTATAATATAATTTCACCTCATATTGTGGATCGTCTTTGCTTGATGGGGATTTAGTATTACTACGATCATTTTCTTCCATTTTACTTTAATATCTTGGGATTAAGATGATAGACTCCGAAGTCTGAACAATTGAATGTATTGGATATTTAGGGTTTTACGGTTTGTACAAGAAATGGAAGAGTAATTATAAATCCACCCAAAGTCAAATAAGTTTGACAAAAGCCAACTTTTCTTCTAGTAAAAGTGGCTTTCCCCCTATTAATTATCTACTTTAATAGCTTGACTTACTTCACCCGAAATCAGTATCAAGCATGGTTTTCATCGAAACCGAAATTTAGTTTAAAAAAACCTAAAAATAAAATCTACCGGATCAAAAAGAAAAAGAAAAAAATAAAAGTTACAATTCAAGAGATTACTTAGAGGTTAGTCTTTGGAATAAGTCTTGCAAAATCTTAAGGGCCAGTTTTTATTGTCTTTGTTAAGGTTGATGTTGAAAAGGCAGTCCTGAAGCACTTTGAGTAGCCTGAGAAAAAATCTGATACTTTACAAGAATCAGCGTAAAGTTACGTACACATACCTTAACAAGATGGAATCTTAAGTTTCTAGCTACGTGGATGAGCCCCGGCTTCCATATGATGCACTAAAGAAGATGGTGGCTTGTCAGGGAAATATGACTTTGAATTACATCATTTGAAATTCCACTTGTTCTTGCTCCAAGATACCCATTCCTATAGTAATTATTTCCTGTATGGCACAATTTTCGTAACTTACTATTACTAAGAACAAGATATGTCGGTTGATCTGTCACTGAACCAAGATATCATCATAGAAAGATCAAGCATTGCATTATATGTTACTTCAAGGAGTGAGATTTACGACTGCATCTTCTTTTATTTTTTACTATACTCGGAAAAGTAAAAATAGACTTAGCGGGACAACAGCGAAAGGAAATTTCCCTCTCCTCAAATGGCCTACAATCGATGGGATCACCTTAGTATAGGCTGATGTTGTATAAGCAGTTAGCAAAATTTGGTCACTAAGCAATTTCTGGATTAACCTGTAATTTGAGTTACATGATAGATTAAGATTTACTGTGACATACGAGAATTCGTTATTCGTGTGATGGTTCATAAGTTATGTGTTGGAATGGATTCCACTCTTGTCAATAAATTTGTCATTTATTTAAATATATATGAGGAGGTATATGCATGCAAGTGTTTTGAATTACTCTCACTGTTTAATAAGTTATACACAACTAATATATGCATTGCAAAATGATTCCAGAGGTTTGGACTGAAATATAATTTGAAGATTGAAATGATGGAGGAAACTAAAAAGCCAATTACTTGAGTCTTGGAATTTATTTTTATCAAATCAAGTATAGCTTTATGTGAACAAATAAAACATCCATTACCTTGTAAGATATTTCTATTACTCTGTTTGTTAAAAGATAAAAACAATTTTTCTAGATACGTGGAGTTATACATCATGTTCAGTTTATAACATCGATAAAGATGTTGTTTAATTACCTTTTTAAATACATACAGTTTCAATTATATTAATCTAGAAGATCAGCAGTAAAATTTCTTATGATTGATAAAACTCACTTTCAGTGGAGGTTTGTTTTCTTTTTATCTTAGAAAATCTTAATCCAACAACCACACCTAAAAGTAAAAACACTAAGGCAGTGAGCCTGAACTTATTTATGAAACCAATGCTATTGTACACGGTATATAGCAGTTTCCTTGACATAATTGCAACCAAGTAAACTTGACTCTACAGTATAATTATTGTGATGTACGTTTTCAATTTTAATTAATTCAAGTCCTTATGAAGATGGATGGACGGATGAGTGATCAAAGTGAAACCATTCAAAGTCCAGCTGAACTTGAATTTTTAATGGATTCAAAAGGTTACATCACTAAGGTCTTTGAGGAAGAAGATGCCACAATCAAGTTGTGTTGATGCGTAATGTATATGTTTCTTCTCTGGCCACTTTCTTTAGCTAATTTATATTTCTCTATCTATCATCAATAAGACACAAAATAAGACAATGCGCAGGCACAAAATAACAAGTTACATTTCGAAAGAGGTGGTTGAGGATTGTCATCAAAAGAGGTGGGATTTGATGATCTAGTGGATTGGACATCTCAAGGTAGGCGAGGCTTGTCATCAAAAGAGGTGGGATTTGATAACGAGCTCTCTTGTATTCATTATTGTTTTACAACTCTATTTTTTGTGAAATTCATGCATATCTTTGTTACTATATGATATGTGTATGCATGTATTATTTGTGTGTAATACAAACTAGTTTTCTTTTACATTTTTGGATGGGCTTGGATCCTTAGAAACAACTGATATCTGTGTTTTGGGCGTATTTACTTATTTTCAAAAAGTGATTCTTTCCATTGACTGGAAAAGTGGTTACAATCTTTATTTATTGTTAGCATGAAAGGGAGAAGGTTTACTTTTGATTGGTGTGTGATGTGTGTGCCCAAAAGGTATATCTATATTTATGTGCTAAAGGAGTGAAAATTACTGCCACTAATAAACTAATAGGTGTGTGACATGTCACTGAATATTACTTTCCATGGCCATGCATATCTCATACATGAATGTTTAATGTTCTTTAAAATTACTTATTATATTATGTTTTGGTGTTTAGAGAGAATGATTTTGAGAATCTTATATAAGATGGTTGGATTTACGCGTGGACGGATTACGGGCTCTCCACTGTGTAAGCACTTCTATCGGATATAATGTTGTTACCATTAGTTTCTTTGAATACTTGCTATGTAGAGTGCGCGTAGAATACGGTACTGGTAAGGTACTTATCGTTTATGACTTGAGGTTTTAAAACCTCACAAAGACTTTAATGATCATTGAAGACTCCGCAATAGTCATGCCTTGCTACTCCGAAGGATTACGTCGCTCAACTATTATTACTGTTGTGAATATGTGCCGCAAGTTTGGTTGGTAGATCTTATTATTTTATTTATGCTTTAACTGTTTTCCGTGTTTTAACGGTTTTCGGTAAAACTTGCATTGTCTTTAAATCATTTTAATGATTACTTGAAAGTTAGTTATTATTTCGAACCCACAATTGGGGGATATCAAATCTAATTTGGGGATATGACTAGATGACAAAATAGGGATCCAAATATCCTAACTGGGTTACCCCTTATCTAATTAAATTAATAATTCCTAATCTAACCCTCCCTAATCAAAATTAGTTATTAATCCTGATTAGTAAAATATTAATGATTTGGGGGATATAATTTGTGTATTTATGTTTATTTGAATTTGTGTGTGTTAGTTTAGAGGGAAAAAAAATTTGAGTAGAATTTTTTTTTTTTTTTTTGAAAATGGAAGATGATTGTGATGAGAGACTTGCAATTCTTTGAATCTTTAGCTCAATTACAACAACAATCGTATCTTCAATCTTCGGTGTATGATAACAACTCACAATTGAGTTATATGATGAACCAACACCCTTGGATCATGATTTTCGTGACCATGAAGTGTTTTATGAAGAACCAACTCAAGAAAGTAAACATGTTGAGTGATAAGCAACCCCAACACAAGGTAATGCTTCAAGAGGTCGAAAATTTGATTTTTTTTTTTTTTTTTTTGAAACCGCCATTTCGTCGAAAAAACCTTTGTACGGAGACATGCTCGTTGTATGAATACTACGCCGGTATCATGCTTAGGCATTGTATTCATAGATATTTGTATCTTAGGGACAAAATATCCCCGATTTTCAAGAACATACCGCGTGGTATTCAAACCAAGATTGAATGCCTAAGACACATTTATACTTTTGTACCTACCGGTGAATATTCTAAGGAATATTCAAACCGCATGATAAAGTACATGACACGGAATGCCGGTTTACAACACCAACATAGAAACTTAAATGTCGAGGATGCCGGTTTTACATGAAAAAAATACATAAGCTAATGATATTTTGAACTTAAATACCGGCATTGGTTTCTTTCAACTTGGTTTGCCGGAACATGATACTGGTATGAGGGTCGATTTCCATTCATGCCGGTTTTTAATCCCGGCAGTTAGTTTACTTATCGACAATGCCGGTTTTGAACTAATCCAATTTTCTTTTCATTCATTCCTTAGATTGTGACCTACAACGATCAACCAAACTCCAAACCGCTCCATCGGGATACGTCAGAGTACTATAAAATGCCGCGTGTATGTTACCAAACAATACTTTCACCTAGTTTTTACAATTTTATGTTGGGTTTTGCTTGTAATCTCCATAATATCTTCGTATATGTAGGGAATAAAATATGAAAAAGAAGCAATTGCTTGGGCAAAAGTGACGGCTCTTAATAACATGTGTGTCTTAGTGAGGAATTCCCAACGTTCAGATGTTCGTTTTGAGATGGTCTGCGAGAGAAGTGGAAAATACAAAGAGAAAAATAGCCATAAGAGAAAGGGTTATGTATATGAAAAGAAGACTAAGAAGGTATACAAGATAGTTACGAGGAAGGATGACTGCCCCTTTAAGCTTGTATTCTATCTAAGAGGTTCAAAAGTAGAAAGAAAAGAATGGGAATGTAAGGTGTGGTTTGGCCGTCACAACCACCCCGATCCGAACGATTTTGAAGGTCACTCCCTAGTTGCGAAGCTAAAACCTGATCAATTCGAGGATGTAAAAATGATGACCAAAGCATGTATCAAACCAAGAGTGATTCTCAGAACCTTCAAGGAAAAGGATAAGACCAACGTTTCTTCACTCAGTACAATTTATAGCGCACAAGCAACTATTAAAAGGTTGGAATGGGAAGGGAGGAGTGTTATGCAAGAATTTGAGAAGATAGCTTGGGATCACAATTACACGCGTATCATTAAAAGAGGTCCGTACAACAAGCCGCTTCAAATATTCATTTCGCATCCTTTGCTTTCACAATTGGCTCATACGTGTTGTGATGTTCTTATGATGGACTGCACCTACAAGACAAACAAATACAACATGCCGTTGTTCAACATCATGGGGCAAACATCGGACAAGGTAACATTCACATTGGCTTGGTGTTTAATGGAGAACGAGAGGGATTACAATTATCATTGGGCATTGCGGCAATTGAAATTATTGTTCCCGAAAAATCGTTTTCCGAAGGTCATCATAACCGATCAATTTGACGCACTAATGAATGCCATATCCGACGTATATCCGGATGCACAAAATTTCCTATGTACATATCATATATGTGAAAATGTGAAAAAAACATTGTCATGCTTTGTTTGAACCTCTCTAAGGCTGATATTAAGAAGAGAATGGTTGCTCAACTAGAGGAAGATGTCAAAGAGAAACTATCACCCGAAGAAGAAGAAAATGAAAGAGGAAAGATTAAAGAGCGAGTCGACAAAAGAACACGATGAAAATCATAAAAGGTGGTTGGAATTTCTAAAGGATTGGGAGAAAGTTTATTGGTCTCTTACCGAGGACATGTATGAAAAGAGATTGAACACGTTTATTGCCAAATATAACGAAGTGTATCCAAGTGCCTTCTCATATTGTCGGGATAATTGGTTGGATAAGTTCAAGGAAAAATTTGTGCGTGCGTGGACAAATAGTTATAGACATTACGGGAATGAATCAACTAGTATAGCGGAGTCCTCTTATGGGAGATTTAAAGATCTCATCCAATCCGGCCAGGGAAACGTGGTTACGGTCACCGAGGCAATGAAGCAACACTTTAAGGCCGATATCGATACGATCAAGAAGGCTTTTGAGAAAATCTCAATGGAAAGGATGACTCAATTTCTTCAACATACTAAGTTGCTCCAAGGAATAGAGTTTAACGTCTCCCGTTGGGCAATAAAACATATGATGAGACAAATGCAATATGAAGAAATTTACGGAAATCCGGGTGATGTGTGTATTTGTCCCGACATGTCTTCATTGGGGCTTCCGTGTCGTCATATGCTTGTGAAGTATGAAACAGTGATACCTATTGATGTTATTGATCCTTTTTGGAAGCAATTTGTTATTGACCCCAAATTTTACCATCATCGCGGTCGGGTAACATGTCATCAAGGTGAGGAAGGTGACAACCTTTAACTTTGTGTTTGCCCTTTCCCTTGTCCTTGCCTTGTGTTGGTTGTTGACTAGTCCCACCAACTTCGCTTTGGCTTGCAAATTGACTTGGGGGAACCTCATCATCTTCCTCCTCACTTTCCACTCCATCATGCTCATCGTCCTCAAGTGTTCCAATACCCTCACGGATTGCAAGTGCACTACGTTCACCACCACTCTCCCAAATTGACCCTCTAGTTTGAAACCCCAAACGTTTCTTGCGACTCGCGTCTTTCCCCCATGGAGGCAGGGACTGAGGAGTATCAAGACCGTCCTTCGTCCTTCTCTTAGTGAGAATAGGACCTTTATCTTTCTTCGCTTCTTTGGCTCTTGACCTATAACATAAGCAAACAAAACAAACATTAGAAAAGTCATGGCAGTTTAGGAACCGGCATACCAATTCCTAAACAAACCAATGCCGGTAGCATGGACCGGCATAAGACCTTAAATATCGAGCATGCCGGTATCGTTGTACCGGCATTCTTTAGAAACTAAATTAGGTGCCGGTATTGAGCACCATTTCAGTGATGTTCCTGTATGTTTTTAGTGTAATACCGGCATTGTCGAATTGAACTAACGAATGCCGGTTCTTATATACCAAGCATTCACGAAACCTAGATAGAATGCAGACACACAATTAAGTTCATGTGTGTTTTTAGTTGACTACCTAAGGTATGGTATTCAACCCTAATTTATGCCGGTATAAAAATTCAGTTTGGAATGCAAACCGGTATGGTATTCGACCCAAATTCTATCTGGTACCTAAACCGGCTTGGTATTCAAACCAAGATCCAATGCCGGTACTCTCGTAACTCGAAGGTTTCATTTATTGTTGGCGATTCTAACCTAAACCCATGGCTACAAATCGATTAAAACAATCATAAATGAGTTCAAAAATCACTTACCTTCTCGGAGAAGCCATGAGTGTTTGATCATCCGGCACGTTGATGCGTCCTCTTCTAGTTGTTGAGCAATGTTCTCGATTCTTCGTTCATGTGTCTGTTGAGCAGCCGATTTGGTTCTCGGTTTTGCTTTCGATTTGGTTCTTGGAGGCATGGTTATGTTATGTTAATCGACGAAGAAATTTTTGATTCTACGATTAATCGTCGATGAAGAATGAACGATGAGGAAGAAGATGAAGAATTTTTTTTTTTCAAAAACAATACTATGCCGGTACGAATTTGAATTGGGGATATATGATTTTGGTTTTTTGATTTTATGTTTTAGTTGAAAGGGTATACAGTCTTTTCATAATGGTTTTTAATTAATCTAAGGGCGTTTTAGTATTTTCGCCCCCAAAAAACACCCCTTAACAGCTACCTTTGGTTGGGGGAAGTAATTCATATCCCCCAATTAGATTTGATATCCCCCAATTACGCGTTCATTATTTCTACTGGGCACCCTTCGGGATGGTGTGCTCACCCTTGCCCACTTTCATTTTCAGAGACAGATGAAGTTGTGCACGTGGCGATGAAAGGTTCGAGGAGTTGGTTAGCTTCCGCTATGTTTAATTTGTGTTTATATTCTATTTGTAAACCAACTCACTATCGAATATGTATCATTTGAGATGAGTTCTTATATTTATTTCAGAGAGGGTTTAGATTCGGATAATCTTTTATTTAAAACTTCTTTCTTAGTATTTAATTAGATGTTTTAGATCCTTAGTGCCTCAGTTTATAACTAATCTCTTGGATTAGTCAGCTGCTAGCTTAGGGGCGCTACAGTGTTGGTATCACATTTCCCATTTAAGCTTCGTACTACTTAAACATCCAAGATATAAAGAAAAAAAACAGAAACTAAGGAAAAAATCTGAATCACCAAGTGGTAATGATATAGTATCAATTTCAAAATTTTATTTTTCCTAAGCACATCTAATGTAATCCTATTTCAACTTTGATTAAACTACTGTAATTAGTTCAATCAAATTTAATTCTGGAACGGCCACATTGCAAATAACAGCTAAGTTTCTCATCTCTTCATATAAATTTTATTATGACACACGGTGGTTCAAAAGTCAGCAATTTGCCTCAGTAATGTGCAATTTGTATGTTAGTTAATGAATTGTGCATGAAAAACGAAAACCAAAAAGTCTTGCTGCTCTTGCATGCTGATTCTATTGATAAAAGGTGGTATACGTTAAAAGCTGGTATATCTATGCATGCCAAATTGTATCATAATATGCATATTATTAGAAAACGAATCCGAATAAAAGTTAATTTTAAGTTGAAATGATGGAGAAAATTGAAAAGCAACTTCTGTGGGAACATATTGTTGGAATATTTTCAACTACGCTATCCAAGGGGGGGTCCTGGGGGGCGTAGCCCCCCAGGCTGTGGTCGACCTGAAATCCAAACGTATCAGAATATTCAAATCCAACAGACGCCATTGATGTCTGTTGATGAAGAGACCCATCGATTCGTGCAGAGAAACCTGTTGGTGAAAAGATGCGAAAACCCCTATAAATGGCTTCTCCCATAACTCGTTGAAATCATCTCTCGAAAAACCTTTCTTCTGTTTTTCTCTCTTTAACAAAAGCATCATCAGAAACATTATTCACATGTGTTCTTGATTGAATCAAGGGGTACAAACCTTGAATTCAATTTCCGTTGTAGGGCTTTCATTGTATCCTGAAGGCATTATTTCACATACCTGCTGTAATCGCCAATTTATTGGGAGGGTAGAAATAATTGTCTAAAAGAAATCGTATGAGCCTTGAAAGCTTTTGAGTACAACAATTTCTTCTGTGTTTTTCATCCTCTATTTTGAACCCATTTTCCAACACATATTTCACCGAGGTAGACGTTAATGAGATAAATATTTAATCAAGTGGATGTTTGGAGAAACAAATTCATGCTATATGGGCATTGTTGATTAGCCAATCCAGATTAACAGCATTCATAAGATAAATTGTTAGTTAGGTTACATTAACTCGTTTGTAAAAACATTTCTTATGAAAGTTAAAAATCATGTTAATTTTCTCTACTAACATTCATGATGGAGCATTTTAGATGGATAGGGGACATCAACAACAAAATATAGCACCTCAGCACCAATGGCGAACCAAATATAGCACCTATATCCATTACAATCTCAAATTATATTGATTTCAAAAATGTTATAAACGAATAGTGAGACTAATTAGAGACGGAGAGAAATCAAAATACATAGAAATTGATTCATGCGGTGCATGTTTCAGTTATATCTCCACCTGCAAATATGCAAGTGCAAGTAAGTGGCTTGTAGCAGGCTTATGGTTTTTCGGCTTCTGCTTTCTTATATACAAATAAATGCTCTGTGGTATCGGACAATATCGGATTGTGTCTGGGTTTTTTCCACACGAGGTAATCTATGGTCGGAAAAAAAAAACACAAAATTGGTTAAAAAGACCAAAATCAAAATTTCCTGGGTGAAAAAGACAGTTAGATTTAGATATCTGTTTAAATGGACAAAAATTTAAAAATAGGCGAGGATGTAACCGGTTTCATTTGTCCATTTTCAAATATTTTTTCTTATTTTTATTTTACAGGAGGATGCATCCAGTTTCATCCTTGCTATTTTTTAAGTTTAAGCCAGGATGAATCCGGTTTCATCCTTGCTATTTTTTTCTTTGTCCATTTCACCCATAAAATTTTTTACTCGTCCATTTGAACCGTGTTTTAATTTTTATGGACAAATGACCCATTTTCCGAAAAAAAAAGAAGGTTAAAATAGACTCAGTGAGACAACGGCCAGAGGAAATTGGCCTCTCCTCAAGTGGCCTCTAACGGGTCACCTCAGCATTTAGTAAAATTTAGGATCATGTTACATGTTTTGGATTGTTCCGTAATGGCGAATTATGAGTCCGTCACATATGGTAGGCATTTGCAATCTGTATGCCGGCTAGTGTGTGAGGAAGAACGCCTCAGTGACCTAGTGTAAAATCACTCTTGTATCTAAATTCCATGACAATTTATCATTTAAATTTCATTTTGGGGAAGGTGTTTGCAATTTGTATGTCAGCAAGTAAACTGAGCGAAACCAAAAGTATTACAAGTGCTGGATTCTGATCTACCTATAAATTGAAAAAGTTTTTGAATAGTGGATGAAGTCAGGATTTTGTGAAAAGTGGTTTATGCAAGAATGTATACCAATATTGTTGTGAAATCATTGTTGAAGAAAATGAGACTCAGGTCTCAACAATATCAGGATGAAAGTCAACAGTGTTAGATTGCCCAACAATGTGGGACTAATAATCTCAACACCTTCACCCTTATCCATTTGCCTCCTTAATAAAATCTTCATTTGTGAGGTTCTGATCCTTAATTTTCGGCCACCATATCCACCTTCAAATATACCAGTGCAACCATGTGGCTTCCAATAGGCTTGCAGTATTGTGCTGCTTCATCCTTCTTTTCTACACATTGATGCTTTGTTTCTGCTATCGCCCGACTTTGGATCGTTTCCGGCGGCTTTGATATGGGATAGGTAAACTATGCTCAGGTAAAAGTACGAATAGATTTTGTGGAACAGCAGCGAGAGGCTATTTCCCTCACCTCATATAGCTTTAGGGGTCGGCGGGTCGCCTCAGTATAGGAGGATGGTTGATCACTTGGTAAATGGTCGGTTATAATATAAATTTTGGGTTATACGGTATAACCATAAATGGCAATCACTTAAAAAATAACTTATACCATAAATTTCTTTCATGTGATAGATTTTGGGTCAAAGTAGTGGATTATGGGTCACTTAAAAAATCATAAATGGCACAGCAGGCATTCGCAAATCGCAATTTGTATGCCAGTTCATAAATTATGCAGGAGAAAGAATGCCCAAAGGTAAGATCATTGGCTTATAAAAATTCCATGACTCCGCATCACTTAAAATTCATTTTGATAAAGATATCTGTAATTTAGATGCTAGTAGATAAATTGTGTGTGAAAATAAATAACTAACAATTCTTGCATTCGGATCTCTACCTATAAATTGGTAAGGATTTTCAATCGTAGACTTGGGTACCTGTAAACGAACGTATGTGTATGCCAAATTATATCATTGTTGGTAATCATAATATGCATATTCTTTAGAGAATTAATCTGATGGTCAGAATAAAAGTTAGTTTTATAACTGAAATGATGGAGGAAATTGAAAAGTAACATATGCGGCAAAATATCAAAGGTAACCAATGTAAAAAATACATAACATGCTGGTATGGGAAAGAATTCAAGCCATAGGTGGATTATTTATGTTCTTTAAATTCTGGATTGTCAGAAGTTAACAATTAAAAATACATGAATGCAATCACGATATTAATAATGTATGTTCATTAGGTTATCTTAAAAAGTCAGTAATAAATCTTCTTTTGAAAAAGAAAAACTAAGTATATTTATTTTTTTGCTAGCATTCCCTGCACATAACACACCATAATTAGCCCAAGAAAAAACACTAACACCAAATTGAAACAAAACTCAAATACACAACCATATTAAGATTTAAGAGATACCGAGAACAAAAAGAAATTTTTTATAGATAAATATTTATACTATGTGTTAATTGTATCATCTTATAAAATTTGCAACAACATTGCTATATAACTAAAAAAATGCTCCTGTTGAATTACAGGGCTATTGAAGTTCCTATCAGGGATATTTTTTTTGAATAAGGTGAAGTGGTTTTATTGTTTGTAGGGGAAATTATTCCTTCTTTGCAAGCTTGGAATTTAACTCAACACAATGCGGCAAGTTCGGTTGTTTGGAATTTGGTACCTGTAGCCATCATTTGGAGTATATGGAAGGAAAGGAACACAAAAGTCTTTACAGATACAAGAAACAATGTGCTTGATGCTGTCAACAAAGCCAATTATTGCTCGTTTTCATAGGCCCTTGCTATTAAGGAATTTGAGTCTGTAAACTCATCAACTGTCATGTGAGATTGGTGCAGCATTTATTTCAATCATGCCTAGGATGGTAGCCTGTTACCTCCTTTTTGTTTTTATTTTTCTTTTGTACTTTGTTTAGGGTGGTATAGCCTTTATACCCTCTTTTTCTTGATCAATGAAACTCTTCTTTACTGATCAAAAAAAAAAAAAAAATCGGCTTTGGCAAACACAATATTGGTGACGAACCAGATTTTGGCACCTAAATCTATTAATAAATCAATTACAAACTTCAAATACATAGAACTTGAAAATCAGAAGTTCATAAACAAAATGTGAAACTAATTAAAGATCCAGCAGAACTCAAAATACATAGAACTACACAGGTTTATCTTCACCTTTAAATATAAAATATAATAAAGTGGAAGTGAGTAGCTTGTGGTATTGGCCTCCATTGGATTGTGCCGGGCACTGCAGAGCCACAGGTTGACTAAACCTGTTTCTAGCCCCCTCAAAATTCTTAAAATTCTCAAGTAACCCTTAGTATCATGTATATTTCATGTTTAATCCTCTAAATTAATAATTTAGCCCCTTAAATCATGAAGCTTTAAATTTTAGTCCACCCATTTTATGAAAAATCTTTTTATCCCCCTAATATTAAAACTGGTTCAGCCACTGGTACCAGCAGTTTTTCGATGGGAAACTATGCCCAGAAAAAGTAAAAATAGATTGTGTGACAGCAGCGAGAGGCGATTGCCCTCTCCTCAAGCTTTATATAGTAGAGTTTGGTATTTATAAAAGGTGGTAAATCATATGTATGATAATATTTTGATGATGAAAATGAGTCTCTATGTCGAGATGAAAGTTAAAGATTGGAATGGTGGAGGAAACCGAAAAGCAACATCAAGGGAAATATATTTAGTTGTTAATCAAGATGGCACATAAAGAAAATCACTAATGCATAAACAACCTGTTTGGTAACATATGCAAAGTCTACAATATACCAAACATTTGGTATAAACAATCACTAAGGGAAATATTTTGTACAAAATAATAGTAATCTTTCTCAAGAGTTCTACAATTTCTTAGTCCCAATAAGTGAAATATTTTCACAAATTTGGTTAAAAATACCAAAATCAATAATTTCTGGGTGAAAAAGACATTTAGATTTTGATACTGTTTAAATGGACAAGAAATAGCCAGGATGTAATCAGTTTCATCCTACCCATTTTCAAATTCTTTTTCTTATTTTTAATTTATATCAGAATGCATCCAGTTTCATCCTCGCTATTTTTGAAGTTTAAGCCAGGATGAATCCAGTTTCATCCTTGTTATTTTTTTTGTCCATTTCACCCATAATAATTTTTACTCGTCCATTTGAACCATGTTTTAAATTTTTTTGGACAAGTGACCCAATTTCCGAAATATTTTGTACTAAATATTTTGGTAATATATGCAAAGTCTACAATAACATATTCCCTTAGTAGTAATCTTGATGTTACCACAGGTTTAACCCCTCTTAAAGTAGTAATCTTTCTCAAGAGTTCTACAATTTCTTTCACTCCATAAACAACCTGTGGGACTAATTAAAAACCCGAGAGGACTTCGATTTCTTATAGCTGATTCGAGATTAATAACAATGAAAACGAATTCTCACAAATAATACCGACATGTAGATAACTTGGAAATTATGAGTAACTCTGCTTTACGACAACATTATTTTTATTAATGTTCGGAAAAAGTAAAAAGTGGACTTTGTTGAACAACGAGGCAGCTACCCTCTCCTCAAATTTCCTACTCCCTCCGTCCCTAATTAGATGAGCTACTTGTAGTTTTCACAAATTTTAAGGCAAGGAGGAAAGTGGTGTATATTTAAGTATTTTTTTACAATTATACTCTTATGTGAAATAATTAGTAAAATTTAGAAACGATTTATCTCTTAAACTATACCACGGTTTTTTATAAACTTTATACCGTTGAAAATCATTTTAAAACACCTACGCAACGAATATAAACATGACTATCAAAGTATACATATTTCTTATAGAAAAAATAATCAATTAAAAGCGTAGTTTTAGAAATATCCCCTTGGTTAGTGAAATAGCTCATCTATTTGTGGACAAAACTAAAAGCCAAATATCTCATCTAATTAGGGACGGAGGGAGTATAATGGATGGGGTCGCCTCGGCGTAGGTTGATGTTCTATCACTTATTCACTTAGCAAAATAATGCAAATTTTGGAATTTCTTTTTATTTAAAAGAAAAAAAAATAACAAAAGAATTATAAAAGTAGCTCCAAAACCAGACTATTTCCAGGGAAAAAAACCCAAGCCCAACAAATAAAAAGGCATGAATGGTGTCCCAAGCCTAGAAACAGCAAAAAACTAACTATAAAGAAGAGAAAAGGGAAAAAAAAAAAAAGAAAACTAGTAACTACAGATCACATAATAGTTGCAGCAATTTGTATTCTTAGTTAATAATTGCGTGTGAGAAAAAAACACTAATTGCTTCTTGCTCATCTCTTCCTATATAAAGTGGTCTATGTGTGCCAGATCACCAATATTTTGAATTATATCAATGCTGGTAAATACTACATACAACTGAAAATGTAAGCACCACAAAATGATTCAAAAGGTCATGATAAACGATAATTTGAAGATTGAAATGATGGAGGAAACTAAAAACCCGACTACATAAGAGTTATATCGATCAAATCTATAACAACTCTCCGATTGCGGAGGAAAACATCTTTAGATTTCACCTGTATAAACTTGTACTATGTTATTATATTTTCTTATAAAATCAACAATGAACTTTCGTTTGAATGCCGGTTTAAATAAACTAAAATTTATCGAAACTCAGTTTTGGCAGAGTTTTAATTCATAATCACTGCCACCCCTGGCACCTAAAGCCATTACGAATTAACTCAAAATACATAGAACTGAAGAAGATTTCAAGAGGTTATAAACCAAGTAGTTTTGCAAAGGGAAGTGCAACCAAGTGAAGGTGACATTATAATCGTTGTGATGGCATCAATTTTGATTAGATTAATTCAAGTCCTTGTGAAGATGGATGGATGATCAAAGTACTGAAACCATCGAAGTCCATCTTAACTTGAATCTTTAATGGATTCATAGAACTTAACACCAATTTCCGCGAGGAAGAAGATGCCAGCCATTAAGTTGTGTTTAACATCATGCATATGTTTTCTTCTCCATTTTCTCTCGAATTCGATCTCAGATTTACCATGTAAGCTTTGTATTTCTTGAAATCCAACTAAAAATTGAAACAAAACATCTAAATCTTTAAGAAGAAAGGAAATTTCTATGGATTCCCTTCCGCAGCTCTTAGCCTGACATTGTTTGCTTGCTGTAAATTTTCCTCTAGAAATCCATTATCTCAAATTTGGCATTTCTGTTCTTGATCTCACATAGATCGCACCTGCGCCCTTTCTATTGGTCACGGTGACTTGAACGGGAGACTGGGATCCTCTATTGGTCACCTCCGCATATTAGCCACAAAATTGGTTTAAAAGACCAAAATCAACAATTCTTAGGTGAAAATGACATTTAGATTTGGATACTGTTTAAATGGACAAAAATGTAAAAATAGTCAGAATGTAAACAGTTTCATCCTACCCATTTTTCAAATACTTTTTCTTATTTTTAATTTACATCAGGATGCATCCAGTTTCATCCTTACTATTTTTTAAGTTTAAGTCAGGATGAATCCAGTTTCATCCTTGCTATTTTTTTAGTGTCTATTTCACCCATATTAATTTTTACTCGTCCATTTGAACCATGTTTTAAAAATATTTGGACAAATAACCCATTTTCCGTAGCAACAAAATTGGTTTAAAAGACCAAAATCAACAATTCCTGGGTGAAAAGGACATTTAGATTTGGATACTGTTTAAATGGACAAAAATGTAAAAATAGTCAGGATGTAAACAGTTTCATCCTACCCATTTTTCAAATACTTTTTCTTATTTTTAATTTTCATCCTTACTATTTTTTAAGTTTAAGTCAGGATGAATCCAGTTTCATCCGTGCTATTTTTTTAGTGTCCATTTCACCCATATTAATTTTTACTCGTCCATTTGAACCATGTTTTAAAAATATTTGGACAAATAACCCATTTTCCGTATATTGGCTGGTGTTGGGTTAATTAGTAAATTTTATCCCTGATCTTGTATGTACATTTTACTGTCAAGTGGGCATCAAAAAGTGTATGCTGGTTAGTAAATTGTGCATGAGAGCGATAAACCAGCCAGTCTTGCATGTTAATCTCTACGTATAAAAGGTGGCCGGTATATCAATGTTGTTAAATCATATATGTAGTGAAAACATATGTATTCCAAAACAAGTCTAGAGGTTAGGATGAAAACTAATTTGAAGATTGAAATGGTGGAGGATACTAAAAAAGTAATACAAGGGGATGCATATTTTGTTGCTGTAAAAGATCCTGACCAATTAGATTGCGGACAATTTGGGAGTTGGAGTTCTCTCAAATAAAATGGCCGGCAACCAGTGAGAGAACAATGAAAACCAAGCTGCATGTAACTGTTATTGAAATGAGAAAAGAGATACATACGCATTAATATATCTGACCTTCGTAGAAAGGCAAACTGTGAGAGATAATAAGACCAGCCATCCCAGAAATATGGTCGAACAAGATTCTCGAAAATTTGGGGGAGGAGTTTCAAACTTTATAAACATATGGTTTTATATATTTTTTGATGAAAATGTTAATATGATATAAACGGGAACAGATTAGTGTTTTAAAATTCAAATGATGACAATTTTGAGTCAGTTGATAGATTATGGATCATTTTAAAATTTAAGTCACATTAATAAGATAATTAGCATAAAAGGCAACTTTAGGATTAGTGTTTTAAAATTCAAAGGTGGTATGTGTATGCCAAATTGGCAATCTGATGAATGATATCATTGTTTATAAATCATACACAACTGAAAATAGAATGCATTGCGAAATGAGGCTAAAGATAATTAGCATAAAAGGCAACTTTAGGATTGAAATGATGGAGGAAACTAATTAAAAGGCACACTGCTTGAGTTATCAGGGCTATCTTAGTCAAAACTGTAAGATGTTTCAGTGCACAGAGGAGAAATCGATCTGAAATTTTTTTTAGATGGAAATAATCCACCAACAATTTTTGTTAATAGTTGGAAACAATCTACTATTTTTGTTATAACTTTCATCTCATTAATTTTCTTACAAAATATAAACTTTGTTTTGTTTCGAATGATAAACAAAAGAGGGTTTGGCCGTCTTATTTGCATCCTAGCAACTTATATTGGTGACCAACCAAAACGAGCATCTAAAGGTTAAAAGAAAAATTGTGAGACTAATTAAAGAATGGACTTGGATTCTTTTTACCTATTTCGTGATCAACAATAAGGACATCTATTTCTTACATAATAAATGGTTTCTAGGAGGCTTGTACGTGTTGTCTGCGGCTTCGGCCTTCTAATCAACACATCAATGCTTTGTGGTATGGCCTGACAGTGGATCGTGTTGAGGGTTTTGATACGGGGATAGACTATGTTCGGAAAAAGAGTGCAAATTACCGGAACAGCAGCGAGAAGCAATTCACATCTCCTCAGATGGACTATTTAGAGTTTGTGATAGATTTAAGTGCCAGTTTTGCTTGGTTAATTCGACATCAATTTTGGGTGTGAGGTTGCAATTTGTATATGAGAGGTACAAGTCGTGTGTTGTATATGAGTGGTACATGTTGTGAGTTGGAACGAATACCACTCTTGCTCATAAATTCTCACACTTTGGTCATTTAAAATTAAATTTGTAAAACATTGTGACCCGCTACCAATGTTTTGAAGCCCAGACCGGACAGCGACCCAGTAAAACTACTGGGTCAGGATCAAGTGGGTTAACAGGTGCTTTAACCACTGGGTCATAGTGTAACCGGAAAATGGGTCATTTATCCAAAAAAATTTAAAACACGGTTCAAATGGACGAGTAAAAGATTTTATGGGTGAAATGGACAAAAAAATTTAGCAAGGATGAAACTGGATTCATCTTGGCTTAAACTTAAAAAATAGCAAGGATGAAACTGGATGCATCCTGTGTAAAATAAAAATAAGAAAAAATAGTTGAAAATGGACGGGATGAACTGGTTACATCCGCCTATTTTTAAATTTTTGTCCATTTAAAATGATATCTAAATCGACTCGCCCTTTTCACCCAGAAAATTTTGATTTTGGTCTTTTTAACCAATTTTGTGTAGTCTAACTAAGAAGAATGTAAATAAGAAGTACAAGGTTAACACGTATTCCAGGGGGGCAAATACAATATGTCCACTACACTTGCCCTTATATTATGTTTAATTCTTTATAGAGGTCCTCTTTATTTCCTCCCATCTCTTTCCATGTTTATTCCTCCTTCATTCTTTTTATCAGATCTTTCTTTCTTCACAGTAAACAGATTTATTTCTTTTGAGCATCATTAGAAATCATCACAACAGCGCTTATATCTTTAAAGAAACTCTTAATATCTCGAATAAGGTTATGTATTCTCCAATGACAGTTATACTTCTCGTCATTCACCGCTTCAGCCACTAGCTTAGAGTCAAGTTCAAACCTTGCACGCTGCAAATTCCTTTCTTTTGCCCATGAAACTGTTTCCCACAAATCTCTATAATCTGCATGCTCTTGACTTACTGATGAAGCTAAGAAGATGCTCTTTGAACCCTGGAAAGTACCTGCAAAATCACGAGCAATTAGACTAATGCCACCGGTATTATTAAGAAAAGAACCATCTGAGTTTATAGTGAGATATCCAAATGGAGGAGGACTCCAATGTAAATTAGCTCTAGGTCGTCTGTTTATAATATGAGACTGCCTTCTGGACATTTCGTTATTTTCTGAAATATATTTCGTGCAGTTTTGTATAATGTGATCGACTGTGACAGTAGTTCCTTTGAAAACTCTT
This sequence comes from Papaver armeniacum, assembly GCA_023531295.1. Classification (NCBI taxonomy): domain Eukaryota; kingdom Viridiplantae; phylum Streptophyta; class Magnoliopsida; order Ranunculales; family Papaveraceae; genus Papaver; species Papaver armeniacum. Next base: position 274,578 of record JAJJWW010013460.1, read on the forward strand.
TCACATCTCGATGACCAAATGCACCAGGCAATAACCTCATTTTTACGGATAATGTCTTCATCAATTTGGTCGGCTTGGAGCTTCATGAAGTGATTTAATATCCATCCTTTAAGAACAGAATTAGTTTAAATATGAAGACTCATTACCGCAAACCATATCATCTTAATCTGAGAGCGTTCAAAGATGCAGTGAGATAAAGTTTATCTTGACCGCAGAAAGGACAATTGTAATTCCCCATTAGTGATGACATATTTAGGCCAATTTAGAAAAAGGCAACTGTCTCTCAATGTTGTGCTATTAAAACGTTGTTCCTAGATCTGGTCCAGAATTTGAAATACATCCAAACGTTGTTCTTTTGGATCTTAGATTGCCCGGACAACCACGCCTCCTTATGTGTAGTCTTATTGGGTCTAACACGTGGACAAATATCCTTCTCTGGTATCGTGTTAGAATATGCGCATCCAACTCAAAAATAATTGGCAATTAATGGAGTGTCCCTACGGATTATAAATCGCAGGGTCTTAAATTTCCCAAATAATGTGGGACTAATAGTTTCAGCACATATTGCTTTTCCAGTTCTATGTGTGGTTTGAAATGGATTTAGTTGCCAGTTTTTGCTGCCTTTCTTAGTGTGGTTTCCAAGGAGTGGCTGTGATAATATTCGGATTGAGGTTTCTAAGATACAAAAATAAGGAGAAGTTCCTCAGTTAAATTAGAACGCGAAATTGGGGATTTAAAAAGGAATTGGGGATATAAAAAGGAATTGGGGGATATAAGAAAAGGACAAAAACTGGATCCAGATATCAATTCGGGGTCACCCCTTATCTAAGTATTTTTTAAAATCCTAATCTATCCCTCACTAATCAAGTTTAGTGGTTAATAATAATTGGTAAAACTCTTAAGTATTTGTTAAATGATTAGTGTGTATTTGTATTTGGGTGAATGAGATGAGAGTAGAAAGATGGAAAAAAAAATTGAGAGGGAACTTTTTTTGGTGGAAGTGGAGGATGATTGTGAAGAGAGAATTGCTGCTAAGAGGTTGAAAATTTGATTTTTTTTTCTTTGAATCCACCATTGTTGCAGCTGAAATAGCTCGGTGTCGGCAGTGTATTCAACCTAAAAGCCATGCCGGCATTTGCTAGAAATTTTCATAAATTGTTTCCCGGATACTTTTCATAAACCATGCCGACATTTTCTGGTTTTGATCTTCAAAACCTATTTTTTTTTGTTCTAATCAGTCCACTTCCGGCATAGTTATCCAATTTTCGAGCATGCCGACACTGCTTCCGGCATAGTATGTTGCTTAAATTTCTATGTCGGCACATGATGAAAAGTATCCAGGAAACTTCAAATTTTTTTTCACTTGACTACCGACATTGATAAATTTCTATCGAGCATGCCGGCACTTAGTTACGGCATTGAATGTTAGTTACGAAGCATGCCGGCACCATTTTCAGGCATGGTTCTTCACCAATTTTGGCATGGTCTTCATCACTTTCGGCGATGTAAAAAAATATTTCGTTTTGAATTTTTTCTGGTTTTAATCAGTCCACTTCCGGCACAATTAGTTAATTCTCGAGTATGCCGGCACCGGTTTCCGGCATAGTATGTTGCTTTAATGTTTATGCCGGCACATGATGTAAAGTATCCAGAAAGTTGAATTTTTTTTTTCCCTTGACTACCGGCATTGATAGATTTCTATTGAGCATGTCGGTACTTAGTTACGACATTTAATGTTAGTTACCAAGCATGCCGGCACCAGTTTCCGGCATGGTCTTCATCAATTCCGTCATGGTCTTCATCACTTGCAGCATGATCTTCATCATCACTTCCAAATTAAAAAAAAAGTTTGTTTCCAAAGTGAGGAGCCGGCAGAGAAGGAGAAGAGAATTTAAAAGAGAGTGGGGAAAGTTTAAAATTTGAAAGGGAATGGGAAATATTTGGGTTTCAAAACTCTAACCCTGAAAGAGATTAATAAGAAGTGGAGATGGAAATGGGGAATATGATTTTGTTTTTTGATTTTTGATTTTAAGTTTTTTGTTTTTTATTTTGAGGGAAGGGTATTTTAGTATTTTTGCACACCCAAACCACCCCTTAGCAGACACCATGGGTTGGGAGAAGTAACCAATATCCCTCAATTCCTTTTTATATCCCCTAATTTCGCGTTCTTAAATTATTTTGAGAAATTTTTAGTATTTTTAGAAGAAAATGTATTTTACATTTTCCAACAATAAGAGAAAATTTGAATAATCTAACAAACACAAGCTGAAAGATTTTCCAACAATTAGAGATTAAACAAAAAATTTCATCGATGCCTAGAACTCCAGGAATAGGCTTTTTAGTTTCCTCCATCATTTCATCTTCAAATTATTTTTCAGATTCATTTTGGAATGCATACATATTTTTAGGTGCGTATGGTTTATCAACAATGATAGATTCCAAAACATTGGCAAGACATACACGGATGTACCACCTTCTATACGTAGAGATGAGAATGCAAGGCTGGTTGGTTTTTCGTTGTCACACACATTTTGTTAACTAGCATACAAGTTGAACATACCTGCCGCAAATTGAATTTTAAATGACCAAATAAAACTTATTAACCAACTAACAAACTGCAAATCCATGTAATTATGTCACTCACTGGTTCATCCGGTCAGACCAATTCCATTCTTGAGAGACGTTTTTAGTTCTTGCAAATTTTGAAATTGAATCAGCAACATTATTCGCGTCTCTATGAGTATATATATGCACATTGCCAAAAATCAGAGGAATTAATAATAACTAAAGCATCATTTATAAGATTGCAGTTTGTCTTACACTCTTGGTGACCCCGTTAGTGGCCATTTGAAATGAGAAGAATTGCCTCATGTTTCTTTCCTATATCTTGTTTACTTGGGTCCAATTCATACGATGTATGATGTATCAATAATACTTGTAAATTTGTATCGCTCCTTTGGAGCTTCTTTAATACATAGAATTTATCTTTAGAAAAAGAAAAGGGTATGTAATTCGAGATATGAATCTGATTCGGCCCAACCTTTTTTTTTTAACACAAAGGCCTTCTAAAAAGCTAATGATCCCCCTCAACATAAGGCATCAGCCATATTGGAGAAACAGACCAGTACATAGTAGAGTTGTTTGTTCTAGCTCAATGGGCGAGTTCATGAGCCACAAAATTACAAGAGCTTAGCTGGAATGTAAATAAACAAGCTGCAAACTTGGAAGAAAAAAACTGAATATCCTTAAAGATAGCATATGTTCTAGAGTTCCCATCAAACATTCCGGCTGAAAACTGATTGATTAGACTCTGAGCATCACTCTCTATGATTAGATGAGTAAGATTTTGCTCCACAGCTTTTCGTAAGGCCGCCCAAATAGCTCTGGCTTCGGCTTCTTCAGCAGACTCAACTTGAAAGACAATGGAGGCACAAAAGGAAGAAGTGTTGGTGAATTCCCTCATCACAAATCCTGCACCATTATCCCTAGAAATATTATCATAAGCTCCATATTATTTCATTTTATCCATCCAGTTGGTGGGGGCATCCATTTGTCACTAATACTACCCAGGATCATAGTAGAAACACTCAAAGTAGATTTTCTAGTTAATAACATGGCTCTGGCTCTCATCAAAACAACAGTAATTTTTCGACAACATTGATATACCACCTTTTACAAATACGCAATTCCTAGGTAGGTATATAGAAAATCATTTTCAATTTATAAGTAAAGATCCAAATGCAAGGTTTGTTAGTCATTCGCGTTCTCGCACACAATTTATTAAATAGCTTACAAACTACAAATGTCTTCAACAAAATGAACTTTAAACGATGATGCAGTGTCATGAAATTTATATAAACGGGTGATTTATTTACACAGCCCAATCTTATTTTGAAATCTATGTATTTTGAGTTTGTAATGGATTTTAGGTGCCAATTATGGAAGAATTTTGCTTGCGGCCTCACAATGATATTTGTATCTTAATCCAATTAACCTCATACCCAAAATTAGCGGCGAACCAAACCAAAGTCGGCACCAAAATCCATTACAAACTCAAAAACATAGAACTGAAGTAAGACGGTCTTGATCTTACAATCCTAATCGAAGCAACCTAACAAAGAAAGTTGGCGTCGAACGACTGAATTCATCAAAAACTCAAAATACACAAGATAGAGAGGACTCCAATTTTTATCTAAACTTAGCTTAGTAAAAATAAAAGTAGACTTAGTGGACTACAACGAGATGCAATTATCTGCTCCATGAGCGGCATATATGTCGTCGACTCAATGTAGGTTGATAGATCAATTAGTAAAATTTCGGTCACACTTGTTAGAATATGGGCATCCAACTCAAAACCAATTGGAAATGAGCGGAGAGGCCCTAAGGGATTATAAACTGCGGGATCTTAGATAACCCAAACAACGTGGGACTAATAATATCAACACGCCCTCTCACGTGTAGCCTTGTTGGGTCTAACACGTGGACAATTAAATCAGGTGACGCGGAATAAAGGCGCGGTCAAATGACTCGTCGCAAATAGCCTGCTCTAATACCATCGAGGTATCAGAGAACTTGGATTTGAAAATTCACTTTTCACATATCATCGAGGTACCACTTCGATTTTTGTTCTAGTGTAAGTCGATGACATCATTATCACTGGCACAGACGATAGTTTCATTAACTCAAACTACGTCTAGCCTCTCATTTTTCCATCAAGGATCTTGGACGCTTACAGATTTTCTTTTAGGAATCGAAGTCTCTCGTTCCTCTAAAGGTATTTTTCTTTTACAACGTAAATATGTTCTTCATGTCCTCAAGGACTCTAGCCTCACAGGAGCGCTTATGTCGTCCTTCCCAATGGATACACATCTTAAGTTACTCCCTACTGATGGTAAGGAATTAACTGATCCAAGTTCTTTTCGCCGCCTTATTGGTCGTCTTATTTACCTAACGGTTACTCGTCCTGACATAACCTACTCAGTAAATTATTTGAGTCAGTTTATGCAAAAGCCTGGCACATCTCATCTTGATGCTGCTCATCTTATCCTACGTTATCTCAAGGGCTCTATAGGTCATGGAATATTCCTATTTTCACTAGTTCCCTTTCTCTGCATGGGTACACAGATTCTGCACTAGTACCAAAATGGGCTTTGGTAACAGTTCGATATGAAAACCATGACAGTTCACGAATGACCTATCACAAAAAAGTTAGGGGTGACATATAGGTAACAATTTATTAGCTACACTCTCACGAATGCTGGTGAAAAACAGTAACAGTTTCGGAACTGTTACTGAAAAGACATATAATGACAGTTTATGAGGAACAACGTTACAGAACACGTGACTTGTAATAAATGTTATAAAATGTTACCATTTCCAAGATAATGTAACAGTTTTTATTTAAAATGTTATCTAACCAAAGAGTTTATAAAAGTAATGGTTCTTATTATTAACTTTGTTATTTAAGAAACTAAAAAACTATCAAAAATCCGTTTTGGAAAATTTTTGCTTGCAGTCTCACAATCACTTTTTTATCCTAATCCAAGCAACCCCACACCCCGAAATTGGCATCGAATGATTAAATTCCATCACAAACTCAAAATACACAAAACTGGAAAAAGATTTCAAAATAGTTATAAACAAATAGTTAGACTAATTTAAGACGGAGAGGACTCCAATTCTTATCTAAGCATAGGTCGGTAAAAGTTTAAATAGACTTAGTGGACTGCAATGAGATGCAATTGCTCGCTCCCCAATGGCCTAATTCGGGGGTTGACTCAATGTAAGCTGATATTAGCGTATCACCAAGTGGTCTGGTGGTTGGCATGCTCCCTCCCACTGCGGAGGCAGGGGTTCGAACCCTATAATTGCTGAAATCCACCCCAATTTAAGAAGTTTGGATGTAATTTAGGGACCACTAGTCTAGGGGATCAAAAAGAAAAAAATGTAAGCTGATATTGGATCAATTGGTAGAATTTGGGTCACACTCCAAGTTACACCGTTGATTTTAAGTCACATAATAGAATTATTATTCCATCTGTTACACTTTAGATGAGGATTTCACGCAGAGGAAGAAATGGAAAGAGTTATGAAAATTTTCCATTTAGGCCCATGGAAAAAATAATCAAACATTGATATTAATGCATTAGAAAGATAAAGTTTGAATTTCAAGACAAAATGTAAGAGTGTTGTTGATAGTTTTATGGGAAAAATATGAAAACCCTCGTATATTGTGGAACATGAGAGAACCCCGAAACCTATCTAAAGTAGAACCGGAGAGTATGATGAATGACAAATTATAACATGAAGTTGGAACTTGTACCTATACTAATAAGTTTTGGAACAAATATCACTCTTGGACATAAATTTTATGACACTTGGCCATTTAAAATTCAATTGGACGTAGGTATGTGCAGTTTGTATGCCAGTTAATAAATTGTGCGTGATATTGAAAACCAAGGGAGTGTTACATGTCAATTTCTACCTATAAAAGGTGGTATGCGCATGTCAATGTTTTGAATTATATCATTCTTCATGCAGGAGGTAAAATATATGCGTTGCAAAACGATCCTAGATAAAAGATAATATGATGATTAAAATGTTCGAGGAAACTAAAAAGCTGACTACTTTCGTAGTTATCCCAATTAAAACCTCCTTATCCCAATTAAAACCTAAGGAGGTTTTAGTTCATAAGGATTATCTATAGGTTTATTTGAGAGTCACGGTACAGAGCCTAGTTCATATAAATAAAATAAGATGTAAATTTGGAAAATAAACCATAAAATTAAAAAAACTTTATTTTAATGATTTCTTCCAGCTTTGGAGTTGCACCGAATCTTGAAAACGTTTTGGTGTTTTGTTTTACAATTAATCTCCTTCTAATTGAATAAGTCTCACGAAAACATGATCTGGTTTCAATGGTTGTTGATGTTTGATGAACCATTTTTTGGCAGTTGGGCATTTTTGTTAGGTTTCAATAAGAGCAAGTTCCCCATCTTTTGCATTTTGCCTACAATTGGGTTGGTTACATACAATAAGAATCGGATTTGCAGAGTTTACCCTAAACTGGCGACCAACCAAAACCGGCACCTAATTCCATTACAAACTCAAAATACATAGAACTGGACAAAGATTTCAAAAAGGTTATACAATTTCTGAGACTAATGAAAGACCGAGAGGACTTCAACTATTCCTAACTACTTTGAGATCGATAACAAGGAATTCTTACAAATAATACTAATACAGACATGTAGATGAGTCAGAATTTTTAAGTTACCAGGCTTTATGACCGCATCTTCTTTCCTGATGGTTCATCGTCATAGTCCCCACCATCATCACCGCCGCCTTCTTTATCCATTTTCTTCCTTAATAAGATCTTGTTGATTTTATGCAACTCATTCGTGAGCTTCTGATCCTTGTTTTGCTTCCTTGTTTTGCGACCATCAGCCATCTTCACACCAAATTGGAATGCAGCTTTAGGCATTGCTTCCTTTTGCTCGTTGTACGTTGCCCATTCCTCCTCGGTCTCAAAGTCCCAGCGATGCAGCCGACCCTTAGCCTGTCCAAAGATAAGATTTTCAAGTTAGAAATTGGCGGAAAAATAATAAAAGTAAGCAACCAAGTCGGAAGAGAGGTCTAACCCGGCCACCCATATCCATTTTTGACAGATCATCTTCGTCATCGCTTCCCACAACTTCACGATAACCAGGATAACATTCAGAGAAACTGTCGGATATGAAATTGGGATCCTTTTCCCGAGCATCCTTCTCTCTCAGTTGCTGAAGCCTCTGGTCATCACGTTTGAACACTGATCCTAGGCCTCGATTCTTCTCCTCTTGTGTCATGAAGTGTGGATCTTGGAGAATGCTTGGGTCCCCTTGTGCATCGTAAGTTTTGCAGATCTGGCTGCAGGTACTGTTCAGGATTAGCCATTTGTTGTTCAGAGTATTGGTAATATTGCCACTCTCCTAGGTACCCACCAGCAGCTAACGTGTGTGCTTGTACAGCATCGTATCCGTTCTGTGAAACCAAAACATGTAGTTACTTCTCTTGTTATTGAAGTCGAACATAGATATTGAATGAACTGCACAAAGAACTTTACCATTTGCTGCCAATTCTGTGGAGGCTCAGGTGGCGGTGCAACTGGGGGTCATTGAAATAAGAAGGTCTATCCGTATCTCGAGGAGACTCTTCCATATTCTCTGATACAGCGGGGCTCATGTCATTGGTGGGGACTGCATAATCGACCCCTTCTCCTACAAATATATCTTCTTCTTCGACTCTTGCAACAAAAATTTCGGGGAAGTGGTGGTGGCGGTGGCAAGATCTCCATTTCATTCCGATGATTTGGTAATTAGCAGTTTCATCGACGTAATTGCATCCAGGTGAACATGACACTATATTTGTTGTGATGTTTCAGTTTTGATTAAAGTCAAATGTAATTCACGAATGGCTACATATTGTACATACACAAAATTGGTCAAAAAGACCAAAATCAACAATTCCTGGGTGAAAAAGACACTTAGGTTTTGATACTGTTTAAATAGCCAAAAATTAAAAAGATATCTTTTTTAAATGGACAAAAATTTAAAAATAGGCAGGATGTAACCAGGTTTCATCCGTCCATTTTCGAATGTTTTTTTCTTATTTTTATTTTCACAGGATGCATCCAGGTTTCATCCTTGCTATTTTTTAAGTATAAGTCGGGATGAATCCAGTTTCATCCTTGCTATTTTTTTTTTGGCTATTTCACCCGTACTTTTTTTTACTCGTCCATTTGAACCGTGTTTTAAATTTTTTTGGACAAATGACCCATTTTCTCTTGTACATAACAGCTTTTCTCATTTCTAAACTGACACATTATGATTCTAGTACAGGCATGTAGATAGATTAGAAATTAGTGAAAATTATAAGGGGGATGATGTCTCCCAAATGTCCTATAATGTGGTTACTACTCCTTATGGGTCACTTTACAAATTATAAATATAAATAACATAAGCGGAATTTGCAATCTGTGTGGTGCTTAATATGTCGTGTGATGGAACGAATATTATTGTGACGAATTGTGTGTGACAAACGAAAAGCCAACGAGTCTTGCATGTTGATCTGTACTCATAAAAGGTGGTATATGTATACCTATTATATGCATTACACCATGACTCTCGAGTTACGATGAAAGATTGGAATAATGGAGGAAACTAATATAACCGACTTCCGGAGTCGTGGGAGTTCTCTCAATCAGAACCAGATGGGTCTGTTGGATATGGAACAAGATTTTTTCGGAAAGCAGTCATAGAAACCGTCCCAGACTTTAATGGATTATTCTTCTTTACAATTGACTGTTAAATGCTGGTAATTCTAAAATGTTTATGTTGTCTTCATTTTTTTGAAGCATTTTTAATTGTGTATTCATTACATTATCAATTGGAAATGAGTATTGATTCTAAGAAATTAAAATTTATCGAAAATCGGTTTTGGAAGGGTTGCGGTCTCTCAGGCATTTTTATATCTTAATTCAAAAAACCCAAGCCAAAAATTAGTGTCCAAGATTGGCACCTTAATCTAATCTGACACAGCACGGCACAACTCATTTAGAGGCTAGCCCGCCGTGTTACGTGTCGCCGGTTTTGGAAGGGTTGCGGTCTCTCGCTGGCTATATTCTCTTTCTTCTTCAAACGCACTCCCCAGCGAGTGCTTTCCTTCTTCATAGTGATTACTTCGTAATTCTCGAAGAAACTCTCCACGGTATATTTCTCAGGGATGATCTCTAAGTCAGCAAATTTAGGATCTCTAAGTTTCGATGGATAAAGAGACCTCAAGCCTGCACCGCGATAGAAAACTCAAGTACAAGTCGGATGCAATCTCCACACAATTGATAGACGGCTCGCGAAAAATTCGCATGAGAAAGGATCTCGTAAAACAATGGAAAATTAGGGTTATAAAGAGGGATAGGAAGACCAGGGAGAAGTTGGCCGAGCGAGACTATAATTTCTTCATTGCTACACTGATGATCAGAATATAATTTAACAGAAAGAATGGATTTAGGGCCATGATCAGGAATGGTAGATAATGTAAAACCTTTTTCTTTAAAGTCTTTTTGAATTTCTTCAAATTCATTACCATATTTACGACCACTTGAAGGCATTTTTGAGTATGAGAATGGAGAAGAAGAAAAGATCTAAAGGAAGAAAAAGATTTAAAATTTTTGCAGTAGCAGAAGCGGAACTTGCGGAAGAACAATGAAGAAAAGTTGCAGAGAAAATAAAAAGGAAAGTAAAAAGAAAGCAGAAGAAGACAGAGAAGGATATATATAGAGAGGGAAGGAAATCTCGAGATGATAAACTCATTAATGCGAGGGGATGATGTGAACGGTTGAGAAATGACGGTTACTAAAGACGTGTCAAGAAATGAATGGTAAAAGAAACACATAGAATTTATTTCGCGGGAATCAAGGAAGGTTGTCGGTGGAAAAAGAAAGGGAAAAATGAGCGGGTGCGGCATTTAGAAATAGAAATTCTCATATCATTCTCTTCTTCGCAGAGAAGACATGAGAAGAGGCAAGATGTAAGAAAAAAATCTCGCAATAGTTATATCTCAGCGAAGCTTTAACTAAAAGGTGGTTGAGAAGGTCATCGCAGAGTGTTAGAGAAGTGATGTAGCGAGTGCCGTCAGCTTAGTCATAAGGAAAGTGTGAAGATTCTGCGAAGATCGGGATTACCTTGCGAAGAAAACCCTTATATACTTGCGAGAATGACACAGATCAGATCCGAAAATAAAGTCTGGCTCAGCTCTCATCCACTATGTAATGTCCTATATATAGGACCAAGCAAAGTCGAGATGAGGGAGATCTTTTTGAAGGGTGAGAAGATAACAAATAGGAGAGAGAAAGTTCAGAGTTATTTTGATTTCCTTGTATTCTTATTACTTTTTAAGATTCATCAAAAAGATAAATAAAACTTTGTTAATTGGCCATGGAATTTGATTAGAACAGCAGCAATCTTGAGGGGTGTGGTTGTAGAAAAATCCTGCAACCACACTGATTGCGAGCTAGCTTGTGGCAGAATTTTGATCTTCCAGCCTTTTACTCTCTCTTCCAATTTTTTGGACAATAGAGTCGGGTGTACAGTTTAGACTCAATTATGAAAAGAAGAATATCCAAATTCCAAATAAAAATCCTTAATGTAAATTTTCTTGATTTTAAGACATCATCGATTCTTTGCAAATTGCAACTTGGGATGAGTTTTTTGTTATAGAAAATGTCTGACTTAATCAAATGAATCACTTGCCTAGAAACCAGACTAAAGATTTCAATAATATTTAATAGCTCCTTAGGGGTGAGGTTAGGTAGTAAACAACGATGTGGTTGATAGATGGAGGCAATTGTGGTTCATCACAACTTTGGGCAAAAGTCAAGGTTAGATTAAAATTTAATAGTAATTTTTTTCTCCTTTATTTTTTGAAATCTATTCACAACAACAACTACTAAAGAAGATGCTTAGACCTCTTAATGGAATCTCATAGTCTTGGAAGAACAACAACACAGAGAGAAGAATTCCCTCAAATTTTGCGTCGTTGGAGGCAAAGTGATAACACGAACGACTTTTCAACCTTAAGCAAGCTAGTCTTTCGAACATCCTGTTTTCGGCCGACCAAAAGAGGCCTTCTATAGAGTCACCAAACTGTTCAATGTAAGTCTCGTTTTTCTTTCGATTCTTTATTTCAATTTTGTTTCAATCTTAATCAAATTTGATAATTTTCATAGTTTCTTTGAAAATCAAACATAAAGAGTTCCCGATTCTTGTATAAGTCCATAAGTTCAATCTAATCGGACCAAATTCATTTTCGATAATTTGTAAGTATTAGATATTTGGATGTTTTAATGAAACTGTTAGATATTTAGATGCTTTGAAAACTCTCATAATTTAATACAACTACTCCGGATATGTGTGAAAAAAGGTTTATTTCGATAAGTAAAAGGTTAGAAAAGCGAAATTCCGCTACAAGCTAGCAAAGTTGTGCTTTGTAAAAATGTTTTATTTCGTCTACTGGAGCATTATCTTAATATACATGAATAACATGATTGTTGATTCTTCTCTGTGCAGCAGAACCTTCATGACAAAGCTAACAACAAACATGGATCAATGATCACATCCATTGTTTAAAAAGATAATCACATTCACAATTAGTCCGAACACGAACTATGATTTTCCCTCTACCTTTATCATTAGCTCTAACGTAATTGAAGATTTAAATCGTAGTTGAAGATAATCGCACCAAAACGCAAAATATGTTGCTGAGAGATATGGGTACTTTGGTCCGTAAAAATACAAAAATCAACTCATTAGGAGAATCGGCTTAGTTAGCGAGTCGATCGGGATATTTCCTCTTCTCAGGTCGCATTTTGCTCTCCCTTTAACAAAAATCAATAAAAACCCTTAACACAAATTTTCTTTATTTTAAGACGTCATTAATCTTTTGCAACTTGGGATGAGTTTTTTTTGTTAAAGAAAATGACCGACTTCGAAATCAATCACTAACCTAGAAACCCGACTATAGATTTCAAATGCTTCAAAAAAATTAATAAAAAAAAAAAATGAATGTCACTGTGGTACAGTGGTAAAATTGCTGGGTGATAATACCAGTGACTTGAGGTCGAAACTCGTCAGCATCGGGGTGGGAAGATTTTTCACTTTCTTTTCCTAGCTACCTGGGCTTCTACGTTGTAGAACTCGTGGAGGTTTAAAATTCAATATAACCTTTGGGCTTTAAACCCAAATTATTTTTTAAAAAAATGCTTCAAAAAAAAAAAAAAAGGACAATAATTCTTTTCGCCCAATTTCTTACCGGATGATAATCTTTCCGAGTTGGATGCCCGTATTTTAACACTCTTCCTCCAATATCATTGCAAAAGCCAACTATCGTCGTAAAACAAAGAGAAGACTGAAGAAAATTAACCGAAAAATCAGTAACATGGAGCAAGACTTGGGAACCTACTGTGTTACCAACATGGTTCAGCGAAGCAGTTTGCTTGAAGGAAGTAGCAGTTGTGCCAACGACAGCAGCAGGTGGACTACATCTTTACCCAACCATATTGAGCCGGTAGGCCTGGCCGAGAATGTAAAGCAGATAAAAGGCTGGATCCTCGCAAAAAACGATGAGTCACAACGTGTTGGGATTGTGGGCATGGGAGGTTTGGGAAAGACTACCATTGCGAAGGAAATTTATAAGGATCAAGAATTAAAGAATCGGTTTAAGAAGAAGATCTGGGTGTCTGTCTCTCAGCCTGTTGACACGGTTAGAATCATGAGGACCATCTTGGACGAGTTAGAGGTCAAAGGTCATAGTAGTGACTCTCTTCCGGCGACATTACTCAAGGACATTAAAGAAGCTCTCGCAGAGACAACATATCTTATAATCATGGACGACGTATGGAGCCAGATCCTTCAGGGGTTAACACAAGATGGGAGATACAACAGCTGCATCATAATCACGACAAGAAAAGAAGATGTTGCGAGAAACATGGGAGTTGGGGAATTAAGAATACATAGACCAAATCTCCTTGGTGATCCCGATAGTTGGTCACTGTTATGCAAAGTTGCGTTCTCTTCACCAAATGGAACCTGTCCGAATCCCGAGTTGGAAGAAGTGGGGAAAAACATTGTGAAGAAATGTGGTGGCCTCCCTCTAGCAATCAAGGCAACAGCAGGGTTGTTGTCAACAAAATCACGGTCCCTATCCGAGTGGCAGAAGATTCATGAAGATTTTCGTGCTAAATTGGCAGAGATCGCCAGTGATGGTAATTCGGTAATTACTTCTCTGCAACTTAGTTATGACGATTTACCCAGTCACCTGAAGCAGTGTATACAATGTTTCTCTATTTATCCTGAAGATTTCGAAATACAAACTGAACAGTTAGTGTACTGGTGGGCTGGAGAAGGTTTTGTAGTCTCGGGAAATAACAGAACAGCGATTCAATTAGGATATGACTGTTTATATGAACTAATCAGTAGACGCCTCATAGAATATGACCGTAACGAACTTAGGACAAAGTTCTCGAGAGTCAGATTTAAGATATGCAAGATGCATGACACGGTGCGGGATATGATCATAAAAGTCGCAAAGCAAGATGCATTCAGTAGCTTCAATGATAGCAACGGACAAATTTTTGATAAGGATACTCGTCATTTCGGCATTACAGAAAAATCAGGTAGCATTCAGCCTACAAATATTACCAATTCCAAGATTCGGGGGATGCTAAAAACATATGTCAATGTCGATTCCAAATTGGATCTTATTTTACCAAAGGTCAACCTAAGGGTGTTAGACCTATTTCAATGTGATCTAAGATCAGTGGAGGAGTTTGAGAGATGGGTCAAATATCAAAAGCGCCTTGCATATCTCAACCTATATGGTTCAGAATTGCATGGAGATCCGACAGAATTTATCAAGGACCTCCACAACCTCCAATATTTGGTGACAAACACTGTGAAATCTGTATCTTCTTTGGCAAAGCTAAGAGTCCTGAAGTTGCATCCTGGTATCTGTTTCAAACACCCGGAGGGACTGGCGAATCTCATCAACCTTGAGGAGTTATCAGGAATAATGCTAGGAGATCCAAGCAATAGAGGCGGAACAGGTGGTGGTTGTTCCCTTGGAGAGATTATCGGCTTGCCCAAACTTATACAGCTAGAGGTTGGTATAGGTGACCCTATAGATGCTGATGTGCTCGCATGTGAACTGAGTGTAGTCTCGGGATTACGTCATATCGAGGTTTTATCTATTGATCTTAATCACAGTACGCATGAGCTACTGGACCAGCTAGCACCACCTCAATCTCTGCAAGACTTGCGTATTATACGGATTGGTGGAGAAACTATGCCAGGATTTATCAAGCCAGAACTTCTCCCAAAATTGCGCCGCCTCACCATTGAGGACTCTGACTACCTTACACATATGGGTCCAAGCTTCTGGGGAGAAGAGAAAACGTGGAAACTACATTCCTTGTCTTTGATTAAATTGTCGAAACTGGATTGGGTGACTGAGAGAGAAATGGTGCCTTCAGTAAAGAGGCCTTTAATAGAATGTGTGGAGGAAACAATTTTGACGAAAAATTGGTTGAACAATCCTTTCCTGGTACAATGTCTATATAAGGTTCATATTACCGAGATCGTATACGTATGATTTTCAGTCTATGTATTTTTATTCCAGACTCTTGAAGAGGTTTTTTCACTCCAAGGGGAGTTTTTCCTCTATCAAGTTCTTCTATTCAAAGTTGTAGAATTTTATGTTACTGTTATTTAGTTTTCCTCGAGTTTTTACAGAACTCTAGATTTATTTCGCTTTAATGCCGTGTTAAGGAATCACCAAAATCAATTATTTATTCTGCTTATCAATTAGTAAAACCTTGATTTATCTATGTTTTTTTTTTTGTTTTTTTTTGGAAATGAACCTCTAATATCTTATCATATGCCATAACGGTCACCAAAAACACCTTCATCTCCTCCGCCAGTCAGTACATAAACACCACATCAGAAGCAATAACACATAGAAATCTTATTTTGATTTGGTTTGTTAATAGCTCAACAAGAGAATCAAACATATAGCTTGAACTCTTATCTGCTTTGATTGAATCAATGAAATATAAGACTTGAACCATTCTTTTCTTTAGTTGAATTGATTGATAAAACATATAAGCTTGAGCCCAAAAACACCTCCATCATCTCCATCAGTCCATAACAGACCCAATCAAAGATATTGTTACCTAGGTTTGGAGAAGAGGATAGATAGTTCAAGAAAATCAGGATCCATTTTCATCACTTTTTTGTTTGAATTCAAAGTTTTTGCAACAAAAAAATGGGGAGGATTTTTCTTTTCGGTTTTGGTTGAAGAAAAATTGGGAGGAATAGCTAAACAAAAGGAGTTGTTCACACTTGCTTATTGTTTTACAGGTGTGCGCACTAGAGATGGTAAAATCACATGATCCAACGGATAAGAGCTTGCTAGCTTATAATGCTATCCCGCAGCGCCGCCCGGGGTAGGGGCAGCATTAGCCAAAAACATTTTAGAACAAACAAGGAAAGTAAAAAACAAAAGGTTTTACCTATTTCCCATCCCCACTTTCCCTAAATCCCATCCCAACAATCTAAACCATATTTTGTCTAACTCTTTTTAGAATGGGTAAACAAAACTCACTCTATAATTCTCCATAATTAATCTAAACTTTCATCATTGCCACCAAATTGACGGAAAACTAATTCTCAAAGCACAATCTAAACTAGGTTATAAGATGAATTCCAAACTTTCATCATAGTTAATTTAAACTTTCATCTAAACTTGCTTTTATTCCAAACATAATATGATAGGATTTAAATTAAATCAATACATTATACAATCGTGGAATCCGGGGATAATTGAGTACTAATGTAAACCTAATTGAAACAACAAACGTACATGTTTCCCTATTAGATCAATCGTATCAATACATTAATTAAAAGTTCAACAAACACAGAAAAATCAATTACTTTCCTAGATTTGTAAAATTAATTAGATTGGGCAGTTGTTGTTTGATGGTTAGTAGCGGTGGCTTAACAGATTTAGGATTACACAGTTTTTTTTTTTTTTTTTGTTTTTTTTGTTTTTTTTTTTTTTGTCACAGAGATGATTTGGGAATTGGATTAGAGAGGGGAAGAAAGAAGATGACGGTTGATCCATATAGCAGGGGAGTCTTGTTTACCCAACCAAGAAAGAGTTAATAAAAATTAATTTATATAATTTGGATGGGATTTAGGAAAATTGGAGATAGGAAATAGGTAAAACCAAAACAAAATGTAGTGTGACTAATTAAACACCTGAGACTTGAGAGGACTTCAATTATTTTTTACAACTAATACAGATACGTCCATTTCTCACAACTTCACGATTGTACTCCTACTTGATGTTTTTTGTGTTGTCTCGCTAAAAACCTTGTCGAGTAACAAACCCTTTGGAAAAAACTATTCTCGATCGAAGGGAAAAGAGTACAACACATCTTCAGTTTCAAAGTAAAATATGTTGACATCATATCCTTAGATCCTACTCTTGATATCGGCATCTCCCCCTGATTACTTGAAGAGTTGTTTCAGACAGTTCCTTTAGTCATGTACTTTTCGAAACTGAATATCGGTAATGACTTAGAAGATAATCTACCATATCTCCCCCTGATTACTTTTGTTGGAGAAGAGATTATTGTTCTTTCATAATTAACAACCTTTGGATTGAACTTTCATTAGCATTCCATTTTTTGTCTTTGCAGTGATAATACAAATTTATGTCAATGGTTACTTTTAAGTACATGATTGTATTCCTATACCATTCCAATGATGTTGCGTTGGCGCTGAGCTATATCTAGCTAACAAGTTCACTAAGGATGTAACATTTGGTCGAGTATATTATGCTAAGTACAATAATTCGTCTATAATACTTAGATAATTAAAGTTCATCTCCCGACACAACTTCGTCATCTTCCTTTAGACGAATTGGTCATTTATGTACATTTGAAACTCAAGTAATCATGGGAGTGCTAGCATGATGCAAGTCCTTGTTAAATTGCCTGACAAAGACATATGCAAACTGGTGGAATAATATACCACAAGCTCGATCATCTAGTTCAGAGCATAGATAAGATCGAGATTTCCTAGGATTTTCATCTCAAATTCAGATTTTAAATAGCTTGTAAGATCTCGTATTCCATTAAGAGTACTTATCATGTCCATACCTTTGACATAGATAGTTATAATTCTGAATCATGAACTTATTTAATACGCATGGAATAAAACCGTACTTGTTTATCCCTTCCCAATCAAATAGACACTTAGACAAGTATACCACATCCACCTAATTGTTTAGATCAATAAAGGAGTGTTCCAGCGTAACTGCAAACACACTCTGTGGTTTAGAGTCATTCGACTGGGAAGCAAAAGGCCATCATGCATTTTTGCAAATATCTTTGAGTCTAATTCTCCAGATATATAACCACATCTACTATGTTTCAAGTTCTTTGGAAACTACCATGCAAACTATATTATGATGTTCAAAAGAGTATGCGATCCAGTGGTTTGTGAGAAACCTCGCGCCACAAGGTGATTATTTATACTTTAAGACCTCATTCTTCTCATTACACTTTGTGACAAATAACCACATATGTCCCAAAGGCTTTTCACTAGGTTGGTTGGCACTACCACACCAAATACCCGTATATTTTTCAAAGAACTAAGTTCTACCTGGATTGCGTAGGCCAGATATGCTATTTATTTGAAAATATTTATGGATTATATCATCACTATGCACGCATGATCCTTCCATTGACTCATGTGCATTCTCATAATCAGTCAGGATTTCATTGTTCTCTAGAATCATTTAAAACTTCAGAGTGTCCTCCAGTTTGATTCATGGACATATTCAGAGACAATCTTATGAGATGATATCTGATGATATGAATAAGTTTTGCGTTACTTACCTACTTCCTTTCTAGGTGAAGATTGATCGAACCAAGTGATCTCTCCAACTTCGAAGCCACGTCCTCAACCACACTTCCACTAAGTGTAGTTGCAACACCTTAATCTATGGTGTATATCCCTTATTGAGGATTTGTAATCTTGTAGGTGGGTTTGCAGATGGTATGTGTGATCTCATCACTTTAGCAACATCAGTGTACATTCAGAAAAAGGATTATTCTTTGTCACTTCACATTTACATTTGTGGAGTACAAGAATCAATATGAGACACAGTGGGAACACACCACGAAAATTCTTGTCGATCCTTTAGAAAATACTTTTTCTTATCTCCCCCTAACGACGGGAAGACTGTCTCATTAAAGTGATGACCCGCAAATCTATCGGTAAGATATCTCCTACAAAAAGTTTTAAAATGCGGATAACTGTTGGGAACTCATTTCCAACATAACTACTTAAAAGTTTTAAAGACCCATCATAGTACGATGTGGAGTCGTAATGGCACATATATAGTGCAACCAAAAATGCGTAAGAACACGAATGCCAGGCTTAAATCTAGTTACCAATTGGTACGCACAAAAGGTTGACTAATATTCGGTTCTAAAAACGTATTAAATAAAGATGCGTGTAATATTGCATATCCCAAAGCAATAAAGGTAGGTTGGTACGCATAACCTATTCCTTAGACACCATCTGTAACCTTTGATGGTAGCATTTGCGAGACCATTGGGTATAAGATGCACTATATTAATCTAGGGGGATTTTGCGTTTCCCCCCCAAAAAAGATGTCTATTTTGCATTACCCCCTTTTTGAATTCATAATAGGTGAAACCCCCTCTACGTTAACTTTTCCGTCAGTGCTAGTTAAGAACGCACGTGCATTGTGCACGTGTGTTATAATAAAATATTAAGATACTAGAAACCCAGAAATACCATTTGATGAAATCTCTATCTTCTTCATCCCGTCTCTTTCTTCATCTAATTTCTCTGTCATAAGAACTTAGGTTTTGGCTGGAAATCCAGGTATGGAGATGCTAATATCGTCGATATTAAAGATTAAAGGTGGCTGGTTAAGAGCTATTTCAAAATTCTAAAGGATAAGAAACATTGGGTCTAAAGGATAGTATTATTGATGACGTTGTTTTTAAGAATGAATGGTGTTAGATTGTCAATTGATTTAGAGTTTGAATGGGATTAAAGAAGTGTTTTAGATGGTTGGATTATTAGGAAGGTTGGGCTTGAGTTAGAATTGAATTTCCAGCGAGATATGGTCGTAAAACAAGCTGAAATTGTGAATTTTCTACCATTCAAATTAAAGATGAATGGATGATATTGCGTAGTGTTTAGAATTTGTACTGGATTACAAAATGTGGGTTCTTATCAATTTCGAAATTGCAGGTTGGAATGGCTGTAAATGGAAGCTAAATCTACAGCCATTAAAACATCTATTGACCTTCAGAAGATGCAAATAACATGTTCGTTGAAACTCCAAAGAGAGGAGCTCAGTTGCTCTCCAAACTTAAAACCACCAGCACTCCACCATCATTCATTCCACTTCCAATTCAATTTCCACCAGCAATAATTCCATTTTTCTGTATCCCATTAATAACTCGTAACTCATTGAACAAGAAGGAAGGAGGAATGGAAGACGAAGAAGTGAAAACAAGAACAGACACGAGTAGGTGAAAGGAGAAAAAAGACTTGGGATTTTGTAATGGTTTATCGTTTTAAATAATTTTATTACTACACACACGTGCAATACACGTGGTTACTTAACTAGGTATTGACGGAAAAGTTAACGTAGAGGGGGTTTCACCTATTATGGATTTTGAAAGGGGGTAATGCAAAATAGACATCTTTTTTGGGGGGTAAACACAAAATCCCCCATTAATCTATTCTAAATGCAATATTCATCAGTCCTTTTGATGTAAATTTTATTAGCATTAACAAGGGTGGTGAGTCTTTGCACATTGCATTGTGTAAAATGTGCTAAGAGTTTTACAAAAATTAAATGCATCGTTTGTTGTAAGCAATAACTGATTCAATATGTCGAATCATCCACCAGAGCCATAAATCACTTGAATGGTCCGCATTCTGCATGGATATATGTTCACTAACAACAATTTATTTCTTTGGAGAATGAGTTATTTACCATTCTCATTCTAAGTAAACTCATGTAATTACAAACAATCATAGTGAAGAACCATGGATGTAGATCACATTGATCGAACCATGTAAAAATTCCTTGTGTCAATTTATATTTCTAGTACTTATATTTGAGATTTAGATGATTAATAAGATTTAGATCTAGAAATTGTGAAGGGGTGTTAGTTGTGGGATTTCCTGCAACTACACCTGTGTTCCGCTGTGCTCGGGGTGCCAATTTTCCCTACTGGGTTACACGTACCATGTTATGTGAGGAAGAAGATGCCAGCACCATTAGATAAAAACACAATGGATATGTTTCTTCACCAATTTTTTTTGTTGAGAATTTCGATTCGGATTAAGCTAAATGATACTACCTCCGTCCCACTATTAGTTGACCTAGTAACACAATTTAAAAATGATTTATTTTTCAAACTATGCCACGGATATTTGTAAATTTTATATCATTGGAAAGAATTTTAAAACACCTACGTAACAAGTATAAACATGAATATCAAATTATATAAAATCAACTATTAATTAGACAAAATTAAAAAACAACTAGGTCATCTAATAGTGGGACGGAGGGAGTATTTCTGTGTGTTATATCAATAATAATAATGTCAAATTTTACTGAAACTGCTAATTGGCTGGCTTAAAAGACGGTCATATGCACAAAATAACAAGTTGCATTTCAAAAACCGGAAAAAACGCACTGGCGCTTTTACGAGGTACTACTTGAAAATTCTAAGATAGCTAAAAACAGATACATGACAAGAACATTTAGATCGCTTTAAGTAGAAAGGATATTTCTATGCATTCCCTTGATCCGTAATTCTTACAGCTCCTAGCTTGGCATTTTTTAGTTGTAACATTTCCTTCCATAATCTCCGATTTGGAGTGTGCCAAAATTCATACAAGGCAAGGAAAACTTAAAGCTCAGTTTTTGTTACTACCAAGCAAATTGATATTCCGTTAACAGCCATGAATAAGTCGTACGCTGTTACAAATATCACTCTTGTGTACGAATTTTATGACCCTTGGTCATTTAAATGTCAATTTGCTGAAAGTCAGTGCCATTTGTATGCTAGTTAATAGATCGTGCATGAGAACAAAAAACTACAAGTCATGCAAGTTGATCTTTACTTAATAAAAGGGTGGTATATGTATGCCAATGTTTTGAAACTATATCATTGTTGATAAATTATGCACAAATAAAAGTACGCATAACAAAATGACTCTCAAAGATATATAATTTGAAGACGAAACTAAAAATCCGACCAATTCAACTTTGGGAGTGAACTTGATCAAAACTAAGGGACCACTTTTTAATAAAATTAGGGTTTGATAGTATTGAAAACGATACCTTCGAAACACACCTGAACTTGAAGACTGCGCTAAAAGAAAGATGAAGAAAAATCTCAAACCAAACATCATCTGTTATATCCTTTTGATCAACTCTTTTAATGGATGAGGATGAAGATGAAGAAGAACCCATCAGCTTCATTTTCTTCATTGCGAAATGGGTTTGTATTTGCTGCGCAGAAAACTAAATTAGGGCACTGTGCACTTGTTATTAAAACTCGGGTTTTCGAATCGGTTTTAGAAGGATTTATGTCACTCACACCCGAATACTGAGCCCACCAGCACCGAAAAAGATTTTGTGAGAGAAACTGAGAAAGGTTTTGGAATCAGCGGCCAACACTATATGCTTTCCTCCGAGTAAATTGTCGTCTGGGTTTGACAAGAATTTGATTTTACTCAAATACACCCTTAAAACGTCAACACGAAGATAAGTAAAACCTCCGGAATCAAAAGTCTGTTCGGAATGGAAGATTTTGGTGCTTCACTTCCAGATCTTGTGAAAGGTAAAACCCTAATCTCTTTGTCCTTTTTTTCTTGAGTATTTTGGTTTAACTGTTTTGTTGGTGATTTTGTAGATTTGCGTACTCCGTCAAAGGTCAGTTTTTTTTCCCTCAAATTTTGCTAGTGTTATTGGTGATTTTTGGGTTTCTTTTCTTTCCCTTCAAAGTTCAAACTGTTGTTTTTATCGGTCATTTTTATGCATACACCAAATGTGAGAAAACATGTTGAGGCTTCGAGTGAGATTCAGGTATGTGGTGGTTGTTTTCTCTACTTTACATTGATTTTTAGGGTTTATGAATGTTTTTTTTTTTATTCGGTTTTTTATTTTATTTTATATATATATACAATTTTATTTTTATTTTGGCGAGGAGGTCTATACTTGAATGCCCTCATTACTAACATTCCAGCATTCCGTTGGTTAAGAGAGAATCACACCAAAATAGTCGTTCACCGCATAATTTTTCTGTGTGAAGCAGATCTTTCCGGATACATATGCTGTATGGACATGTAATCTGTGAATATCTTGATCCTTTTCTTCCTTGATAAACTCCCTTATGTAGAAGCATAAGCTGAGTAATAAACATTAATTGCTTTTTTCTATTAGTCCTACCAATCCGTATACTTTTGCTTTGTGCCATATGTGCAGGTCTTTGATTCTATCAATAATGGGTTTTGGGCATTTTGATTCCTTGAGTATAGGATTAACATGATGAGATAAAAACCAATTTTTTAGAGGAGATGGAAAAACTTGAAGACGACTACCAGGAGAAGTATGAATCACATTACAAGAAGGTATAATATCTAATATATGAGCACCTAATCCACAGAAATAAACATCTGTTTGGTTGGATTCTTATTAGACTCTGCCTTCATAATATTTAAGTTTTGTTAAAGAACTCTGAAAAAGTGGTGTGGGTTGCAGAGGTTTGATATTGTGAATGGAGTTACAAACGAGGCTGAGACTGAGAAAGAGCAAATAAAGATGCACATGATATAAATGACCTAAAAAGATTAACACATTATTAGGACTTTAAAAAAGAAATTAGAGGCGACCTAGGTGAAAAATAAGAAAAATAGTGTCGTTCACTGTTTTGATAATTAAAACCCTAATTCTTTCTCGGCTAATATACTCTCCTTCCTCCTATTTGCTCCATTTGTTTTTAAAGGAAGATGGGATGCAAAGAAAAGCGTGCGTGGAACAAATCATCTCCCATTTCAAAACTCGAAGATGATGTTATGTTCTAAATACTTGTTTGTGTATGTCGTTGAAAGATGTATTCAAACAAGAGTTAGTTTCATAAGTTGTTGAATGGAAATCAATAACTTCAAACTCATTCATGATTCTAGTATTTCCTTAGACGAATACCCAATGATTCCATCACCGAAAGGTATTCGGATCATTATGTATTCGTCGTCAATGGAAAGTATTGAGTGATGAAATTCTTAGGTATTCGTTTGTGGAAAGACTAGAATCATGAATGAATGTTGTCCATGGTTTGAAGTTATTGATTGCCATCCAACAACTTATGAATATTGGATTAGAAAGTATTGAAAGCCATAGTTTTGAAAATAACCCTTGTTTGAATACATCTTTCAATGACACACGAATAAGTATTTCGAACATAACATCATCTTCGAGTTTTTGAAATGGGAGATGATTTGTTGCACGCTCGCTTTTTTCTGCATCTCATCTTCCTTTCAAAACAAATCGATCAAAGAGGAGGAAGGAGAGTGTATTAGCCGAAATGGCACTATTTTTCTTATTTTTCACTTAGGACGCCTCTAAATTATTCTTTTAAATCCTATTAATGTGTTAATCTTTTTAGGTCATTTATGTGCCGTTTTAGGTCAGTGACTAGCCCTTTCTGAAATATAGATTACCCAAAGGGATGAAGGTCCACTCAAGCATCTGATAGATGTCAAGTGGTCCAGAACTGGCACAGCCAAGGTGTTCAAGCTCGGTTTCTATTTTGATGACGACAATCCTTATTTCCATAATGCTGTCCTCACAAAGATTTATCACATGAAAAAAGCTCATCGCATGTTTGATGAACTAATTTTGGAAAAAATAGAAGTGTAAGCTTCTGATAACACCCTTTTACTACAATGTTTACCTCAATAATTTTGCTTATTCTTTTCTTACTCACTTCGAGATTGTGCCTATGTAGGACTAAAATCGAATGGAAATATGCGAAGAATTTTACAGGGAAACAGGTAGGGAAGAAGCTAATTCATCGATCAAATTACTGGGTATCAAATGACTATACTATGAATATCCATATCAATAAAAGTTTCTACTTCCCTAATCCCTGACGATGATAACGATTTTGAAGAAACAGTAAGTTATTACTTCAGTTAGGAAAATTGAGAAATGTGTTGTTTTACTGCTGCTATATATATATATATATATATATATATATTAAATTTGATTGGACTCGTGAACAGGTTGAAAACTTCAGAATGAATTTGATCAAGACTACCTTGTTGGGTAATTTGATTTCTTTCATTGTATATAGTTGCAGATTTTCTTGAAGGCTTATGTTTAAAATTTGTTCTTTTCTTTTTGAAGTTGAATTTCCTTCAAATTCTTTATAGCACCTTCAAGATGATCAATAACATAAGACTGACATGCAGATAAATCATCTAATAGGTGTAGTAGCCACATTGTAAACATTTTGGTCACAATGAAGTTTTTGGATTGAGCTGTAGATTTGAGCCACGTTATCAGATTAGGGGTTATTATGATAAATGTTGAGATTATTAGTCCCACATTGTATGAGTTATCTAAGATCCTGCGGTTTATAATTACGTAGGGCCACTTCACTCATTGCCAATTGGTTTTGAGTTGGATGCCCGTATTCTAACAATAAATTATGGGTCACTTACCAAATTAATAATAATCACAAACCGGGAATTTGGAATTTGTGTATTTGTGGGTAATTAGCACGTTGGAAAGAATATATTTTTATATAAATTTTACTACATTCATTAATTCAAATTATTTAAAATTTGATTTTCCGTCAGGTATGTGGACTTTGAATTGTAGTTAAAAAATTATACAAGAACAAAAAAAATCAAAGAGCCTCGCATGCTGATCACTAGGTCGATTAAAAAATTGTAAATCACATAACCTGAATTTATTATTTGTGTATTGTTTAATCACAAAATTGGTTAAAAAGACCAAAATTAATAATTCTTAGGTGAAAAAGACATTTAAATTTTGATACTGTTTAAATGGACAAAAATATATAAATAGTCAGGATATAACCTGTTTCATCCTACCCATTTTAAAATTCTTTTTCTTATTTTTAATTTACATCAGGATGCATCCAGTTTAATCCTCGATAATTTTTAAGTTTAAGCCAGGATGAATCCAGTTTCATCCTTGCAATTTTTTTTGTGTCCATTTCACCCATAATAATTTTTACTCGTCCATTTGAACCATGTTTTAAATATTTTTGGACAAATGACCCATTTTCCGTTGTTTAATAAGTTGTGAGTTGGAACGAATATTACTCTTGCATGCTGATCAGTGATCTCTACCGTTAGATGCATTGCAACATGATTTTAGAGGAAGAAGATAACTTTTAAATTTGAAATAATAGAGGAAACTAAAATACTGGCTACTTGAGCTTTGGGAGTTATCTCAATCATATCCAAAAGAGTGTCCAGTGAATAGAATAAGATTTATCCGGAAAGAAACCAGTAAAAAACATCTCACTGCCAGATGGATTTTCTTCCTATTGATTATTATGTATTTTACGGTTATTATAGGTGCACTTTGATTTATAAGAAACAAAAAAATTATCAAGAACCTATTTTAAAATTATTTTGTTTGCGAGTTTTGACAATCCTTTTTGTACCTTAATCCAATCAACCTCGTACCCAAAGTTGATATTAAACGAACCAAAATCCATCACAAACTCAAAATATATAGAACCGCACAATGATCATAAATACAAAAAAGAATGGGGTTTTGAGCTTGGACGGTCGGATAACATTTTGAGAGATAAACATTGCATCCGTCTATCCCAGTCTCACCTGAGCTAAAGACATCTAACGGATGTAAGAGTTGTAACATATATTCATCATGAATATACTTTGAGTGGTTCCCTCCTCATAATTAGAATCATAAATAAAAATTAAATTAAGTGTGATTTTTTTTTAAAAACCATTAGCTTTAATTTTCTCATTGTTTACATTATATTCTTCATCTACAAATAAATAAATATTTTAATGAATTAACAGATACAACACCAAAAATCTTCAAAATCAAGAGTCACAAATTTCAATTAAATCCACGAAATTAAATGAAAACTAAGTTATTTTCCAGTCATTGATCAAAGCACAAAATCGTTAATATGAAGACGTTTAGAGAAAGAATCGCAACCACCATTTACGATTCCTATGAATTTTCCTCTTCAGTTGATAAACATGTGCAAAGAATCATCTGAGTTGTTCATGTTCCTCAGCCACGTCTGATACATAAAACCGTTGAATCGCTTTTTCAAAATTTTCAGTTGACATGAGATGGAAAATCAAGAGTGGATTAAAAACCCAGTCAGTTGATATATAATCTACATCACTTAGGAATTTGAACGGTTTTATTAACTTATGTCAAGTAAAAATCAAAGTTGTAGTGGGGATCTACGAAAAAAATTGCCGGGAGTTGTTAGTTTCGGGAAAATGGGTAATTTTTGGGTAAGCGACATAAAGGCTCAAGCAAAATTTGGACTGAAATATCAGATTATTCATTTATATTAATAGCTTCTACAAAGGACAAATACCAACCTTTTTTCACTCTAATTTTGATATTTTAATTTTGGAATGATAGGGACGCAGATGTAAGAATAATATCATGCACATGTACATATCATTTGTGTTAATCCCAAAAAATTACTAAGAACTAATAAAAAAATATGTTGGACTCGGCCTATCTAGAAGATACATATTAGAGGCCAACTATATTGCCGCTAGAGGCAACAATTAAATACCACGTTACCCATTTTCTCTTTTTTGATAAATATTATTAGAACACGATAATATAGGTGATTTCGGTTGTGTTTAGGGTTCACCATGTTAGTATATAATGTTGCAATAAGTGCGGTTATGGCACGGGTTATCTCTAGAATTTTATTGATGTATATGGATAATTTTATTATGTTTGCGTAGACATTATTTTGGCTTGAAACAAAACAGAAAACTCTCTCAGAATTGAATGATTAAAAGACTGGAAAATAAATTACATCTACCATAAATGATCGTTACGACACGTGGTTTCTTTCAGCATAATGGTCTGAATACAACACAAAACAATATCAAAGACCACCAATCTTTGGGGATCGATTAAAAAAATTATTATTTTAGGGAAAAATAAAATAATTTACTTGGCATTTGTATCTGAAATCATTACTTTAATCAATCAATTACAAGTATAACTGAATTTATAATTATTTGGATGATAAATATCTTAGATTTTCATAGCTATAAATTCTCATGAGTCAAATAAGGCTTACCATAGTTTATAGTATTATTATGTGAAAAAATTATTTCGACTCATGCCGTGCAGTTATGGCACGGATTATTTCTAGTTTATAAACAAATAGTGAGACTAATCTAAGGTGGGGAGCACACCATTTTTTATCTCAACTTAGTGGAAAGCAACGAGATGCATATATTGGTCGACTCATTAGGCTAACGTTGGATCAATTAGTAACATTTGGGTCACTCTTGGACATAAATTTTATGACGGTCGGCCATTTAAATTTCTGTTTGTCGCGTGCATCTGCATTTTGTATGCTAGTTAATAAATTGTGCATGATAACAATAAACAAGGGGAGTCTTGGATGTTGATCTGTACCTACAAAAGGTGGTATGTGCATTTCAACGATTTGAATTAGATCATTGTTCATGGATAAGATAAAATATATGCATTCCCAAACGAGTCTGAAGGTTAGGATGAAAGATAATGCGATGATTGAAATGATGGAGGAAACTAAAAGGTCGACTACTAGTGCTTGAGTCTTCGGAATAATCTCTATCTAAAAGAGGATGAGTAGCCAAAAGGGGATAAATGGACAAAAGTGGATTATATAATCCTTGGGCTCACATAATTTTGTATACATTAGCACTCTAATAGAATACTCAAAAATTATTTCAGCAATCGACCTAATTTCAGTAACTTTTATTTTTTCACATGATTTAGAATCTACGACTACCAGCTTAATCCAAAATTTGTATCTCAAATTTTACTACGTGATCCAACATCAGCTACCTTTCTTTTTTTCTTTTTTTTTTTTTTATGAAAGGAGAAGATTTATATTAATTAAGAAACAGAAACAATTAACATTAGGATAACTAAAATCTGAAAAACGATGAAAATTGTTGCTGATCCTTTTGGATTACATCCTAACTGAGCTGGGAAGTTGCTCCGCTAGTACAACCTCTATTCAAACCAACTAAATCGATAACAGAGCTTCCCCTTGTGGGACTATTTCTTTATATAATGTGGATAAAATTAATTTTCATAATGCATTCTGATGAGATTTTTTAATTTGTTACATATATGGAAGCTGTCGTAGAAAAACTGTCACTAAGCTGAGAACATGCGACAGTTCTTAAGAGAGAGTGTAGTCGGTTGTTCTTCATCTTCTTCTTCCTATAGATGCAGAAGTAACCAAATTAGTTAGGTGTAAATTTTGACAAAAGTATTATCAACCCATCGTTAGGATGACGCCGTTATTAATGAACGGTTAAATACTTGATGTAAACAAAGTGTGACCCAAATTCTATTTAACCAATAGAGTTATGCCAAGTATCCTCACCATAACTTTTGCATTAGAAAATGCCTATTTCGGCCAATAGGAAGCGAGGATTTCATCATCGTTCAACGTGAGAGCATATTTTGTCAAGGCCTTTAAAAGTGAAGATACTATATTTGTTTTTTATTCAATATAAAGGTTAATTTCTATCGACTTCTATGCATTGGTGAACCCCACTAATATTGGTGATTGTTTTTTCCTATATCTCTACCATTACAGAGGCGAATATCTATCATAATAGAGGAAAATAGATAGCACCAGCCTGGTGCTATTTTTGACCCCAACCTCTATTTAATGTGCGAATTGTCCAAGTTACCCTTGACTAAATCTAAAAATTACAATCTTCATCCCATTGATCCGGAGAGATATCGGTGTGCGAAATTTCTTCATAACCTTCTTCTGACACTCTATCACTCTATCATATTGGACGGTTCCGTTATGGTAAACTATGCTTGGAAAGAACAAGAAAAACAAACAGAAAATGGGTCATTTGTCCAAAAAAATTTAAAACATGGTTCAAATGGACCAGTAAAAATTATTATGGGTGAAATGGACACAAAAAAAAATAGCAAGGATGAAACTGGATTCATCCTGACTTAAACTTAAAAAATAGTAAGGATGAAACTGGATGCATCCTGATATAAATTAAAAAAAAAAAATTAAAAATAAGAAAAAGTATTTGAAAATGGGTAGGATGAAATTGTTTACATCCCGGCTATATTTACATTTTTGTCCATTTAAACATTATCAAAATTTAAATGTCCCTTTCACCCAGGAATTGTTGATTTTGGTCTTTTTAACCAATTTTATGAAAAACAAAAGATTTAGTGGGTTAGAAACAAGGGGCGATTTCCCCTTGGCAGGAAAATTATTTCGGGCGCCTTCTACGTAAGCTAATGTTGTTAGATACATTAAGGTACACAACACATTTTGCAGTTCAATGTAGATCATGGGTCACTCAACAAATCATTGGTAACATGACAAGTACTTGCATTTTGTATACGGAACAATAAATTGTGTGGAAAGTCGAGTACTACTGTTGTTGTCATTTTTGATTGATAAACATAAATCAAGGTTTTTTTATTTTATTTTGACATGGTAAGTTGGATTAAAAAGACCCAAACCAAACAACAAGAACGAAAACCACATAGTCTTATAAGAACTTTTCCCGCCTTGTCAGCCGCTAAGGTTTATCAAAATCATGAAAAAACTCATTTATTCAACTGCATAAATTTCTCATGAATGCTGAGCAGAAGCCAATATTGAATACCATGACACTCCGTCATTTAAAATTCATTATGTCCGAGGCATGTTTTAATTAATGGTGTGTGGAAAAGAGCATTGCATGCTGATATACCTATAAAATGAAAAAGGTTTTGTATCATTTACTTAACAAATGGTAGTATATGCAAAACAAATTTTATCATTGTCGATAGATTATAGTGTGCATATTTTTTTTGGGGAAATGAGTCTGACGGCCAGGATGAAAGTTATCTTAAATTGAAATGATGGAGGAAACTGAAAAACATTGTTCGTCCAAATGTAACTCTCCGAGTAATACATATGCTCGAAGAAAAAGTGAGCAAGCAGACTATGAATCTATAGGGAAACAAATTAGTTAGACTATGACATACCAGATAACAAGGGTCTACGCCTCAAGGGTATTTAGGTCTTAATATTATTTTGGGATTATTATTTTTAAAGTAAAAAATACTGCAATTGTTAGCCTAACCGGTTACTTTATATTCATATAGTTTCAAACTTCTTTTGATGTGATTTTTTTTTTTTTTGTTGTTGTTTTTAATCGTTTGGCTTCCTTTTGGGAGTACTTTGAAGCAAGTTGGTGTTTTAAGTCAAGACCAAATGTTTGTGACTAGAAAGGTTGGTATGTGTTTATACCCAAAATAAATTCCGGGCACAAAACACGATAAATAGATGATTTGGTGTGTATTTTGGGTTATGAGACGAATTGAAGAACAAATGAAGAGACACAGGTTTAACGTGGTTTGACATGGTTTGCCTACGTCCACGGATGAATCCCCTTGGGGAGAAATATTTTTATTGATAATAAAATTACATTGTGTTTTTCTCTCTCTCCTCGCTCTCCCCCTTCATGATTTCTGCCCCTACATATTTATACAGTTCAATCATCTAATTTCGATATAACTTAAATGGCATTCATTGCTCATTCATACCTCCATCTTCAATTATGTATGAAACTGCTGGAATTAATACTGCATGTTCAATTATGCATGAAACTGGTCATTCATGCCTCCATCTTCAATTATGCATGAAACTGTTGGAATTAACTCTGCATGCCTCCATCTTCAATTCTGCATGAAACTGCTGGAATTAACTCTGCATGCCTCCATCTTCAATTATGCATGAAACTATTTGCATGATTCTTTGAATAAATTATGCATGAATAATGGCTTGCAGTATGGGTGGATGCTGGCTGGCAGCACAGCTGACAGCATGGGTAGAGACTGGCTAGCAGCACATTTGTGCTATGTGTTTAATAGTGACTGATTATTTGACATTCGGCGTGTATAAACAAACAATATCTTCTTTTCTTTTGAAATTTATACATATGTAACATCATTTTCTAATTTTTAGTGCCGAAATACTTGACTTTGCTGTATAAATGCATGATTATATATATAAATAATATAAAATATGTATATACGTGTCCGCGTCCTCGTTTTTTGAAAATTTTGTAGTGTCCGCGTCAGCATCGTGTCGTGTCCGTGTTTACGCGTCCGCGTCTGTGCAACCCATGTTAGTGATACAATATCGAGAGACCGTTGTCCTTGTCTGAAATGGGGCCGCCTGATGTGAATTTTAAAGTTGTTTGTAAAGTGGTAGTAAGATGTCGTTCCTCTCAGACTTGTAAAGACTCGATTTAAGAAAATACTAAAAACAAAGAAAATTTATACACAAGTTTGTCACGATATCGAGAGAACTGGGACTTCGGATTCCACCATAAAGTTCATTCATGTGGTTCAACTATTAATTCTAGACAATTATAGCTTATAAGATATTGACTCTTTCTTTGCCAAAAAAATAGATTTTATAAAGTATTAGATGTAAATCATAAGCATGATGCATCAAAAGTTCTTAGACTAAGCATACACCATCAGACAAAATCACAAATAATCAAGAAAAATCATAAATCAATTTAGAATAGTGCAAAAGTCATAAAAGAATTAATTAGAATTACCACATGCGTAAAGAATGGCTTCCTCTGTCATCCCGTTGTTGGGGTTTAGCTCCTCATGTTATTCACGTGCTCAAAATAATTGTTCATAGCTCAAATAGGTGAAAAACAAGAGTAAACTAATAAAGGCACAGTTTGCAACGCTTCACTGGCGTTACAAACAGCTGTTACAATAGGTGCGAATCAGTTATAGATAAATAAGTCTCGCTTTATAACGATATTACTGTTCATTGTTGAACAAATGATAGCTTTCTCGCGACCTATTCCTCGTAAGCGCCAATGTTCTTGACCCTTCTTCTTCTCCAAGCAGATATACACCAGCAGAGAAAATTCTCGCAACCTCCGGGTTCTTCCTCTCGCAACCTCCCTTAGGTCCCCAAAGTCTCGACTGCACCCTCTAAAACTCTCGTACACCCTTTATATAGCCAACAGTCCAATCCGATCTCAAGAATCTCTCGGTTATTATTTTTTTCTCTCCCGCAAGTCACGGTATTTTTCTTTCCTCTTTTCTTCTTATACGTATCTCTCGCTTTGCTTAAAACTCATCCAAAAGATAGAAACAAATCTTTGCGATTCCATCATGCTTATCTCAATCCACGTAACTTCCATAATTATCAAACCAAGAGACGCGTAACCTTCCTCACCGCCCGTTTTACTCTAACTCGAAGATATCTATTTTTTTTTACGTAAAAAAATCAGTATCAGCCCTGTTTTATTGTACCAAGCCCATGCAATCCATATCCAGCAAGAAAATCCGACAAAAATTCTTCCAAATCAGTTAACAGAGACCCGAGAAAAACTATCTTTCCTGTTTCCTTCAAACTCGGTGATGCAGCCCAGTTCGATCAATTCTAATGACCATACCATGCCTGTTTAGGTCTAACAGGTCTATCCCTAAGATATCAGAGATTGAGTCTCTCTCCATCACGCTTAAAAATCCAACCCTAATCTGCTTCTCAACTGTAACAATTTTTCCCGCCTTTTTGCATTTGAATTGTTGAAGATGGGTTGCCCCTTAACCAGAGTAAGGGTGCCTTTAGCAGACGCCTTTTGGGATGCCCTGGGGTGCAAATAACAAGTGTGTACCCCTTAGTAATTGAGGTGCCCCTTATCCATTTGAGGTGTGCGAATAGTAATTTTCTCCCACGAGCGCAAAAACCACTTTTCGAGCCAATTTCTCCGCTTAAGTGTATTTCTCCAAAAACACCTACAAAGACACAAAAATCCATAATAAATACAAAATCGAGCACTAACAAAATATACAATTGAGATTAAATCAGACACAAAAATGTGTCTATCACCGCCTCAGTGTAAGCTGACGGTGGATCACTTAAAAAAAATTGGGTCGCAATGCAATTTTTGAATCAAGTTGTAGATTTTGAATCACCTGACCAGGTAGTTGACAAATTAGAAGTCAAATGATAGGAATTTTGGATTTGTATGAACTTTCATTTAAAATTCAATTTGTCGTAGTTATTTGCAATTTATGTTGCTAGTTAATAAATCAGAAAATGAGTCATTTGTCCAAATATTTTTAAAACCTGGTTCAAATGGACGAGTAAAAATTAGTATGAGTGAAATTGACAAAAAAAAAATAGTAAGGATGAAACTGGATACATCTTGACTTAATCTTAAAAAATAGCAAGGATGAAACTGGATGCATCCTGATGTAAATTAAAAATAAGAAAAAGTATTTGAAAATGGGTAGGATGAAATTGTTTACATCCTGGCTATTTTTATATTTTTGTCCATTTAAACAATATCAAAATCTAGATGTCCTTTTCAACCGGGATTTGATTATTTTGATATTTTTAACCAATTTTGTGTTAATAAATAGTGTGTGAGAAGAAAAAAATCATCAGTCTTTCGTGTTGATATCTTCCTATAAAAAGGTGGTGTTTGTATGTGACAAATTGCCAATATTTTAGTTTATAGTCGATAAATCGAGCATAACTAATACTCCCTCCGTTCCATTTTAGATGATATTCTAGGGTTATATATTTGTTCCACAATATTTGAAAGTTTTCATATTTTTCCACAAAACTACCAATTACACCCTCACATTTTGTCTTGGAACTATAAGTTTTGTTTTTAAATACACTAATAGCAATTAATGTTTGAAGACTTTCCTCAAGGGTATAGATGGAAAATCTTCATATCTCTCTCCATTTCTTAATCTGCGTGAAAACTCCAAAAACATCATTTAAAGTGGAACGGAGGGAGTAAAATATATGTATTACAATATGATTCACAAGGCCAGGATGAAAGATATTTGAAGACCGTAGTGATGGAGGAAACTAAAAAGCCAACAACTTGGGTCATGACAGTTATCTCCCCGAGAGCTTTTGGAAAGCAGTAAAGGAACATCCGTTGGTTTCCACAATAAGGATTTAAGGATTTTTTTTTTTTTGGTCGGTAAAGAAAAGTTTTGTATTAATGAAATAGTAAGTACAAGGTACATACTCCCAATTAAGATATGATTCTTACATTATACATGTAAGAAACCCTCACACCAAAGAATTACATTTACCCACGTCTAAAAAAAAAGTTTAGACAACAGTTAAGAAACGCCATATCCCACAAAGTGGATGAAAGCCCTAAAAGAAGTGGAAAACTCTAGGCCCAAGGAAAACCCCAATTGAAAACCCTAACTGGAAACCCCAACCGCAGTACCGCACCATGACTTAACCAAAAGATATGCATTGCAGAAGGATCTTGTATGAAAGATATTGTGATGATTGAAATGTTGGAGGAAACTAAAAAGCTGACTACTTGGATAGTTATCTCAATCAAAACCAAGGGAGGTTTTGGTGAGTAAGGAACATCTAAAGCTTCTTTAAATGGTCACGGTAGATAACCCAAGGCCAGCTTATAAATAGAAGAAGATTTTATAAATTGGAAAGTGAATTATAAAAATCAATTTATATTAGTGTTCTTTTACTATTTGATTTCTTATATTTTGTGTTTATTAAATTAGAAAGAAAATGGAAGGAGTTGCAGGCAATCTTGAAAAGGTTTCAAATGGTTGGTGATGTTTATCTTAAGAATTGTGTTTTACCATCTTCTTAAAGTGCCACTTCTTCAATCTTGTGTAAAAGCTTGCTGCTATCTTTTTTTTTTTCAATTCCATTACTTACAATGGAAGAAGTTGCACGAAAACATGATCTGGTTTAATTGGTTGTTGATGTTTGTGGTGTTTGATTAACCTTTTTGACAGTTGGGGTTTTTTCTTATGAGGTTTCATTACAATTGAACCTTTGGGCTTATTATTCATTACAATTGGATTAATGAAATGAGGAAGAATGTGTTTGCACTTTGCAAGTTGTCCGATTTCATTACAATAGGAGCAAGTTCCCCATCTTTAGTTACATTTTGCCGCAGTTTGCCAACAATTGGGTTGGTTACGGCTATTTTTTCCAAAATAAGAATCGGATTTGCAAAGTTTTGTTTGCTTTTTGTATCTTAATCCAAATCCTTTGCACCTAAAATGGCATTTAACCAAAACCTGCACCTAATTCCATTACAAACTCAAAATACATAGAACTTGAGAAAGGTTTTAAAAAGGTTATAAACAAATTCTGAGACTAAATAAAGACCAGACGACTTCGATTTTTCGAACTACATCATTTAAAATGCAATTATGGTGGGCATGTACAATTAGTATGCTAGTTAATAAGTTGTATGTGACCAAAAACCAACAAGTCTTGCATTCTGATCTCCTCCTATAAAAGGTGGTATATGCATGTGAATGTTTTGAATTATATCATTTTCCATAAATCATACACGCCAGAATCTATGGTTAAAAATGACACGGGAGTTGGGATGAGGGATAGTTTGAAGATTGACATGATGGAGGAAACTAAAGAAACAGAATCTGTTTGTTTAGTTGTTGCAATCACACTGCTTAACTTCTTAAAATGTTCCCTAGTTTACTAGAGTTTTACCGAGGAAACAGAACATCCTTGGCTTTCTTTAACGATCCCAACAACAATGTGAATTCTTAATGAATAAAACAAAATGCCCTAAAGATTCCAAAATCTGTTCAATTTCTAAGTGTTTCACCTTATACTTGTTCATTAAATTATCTTACGAAATCGACAATAAACTTTGTTCTAATAATTTTAAATTTACCAAAAATCGGTTTGGGCAAAGATTTCTTTGCAGTGTGGCAATCATTTTCGGTTTTAATCCAAAGCTTTATCACTATCACACATAAGAAACATGATATATTGGTCACCAACCAAAACTGGCACCTAAATCTATCGCAAATTCAAGTCTTCAAGACTATCGCATAAAACTGGAAAACGATTACAAAAAAGGTTATGAACAAAGAGTGAAGCTAACCGAAGACCTAAGAGTATTTCGAGAAAGAAAAACTGTGTTGAGTTTCCACTGCATCTGAAAGAATAGTGCGTCTATGTGCACCCTTGCTAAACAGGGGTACACATTCCTCCTCTTCCTATTAGTTGTCCATTTAACCCTGGTGTATATTTTTTTATATTTATTTGACCATCATAAATGGATATCCGCAGAGGGATTTAGGTACCCAAATAACAATGTACAATTACCCTAATTATTAATTTGTTTCTCCCTCTCCTTTTACCTTCTTTCTTTCTTTCTTTTTTCCCGACCAACACTTCTTTCATATTTTTCTTCTAATTCGATGGTATTTCAGGAATAATTACAACATTTATTACTAGAGTTTAATCAATATGAATCTGCCTTAATTTAGAAATCCAAGGTAAAAAAAAACACAATTAATGCTATATTATCCTATTCATGGGTGCATAGGATAACAGAATACATCATCTTTTTCTGGAAGGTTTTCAATTCCATCTTGCAACTACTCCCTCTCATATTCCCACTTTTCAGTTCTGGATATGTTTACCAAACATCTTACTAATCATGGATATCTTTGTCCATGATAGACTACACACGAAACCTTTTTAATAAATTATGTGATTCAAGATTCTACTGGTACTAATCAGACTTGGAGACATAAATCAGAGAAGAGAAAAGAGAGGTGTTAAGAATTTTTGAGGCATAAATGATATTTTCGGTTGTGTGCCTTATTTTTTGGTACTCTAATTAGCTGTTTATGATATTCAAAATCTCCCCCCTTTTAATTGCAACATGGGATTGCAAAACTTAATTAAATATAACCATTGGATCTTCAAACTTTAAAATTCCACCGTTAGATTTCACAAATAGAATTCCGTGTGAACTATTGTTATTGTCCGTTAGATCATTAGACTTCCTCTTTCTTATCATCCATTAGATTTTAAAGAAGTGGTATAAAGATTGTTTACAGGGACATAAAAGTAAATGCACTTTTTATATATTTAAAAATTTCATATCTTTTAAATTACATGTCGGATTTTTGTAAATTTTATATATTTGGAAAGCCTTTTAAATTAGCTACGCAATGAGCACAAATAATGATATCAAATTTTTGTTTTTCAATTTTTTTTATATGTCTCCAAATCTTATATGTTTTCTCCTTAAAAATTAGACTTAGATTAAAATTAGACATAACTTAGAAAAAATTAAAAAATCTATCAAGAAAAAAACAAAACAAATGATTAATTCTTAAGTACAAACAACGACTAATTTTCAAATAAAAAAATTTGGTGTCGAATTATCACAAAATTATTTGGAAAGCAGAAAAATAGTATCGTCGACGTGCAACGCACGTGCTCACTGCTCTAATTAGTTGTTTATGATATTCAAAATAATTAATAAAGTAAATAACCCGGGTTAGAAAATTAGCTAATAGGAAGGGGAGGAATGTGCATTGCAGGTTAGCAAGGGTGCACATAGACGCACTCCTAAAAGAATGATGCAAGCAAAACTAGCACATGACCTCGCTACAAACTCAAAAATATAGATCCTATTAAGGGACCTCTAGATCGACAAACCACAAAGACAAAGGTACGAAGAGGTATTTATTGACGTATTTATTGACGTGGCATATACTATCCTAGAGACCTGCCAATAAGTAATGCATAAATAACTGATAAGTATTTACCGAAATATACATTTCTAATCTGAAAGAAGTCAAAAACCTCCGCTAATTGCTCCGATTCATAATTATTCAGGAAAGCTTCGGATATTTCTTTTGCTACTCGCCAGAAGTGACTGTTGATTTGATTGATATAACTGCCATTGACCTTGTAGTCGGCTTCTTAGTTTTCTCCATCATTTCAATCTTTTGATTATCCTTCATCCTCACCTTAAAAATCATTTTGTAATGGATATATCTTTTAGTTGTGTACAATTTGTCGACTACATATCAAAATATTGGCAATTTGGCACATACAAACCCCACCTATTTATACGAAGAGATCAATATGCAAGGCCGATAGTTTTTCGTCCTCACACATAATTTATTAATTAGCACCATAAATTGCATGTACCTGGGACATATGTTGAATTTTAAATGACAAAGTTTCATACGTGAGTGATATTCATACCCATATACAAATTCATAACCGGCATACAGATCACAAATTCCCATTAAGTGACTCAAAATCTATTGCGACATCCAAAAATTGTATTGTGATCCAAATTTTACTAAGGGATACAACATCAGCTGACACTGAGGCGGCCTCATTTCGGAAAAGGACAATGGTTTGTTGATGCCAGTAACACCTTATTCATTCGGTTTAAGCTCGGGAACTGAATCTGACTCTCAGCACCTAAAGTTGAAGCATTTGTTTTCTTCTAAGTTTCTGGTTCGAGGTTGGTATACGAGTTAGGTGCCAGATTTGCCAGCCTCAATTCTGTTTCTTTGTTCTAAATAAGATTCTGGTACATTGTGTTGTCACCTCATATTTGATTTAGCAGCACCAATTTCGCTTATGTTGTTTTAAATAAAATTCTGGGTCAATAAGATATAGAGATGATTTCCTGACCAAACCCATGTTTCAAAAATCTTAGCTTTTCCAAAACGAAATTTATTGCCGGTCACAATTGACAAAGTTATTCAAAGAGTAGCATTTCCGCAACCATGCCTCCCAAATTGGGGCATTTTGGCTTTTTTCCCATGGGTAATTTGTATGCTAGTTTATAAACTGTGGATGAGAACGAATAAACTAACGTTGCATGCTGATCACTACCTATAAAAGGCGGTATGAGTTACATTATTGTTGGTAAATCATACACAACTAAAGTAATATGCATTACAAAATTATGTTAGTGGTTTGGATGAAAGATAATTTGAAGATTGAAATAATGGAGGAAACCAAAAGGCCGACTAATTAAATCATGAAAGATATATCAATCAAAATGGCGTGGTGAGTTATTGATGAAAGGAAACATCTATGGTTTTTTATTGGAGAAATCTGAAGATAACAACAAGTATTGTCAATACGTAAGCTATACAAGATGTGCATATTGTACATCGGACGAAGAAGATGTTGTAAAAAAGGGAAATCAAAGAAACCATCTATCTAGTTATTATTAATATATATATATATATATATATATATATGTTCATTAGATTATCCATCAAATTCAGCAACAAACTTTGTTTCAATGAAGTATAATTATCAAAAATCGATGTTAGCATAGATTATGTTTATAGTTTGGTAATCATTTTGGTGTCTTAATTCAACTAAAGCTTTATCGCTGCCACTCCTAAGATACACTCTTTAACACCCTAAATTTACGAGGAAACCAGAACTGGAACCTAAATCTATTACAAACTCAGAGTATATAGAATTGAGAAATGATTTCAAAAAGCTTATAAATCATTAACAATTAAGTCGCTCTGAGTAACTTCTCAGATACAAGAAGATGGATTTTAGGAAACAACGGAGTGTTCTCAGTTAAGTCGCTCTATTCTCAGTTAATTAAGTCAGATGGAGTGGATGATTTTCCTTATAAATTTGTTTGGAACAGTAAAATCCCACCAAAAGTTTGCTTCTTAGTTTGGTGTGCCGTGCACGGAAAGCTCAACACTATAGACATGCTTTTGCATAAAGGAATGGATCTAGATAATGTCTGCATAATGTGTGGAAACTCGTAGAATCTGCAAATCATCTTCTTCTCCATTGCAAGGTGGCTTACAATTTGTGGTTTAACTTGATTCCATCTCGGTTGAGCCGGGTAACACCACATTCCCGTATGATATAGCACATGCTTGGCAACATGTTTACAAACCTTTAAATTTCATCTCTTGGAACATGATTCCGGCAGCAATAGTTTGGGTTGTTTGGGCGGAAAGAAATGCGCGCACTTTTGAAGAGAAGCACTTGTTTAAAACTGATTTGGATTTAATCATTGAAGCCAAATCTTTAGTAACCGCCGGGCTTGACTTTTGGACATCATAATATGTCTGTAGGTGACAACTGGGATGCGAATTTTTTCTAAGTAATGTAGTTTTTACTGTTTTCCTTTGCTACTCCTTGTAGCTTGTACATTCTTCTCCTATTAATAATATCTCTCACTTCTTATAAAAAAAGAAAAATTAACAATTAGTTCTTGCATAATTAATATATAATGCTAATACATACATGTAGATAAGTCAGATATCAGAAGTTAACATGTTTTATGACGCCATCTTCTTTCCTGATGGCTCATCCTCATAGTCCCCGCCATAATCACCACCTTCAGATAAATACAAGTGCTGATAAATGGCTTGTAGGCTTTTACAGATACTTGCGGCTGCGGCCTTCTTTTCTACGCACCAATGCTATGTGGTATCACCAGCATTGGATTGTGTCGGGAGTTCTGATATAGGTGTAAACCATGCTTGGTCAAAAGTAAAAATATACTTAGCAGGACATCAGCCAGAGTAAATTCTCCTCAAGTGGCCTGTAATGAGGTCGCCTCAGTATACGCCGTTGGGTGCAATAATCAAAAACAAGGAAAAAAACAAATAAGCAAAAGTTATTGATACTTAGCTCCTTTATAGTGGAAGTGATTGATTTGACGAAACGGTCGAGCTCCCCAAATCTCCGCAACAGTAACAAGGCAAAACTTTTGAAAAACAGAGTGAGTCACGTGTTCAACACGTTGCCCTTAAGACATTAGCGCCCGGCTACACTCAAGAGTGATGCTATAGCCCTCACAGACGGATATCTCCAGGATAAAACACCCTACTACACCTACTACTAGCATATGTAGTAGATGCTCAACTTGAGCTTGGCAACTCCGAAAAAACCGTTAAGGAAAATCGCGAACGCTTAAGAAATGCTATAAAATATTTCCCTTAGGGGTCCCTCTAAAATATGGAGCAACCCCTTTCCCATTGATTTTACAAAATTAGTGAATTTCTTTATATAATGGAATAATACAACTTAAAAAGATGAAATCCTCGATGTGGGACTAAAAAGCTTATATAGTCTCCTAAAACAAATAAAAAATGGAAACTCCACGATGTGGGACTAATAAGTTTCATTCACAAACAAAATAATAAATTAATTTTATTTAGTTAAAAACCTTAAAATAATAATTAATACATATTAATTGTTTCCAACATACGCTAGTGTTGGATTATTTGGTAAATTTTAGAACACATTACAGATGTTGGATTGTGTTGTAATGGAGAATTACGAGTCCTTAACACATTATAATTCACATAGTAGGTATGTGCAATTCGTATGCCGCTAGTAAATTGAATGCTGAGGAAGAATGCCGGAGCGTGAAACCAATCTTGAATATAAATTCCAAGACAATTCCTCTTTTGAAAATCAATTTATGTGGGTACTTGCAATTTGTATTTCAGCTGATAATTGTGTGAGAACAAAAATTAACAAGTCCTTCATGCGTCCTGCATGCTGATCTACCTATAAATTGGAAAAGGTATTACATAGTAGAGTTAGGTATTTGTAAAAGGTGGTCTATGTATGCAAATGTTTTGATCTCATATCATTGTTGATGAAAATGAGTCTCAATGTCAGGATGAAACTTCATTTGAATATTGAAATGAGGGAGGGAACTGGAAATTAACATCAAGGCAAACTTATTTTGTTGGCGACCAATATAATACATAAAAGAAAATTACTATTAAAGTCTTCCAAAGAGATTGTGAAAACTACAATTGCACAAAGAACAATGATGTGGAGTTTACAAGACGGAAGATCTACCAATAAAAATATATCTTCATCGAGGTATAAATGGATCTGATAACTGTCACTGAAATAAAATAATGGATGTTAACAATACGGTAATTCTACTAATTGTTTTAGTTGATGATTATAAAAATGGCTAAATATTAGTGATCCATATTATTAATTAGGTTGTCTCAGCTATGCAAGGCTTATATTCACTGTCAGCCTTAAAAAAAAAAACAACTCAAATATACAGGTGCAAGTCTGTGGACCGTAGGCTTTATATGTATGGTTTGCTGCTTTGCCAATCCCATATATGCTTTGTGCTATCGTCCGACATTAGATTGTGCCTGGGTTGTTTAAATCGGGTTAAACCATGGTCGGACAAAAGTAAAAATAATCTCCTCGGATGGTTTACACATGGCTCGCATGCTTACAACGACGAGATCGGGCAACCGGCTTTTTTGAAATTCGGAGACTCGACTCGACTCAATTCAGCCGAAAGGTTTTAGTACGTGATCTTGACTATCAGTTAAAAGACGATCATTTAACAGTTGGAGTATTTGGGAACATCAGATCAGACGTCATGAATCCTTTTTTGTTTTTTCTTCGATCCAGGGAAAGCTGGGCTCAGCCTCTGCAGCCCAAGTTCCGGCACTGCCCCCAGCCTCCACTACACCACTTTAAAGAAACTTGTTTTGAGGCATGCCCTTTTTTTTTTCCTGAGGCATACTCAATGCTTACCCCAACTAGTATAGGGGTGTCTAAATCTATTTAAATTATTTAGATAACCTTGATTAATTAGTTAATTTACTTATTTAGTTTAATAAAATATTTTTGATTTGATTTACAAAAAGCGATACAATCGCACGATTACAAAGATTTAAAAATTGAAGATAATACTTATACAAAGCTTTTGGTTGGTAACCTAGCAACAAGCTGTGTTCCAACATCTTTTTGGGTATCAATGCCTAATCTATGAAAAATAAAACTACTAATACCACTACTAGCGTCATTACTAGCTAAACAATTTTTCAAACGCTAAAAAAACCATAAAGTATCCTCACCGAATTCTCCTAAAGTAATGAAATCAAGGACACTTGCCCAAGTACTTAGCGTGTTTCCGAGAGACCGCATTAGCTAAGGCTTTTCCAGGGACGAAAGAGCGAATTCATTCACCTGTGAAGGGTGAGACACCTGTGACATCCATACCAACATCCTTTCCATTTCCCAGTTGAGCACAAGAATATCAGCAGGTTTCAACTCCTTGTAATCATCTGTCAGAAAGCCCAAAGAAACTTCCTTACGCGCATGCACACCAGCTTTGTAACAAATATCAGTGATTATATCACGAACAAAATCATGTCGAAACTTGGGGCCTATGTCCTTGGCACAATGAAGCGCAAGATCCCCAAAGATGTCCATGGATTTGTTACAACTTGGGCGTAAACCATTCTCAACAAACAACGGAATACCAAGACGATAGCAAAGCACAGCTCTAAAATGTCTGGGTCCAAGGCACTGATTAAGCCCACTGATAGGTACATCCAACAAATAATCTTGTGCATGCTTGACCCGGTTGCACTGCCACAGGATGGAATCTCTTGTAGTCATAGAAAATTGGTCTGGGATTTGCTTCTTAACTGCATCAAAATAAGTGACTGCCAGGGAGTGCATGCAAGGGGGGGCAATATCATCGACACAGTA
This sequence comes from Papaver armeniacum, assembly GCA_023531295.1. Classification (NCBI taxonomy): domain Eukaryota; kingdom Viridiplantae; phylum Streptophyta; class Magnoliopsida; order Ranunculales; family Papaveraceae; genus Papaver; species Papaver armeniacum. The sequence goes on from JAJJWW010013460.1 coordinate 318,877, forward strand.
TGTAGAAGGCAAGCCACATACCCGAATAAACTTCGAAGTGCAAAATGATAAGCAGAGCCCTTGTCAGTTGAGAATGAATTACCAAGAATCACCTTTTGCACCGAAATCGTATAACTCTGAGAAGCAAGGTAACAATAGGCGCTGGTGTCAGCCATGGTGTAAATGCCAAGTACACCATCCTTGATAGGCAAGGTAGCTAATCGCTGCTGAAGAGGACCAAACCCCGCCCCATCACCAGTGATAAGAAGTCTCAAATACTTAAGTAAGTGATCATCAAACAGGGTAACGGCTGATTGCTAGGCATCAGGATTGGTAGTACGCATTGAAAAATATAATCTAGAAACTCCAGTGCAATTATGAAGTAACAACATCTCACTTTGAGGGTCTTTGAGTTTCTCTATTGCAGACATCAATTGAACAGTCTTATTCACACTGCTCAACATCATATCACTGATAAAATTCAAACCGGACCACCCAACAGTTTAACGCCATTAGAAGGTATACCAATATCAGCAGGAAAAACACCGTCTGTTGTGCTTCTAGGGTCAGTAGAAGGCCAAAAGACACTAGAATTATTCATTGGAATCAGATTACAATCAAGACTCATACTGAGCTTTGGTAGGTAGCCTAGCAACAAGCTGAGCTCCAACACCTTTTTGAATAACAATGCCTAATCTATAAAAAATAAACTACCCAAACCATTACTAGCATCATTACTGACAAGACAGTTTTTCAGACGCTTAAAAAAATACAAAATATCTTCACTACGCTCTCCTAAAGTAGAGAAAGCTAGAACACCAGTGACATCCGTATGAACATGTGGATATTCACCCAGTTATGAACAAGGATGTCAGTAGGACGTAAATCCCTGTCATCATAAGACAAAAACCCAAGAGCAACTTCCTTACGCGCATGCACTCCAGCCTTGTAGCAAATGTAAAGCAATTACATCATGTACATGATCATGACGAATCTTGATATCAACATCCTTAGCACAATGGATCGCGTGATCACCAAAAATGTCCATAGATCTATTGCATCTTGAGCACAAACCATTCTCGACAAACAAAGGGATGCCAATACGATAGCAAAGAACAGCCCTGAACTATCTTTGTCCGATGCATTGATTAAGCCCACTAATTGGTACATCCAATAGATAATATTGCGCTTTCTTAATACGATTACATTGCCACAGAATTGAATCTCTTGCAGACATGAAAAATTGGTTGGGGATATGCTTCTTAACTGCATCAAAGTAAGTAACTACTAGGGAATGCATGGAAGCGGGGGAAGTATCATCAACGCAATAACTAGAAGGTAATCCAATACCTGAATAAATTTCTGAAGAACCAATTGATAGGTAGAACCTTTGTCTGTAGGGAATAAGTTTCCAAGTATCACCTTTTCTACTGAAGCAGTCTGACTCTAAGAGGCAAGGTAACAGTAAGTATGGGTGTCCGCCATAGTATAAAAACTAGGACCACCATCTTTGAATTTTGATTATATTTGTTAAATTTTGAAACTGGATTATTTGCACGTAATTACGAAGTCGGCAACACTATTACTAGAGTTTTCTTTTATGGCATTAAAAATAACTTTTGTGAAAATTTGTATCTCCATAAATTATACTCCGTATTAGAGAATAAAATGTATTATCGCTTTTAAGTTTTAACTAAATGGGCATAAAGAAAATTTAAGAAAATAAAAGTAAATTTTTATGGACATTTTTTTTTTTTGAATTTGTATAACATTCTTTAAAAGAAAAGATTCCCCGATTTTCTAGTCAAAAAACATCATTTCTTTGTTAGTTTATGATGAAATTTTGAGTTTTGAAACCCGGCGAGATTCGGGTATACCCAGATTAATTGGACCAGTAAGAAAAAATAGGGTCATTTTGAAGTAAAAGAGGTAACCCCTTAACCATATATTATCTAAATGGCTAATATACCATTGTTTAATTAACACTAAAAATCTGATTAGGTTAATTAATTGAGTTTAGATTAAAAAATTTCAAATTATGAATTGAAGTAATGAAATTTTTGATTGAAATTGGGAAGTTTACTGATGAAAAAAAATTGTTTTGAAAAAATCTTTTGGAACGGAAATGAAAGCACACTACCCAAACACTTCTAAAGAGGGGATTGCAAAGTTGTTTTATGAAATAATACTCAAAATTAGATCAAAAATCAACACACAGGAGACGACAAAAAAATTTATTAGTCGGCAAGGTCATAAAAAAAAAACCTGCCGGCTGTTGAGAAAAATGTATTAGTCGGCAAGGTGTTCAAAAAATACCCTGCCGGCTGTTGAAAAAATTTGTTAGTCGGCAAGATCTTCAAAAAATACTCCGTCGGCTGTTGAAAAAATTTACAGTCGCCATGGATGTTATGAAAAGTCGGCAAGATATGCATGTTACGACCTTGCCGACCAAAAACACATAAATCACAATTTCGATTTTTAACCTAATATAACAATCAAATCACACAACAAAATGATGGGTTTGAGTTCAAACATCACTTATAGTCTTCTTTTTGCCAGTAGAGTCAACAATTTTTTTGGAAAATCAAAGTTGAAGATTTTTATACGGCTTTGGTTGATGGAAAATGCATATGAAGAAGAAGAAGAGAAGATTAAGAGTTGTTTAGTTTTTTAATTTTAGGGTTAATGAAGAAGGATTAATTGGGGGATATAAAAAGTAATTGGGGATATTTTAATGTTTTTCCATGCCGGTTTTGATTTTCGGTATCGAAAAACCATGCCGGCATGAACAGTAAAATATCCCCCGATTACTTTTTATATCCCCCAATTAATTGTTCTTAATGAAATTAAGAAATGGGTTTATTTTTAAGATTTAATTAGTTCTAGGGTATTAAAGTAAAATCACCTTTTATGAAAATGCCGATTAGGTCCCCTTACAATTGGGTGTACCCAATTAATCTGGGTATACCCCAATCTCGGTAGGTTTTGAAAACGGTAATTTTTAAGAATAAAAGAACCTCGAATTATTCTAATTCGTATGATATGTAATCAGCCAATTGAAATCTAAATTATTTGATCGGACGAGTATAATGCAAACACAAAAGTTCACACGGATTACTTCCTTATCCAACGGTGCAAATACTGCAGTGTTTATTTACAGTGAAACTAATCTATATGATATGTAATCAGCCAGAGCATCCACAGTGGGAGACTAAAAACCAGAGTAAAGATCAAACAACAGACGCAATGGAGAGGGAGTAAAGATCAAACACCAGTCTAAAACTAAAAACCAGACCAAATATAGTCTTTAGTTTGGGGCGCCTGACGATAAAAGACAAAAAAAAAAAAAAAAAAATTGGGGCGCAACTAAGAGTTACGCCTGATTGAGTTACGCCTGAATAAAAAAAAAATAATGGGGCGCACCTTAAAGTTACGGCTGATTCAGGCGCAACTTTAAGTTGCGCCCCACCAATTTTACTCCTTCCCCCGTAGTGTTTGAACACCTACTAAACCCAAAATTTGATCTTTTTTTTGCTCTTTAATCTTTGGTTTTGATCGCAACACTGCAATTGCTCTTAGGAAACTAAAGTCTTTGATCGAACGAATGTACCAGAACCACAAAAGTTCACACGGATCACTATCTTATCTAACAGTGGCAAAATTGCCGCATCAATTTTCGTTCCATGTAAAAATAAATTTGGGGCTAAAGTATTAGGAGTTAATTTTGGCGCACAAATTTAAATTTGCCGCCAGATTGAAATCCTAAACCCTTTAAGACTACTCATTTACCTCTCTCCGGGGAACAAATCAAATTTAAATTTGCCGCCAGATTGAAATTAAACATGATAAAAATCTTCAAACTTAATATTGATCGTGAATGGTTACGAAGGTGAAGTATGATAAAAATCTTCAAACTTAATATTGATCGTGAATGGTTACGAAGGTGAAGTATGGACGTGGTATATATAAGTGGGCTTAGATAACTAACTGCTAGGTCTAGTGGGCTTAGGTGAGATAGTGGAATAAGATTATGGGGGAGTTTTAGGTTGGCTTGGGATTGAACAGTGGAATGGAAAGAAGTGGTGGACAGAAAACGTAATGGAACAAAGATGGTAAATACAAGAGGTATGGGATGGACGTTTCTGGAAAAGGAGAGGAAGCGGGTTTGATCTGTGGTGAAAAAGATTAAACAGATGTGTGACGTATTAATAGTGGGGAGAACTCGATAGGGCGGAATGGAACAGGTTTTTTTTTTTTTTTTTTTTGCTAAAATATAAAAAGATAGTTGATAATAGGGTTTGGAAGAAGAGATGCGGAGATCTCGATAAGTAAAGGTGACAAAAGGATAAGACAATTTAGAAGAAAAGAATAAGAGAATCGAAGCCGAAGCTCGTGATTCCACTTAATGCAGAACAGAAGCGTGAATAAAGAATTTGATAGTAAAAGTAGAATAATTGTTGAGAAATCTCAATATTGGTTTTTTAATAATGTATATTACATATGACTTGTCTCCTATTTAAATAACTCTAAGACTCAAACTTGGAAAATAAGAAATCCCTAAAATAAATAACGTTCTAGAATCAAATAATTACTATAAATAAGTAATTCTAAAAATAAGACATACTCTAAATTAATTAAGCTCTAGCAATAATAATAAAAATATTAAACCTAAATCTAACGGATGTCCTATATCAGGCCCGTCATCTTGAAAAGAATTCGTCTCGAATTAACAAAGTACTGAAGAACATGTCCTACATCATTCAGATTAAGTTGTCAAGTCATGAAGAACATGTCCTACATCATTCAGATTAAGTTGTCAAGTCATTTAACAAATTATAAGTTAGTGAGTCACATGACAGGGATTTGCAGTCTGTCTATTGGTTAATAAGTTGTGTGTTGGAACGAATATCACTCTTGTATGTTGTATGACACGCTTGGTCATTTGAAATTCATCAGTTTGCCTTTTGTAAGTGCAACTTGTACGCTGGTTAATAAAATGTGTGTGAGAACGAAAAAACCAACCAGTCTAGCATGCTCATCTGACATTTCTACCTATAAAAGCTGATATATGTATGATAATGGTTTGAATTCAACATTGTTGATAAATTGTATACTGTCCGTATACAAAAACAAAAGGGAGTTTTGGATGCCGGATAATTTGAAGATTGAAATAATGGAGGAAACTACAAATCCTACTGCTACAATAACGAGGGATTCCCGCGATCAAAAACAAAAAAGCCTTCGGTGAAGAAACAATATATTCTTACGTGCGTTTCTTAAATTAAATAAGAGGCGTCAGATTTTTTGCCGGATCATTATTTTTAAAGTACAAAATAGTGCAATTGTTAACCTAACAGCTGACTTGAGATTCATTTCATACCATACCTCTTTTGGTATGCTTTTTTAGTTTTGTTGTTGTTGTTAAATTTTAATTATTAATTTGGTTTTTTTTTTGGAAGTACTTCGAAACAAGTTAAAGGAGTTTTAAGTCAAGACCAACTTCTTTTTTTTGTTTTGGCAAGTTAAATTAAAGCAAGAATTTCCCAATCTTTAGGGTAGACAGCCATCCGAATTGTTCAGTCCAAGAAGTCAAGACCAACTGTTTGTGACTGTTTTTTCTTAAAAACAAATCATTTCAAATTGTCGATTCAAAAAAAAGAAACTTATTTAGAACAAGGAAAGAAAATCGAGGCGAACGGGCACCTAACTCGTATACCAATCTGATAAAAAAAAATGATTCTAGACATACAACATTTTAGACAACACTAAAACAACCTCCTCACATGGAGCTAGCAGGGGGTCCACTTTTGGGCCCTACAACTAGAAGTTATGTGAGAGGGTTGTTTTAGTGTTGTCTAAAATGTTATATGTTTAGAATTTTTGAAAAAAAAACTCGTATACCAACCTCGAACCAGACACTTGGAGGAACAAAAATGCTCCAACTTTAGGTGCCGAGAGTCCGATTCAGTTCCCGAGCCTAAACCCAAGAGACCATTGTCCTTTTCTGAAATGAGACCATTGTCCTTTTTTGGATTACGCTGTAGATTTTGTCACTTGATGGTCACTTATTTAAGTTGTGTATTGGGACATATATCACTCATGTATGACACTTTGTCATTTAAAATTCAACTTATGTCCCAGGTACATCCAATTTATGGTGCTAATTAATAAATTGTGTGCGAGGACGAAAAACTATCGGTCTTACATATTGATCTTTTCCAATAAAAAGGTGGTGTTTGTGCGTGCAAAATTGCCAATATTTTGATATGTAGTCGATAAATTGTACACTGTTAGAATATATATGAAATTCAAAGATTGAAATGATGGAGAAAACTAAAAGGCTGACTACTTGAGTCCTGGCAGTTATATCAATCAAATCCACAAGAGCTGTTAGCAGGTAGTAAAGTGACCGTTGGCTGATTTCCTGAATAATGACGGACAGGGCCGGCCCTGAGATTTTGCTGCCCCGAAGTGGCGGTAATATTGTTGCCCCATTTCACAATACATAAAGCATATATAGGGAAGACTCACCTTATTCATATTTTTACTTTGTTAAATAATCATTTCAAATCCATCTAAGTTCTAAAACATAATTAGAAATCCTATATTTCAAAGTGAAAGTAGGAATATGGTAACAGCTAGAGGTGTAAAACGTGCCGGCCCGGCACAGCCCAGCCCACGAAGTCACTTGCTTAGCGTCTTCGCGTCTTTGGGTCGGAAATTTATCTTGGAGACTCAACGTCTTTGTCTTTGTCTTGTGCTAAATGGCGTGCCGTCTTTGTCTTTGTGCCGAGAAAAATAAACGTGTTGTGCCGTCTTTGTCTTTGTGCTAGCACACTTATTTTATGTTCTCCAAAATAAATATTTTTTAGATATTTTAGTTAGTACATGTATTATTATAGAAATAAATTAGCATACCGAAGATAAAATGTCATAAATTGACTAAAACAATGATTTTTTTGTGAAATATGCATCAAATGTGATGTATTGTGTAGTATTTTACGCATGACGTGGCGTGCTTTCTTCGCGTGCTGTGCTGGGCTGGGCCGTGTGCTAACACGTGCCGCGTGCTGGGCTGGGCCGTGTGCCTATTTTGTCTGGCACAGCACAGCACATTAAACAAACGTGTTGTGCCCGTGCTGGGCCGGTCACGTGTTGTGCCGTGCTGTGCTCGAATTTTAACGTGCTGTGCTGTGCCATAAATGTGCTGGCCCGTCCCAGTTTACACCTCTAGTAACAGCCAAAACATAATTCATGATATTAAGATCAAGTGATAGTGACGAAATGCGCTATTAAGTTCATACTAGAAGATCAAGTAACACCAAAGGAGTAATTCACATTAAGCATAAGTGTTAGTGGGAGAAGTAAAGACATATTCCTTAGTATCCAGTAATAAGAAAAAACCAAAAAAAAAAAAAAAAACACCAAAACTCGATTGTTTTCTTCTGTTTTTAACTGAAAGGAAACAATGAATTTTCTTTGGTCTTTTGGATGTTGCTTAAGAATACAAGAAAGTACCAAAAGGCAACAATTGCATAACCAAGCGAGAGGATTCAAAGGTTGAACTGATTCCTAAAAACAATAACTAAAGAAACATTAGCAACAATTACAATACCAAAAGATGAATGTTAAGTTATTAGACCCAAAAGTAAAGATCCAATGTCTTCCTACGATAAATATGCATGGTCTTTAGATTCTACAAAGAAAAACATCAAACAATTTGTTTTCGTCAAAATAACCCAGAATTATAATTCTATAAGCAATAAATTACCTGGATGATGCAACTATCATATGTATGTGTGATTACTAGACTATATTTGAGAACATTGTAGGGCATGAATTTGATTGAATTGGGGGCCTAAAATTTTTTCCTCCAAAAATACAATTAAGTAATACTAACTGAAAATCAAAAGATTAAACTTAAAATCAATCTTAGAATATACATGACGATTACATGACGATCTATTCTTATTATTGAATTGAGGGTTCAAGCAGAAGTGGTGTAGGGAATGAACTAGGAACCAGGAGGAAGGAGACCAAGGTTTCTAGAGAGTCCGATAGAAAGAAAATTGGTCTCTGATAATCTGAATAATATATGAGACTTCTTTTATAATTAACAATAAGCCATTAAAGTAACTAACTATTTACAATGTGCCCCTAAATCTATTATGAATATATCCTTTTATTTTTGGTAATTACAATTTAAACCTCTTTTTAATTATTTTAACACAAACCACCCCTATACAAAAACTAAATTTGCTGCCCTGTTTCGGTGATGCCCTAAAGTCAACTTCGTTGACCTTGTCTTAGGGCCGGCCCTGATGACGGAAGGGAAGAAATATCTTTTGTCAATACATGGAGGTAGTTAGCTGGACATGATACTGATACACACAGTTTATGTAATTCCCAATTTATAAAACCCATCATATATTTAATTAACTGTTATAAATCATTGTTTATTTATCAAGATGCCCTTCGTGCCTAAGTTTAGGGTTTACATATCTTGGACACCAAGTCTTCTATCTATATAAATAGAGGCTTAAACATTGTATTGTACACACATAATGAATAAGAATATCTCTCTTTTCTCCCCTTACTTTGTGTCTTCTTCCCCTCTTATTCTATATCACAAGACGTTATCAGCAACGTAACTCTACCGACTAAGCGAAAAGAAAAATAAAAAATTCTCGTTATTTTTTTTTATTAAGCGCGATCAGACGGAGAAGAGATATTAAAAGGATATCTTAATCTTTGTTTTTTATTTTTAAATTTATTACACAATCTTCTACTGTATAAGGAAGATTATTTTCATTGGTTCATATTATGGGAACTAACTTTGTTTGTCCTTTTGCAGATCAAATCCGATCCCGTAGTAGCACTTACAATATGCTAGGGACAGTGGGACTGGGGACATGTTGATTCTCTAATCCTATCCTACTAGTTGACAGTCAGGTCTGCGGGACGATTCAAATCAATCCATGGATTCCATCGAAGCTTTTTTTGCTTTGGAATTTGACGGACGTATGTTCTTGAGCACCACAAGTCTCGAGCCGCCAGAGCACTATGAATGATTTAATTTAGCTAATCTGTAGTGCTAACATATTTTTTTTCTTTACAAAATTTTCTTATATGCCGATTGCATATAATTTTTTAAATGGTACGTAACATGCATAATCAAACTATTACCTCCTGTTTGATTTATTATTTTTGTTTTATTGATGATAAAGGAATTTATGCAGTGAGTTCATAACATCTTGTTGACATTTAATTATTTTATTTTATTTATAATGATGGTATTTGTGTTCTTTTTCCTTCGGCCAAATTTTTTCCCATTGGGTTTTATTGGCAAGGTTTTAGTGAGACAAATTATTTAACATGGTGGTCATCCAAGGGGGAGTTATATTAAATTTTGGTTATTTGGTGGATTTCCACCATTAACTGGGTCATTTTGTTAGACCAAGTTAACATGAGAGCCCCTTAAGAATTTGGATGTCATTTTGATTCACATAAGGCATGACCACAAATTCAATTTTATTTACTTCTGGTAATGTATCTATATCTTGGCCCTTTGTTGAAGAGACTGCATCAATTATTTATGCAAATCATCTCCAAGAATCTAGCAATCCAAGACACAAGCATGGAGACTCGAGAAAACTACTATTAGAAGACTAACACAAAAGAAGACTTCATCAAGTAAAGAACGAGAATCTTCTACATTCAAGAAATTCATTGATCGAAATTGGGAAGTGTCAACTTGAAGATTTTTAAGCCGAGATTTAACTGAAGTACTTATTAGGGGGAGCGCAATCATCAAAGGTGCATTTACCGGACTTATCGCGTTGTACTCTTTTTCCTTCGTCGAGGTTTTGTCCCACTGGGTTTTCCTTGTCAAGGTTTTAATGAGGCAACATTTGCGTGTCCAACACTGTATTGTTAAAATCCAGAAATTATTCTAAGTATATGTCCTCGAATTGATCGGATAATACTTTACGAAAATTGATTTCGTATATGAGATACAATTATTTCCACCATAATCAGGGGGAGACTATATACAATATCAAAAGATGGTGTTAATTAACTAAAGTTATATCAATTTCTCTTCCATTAAATCAAATCGATAAATGCTGCCATTAAGTAATAGGCGTGAAATTATCTCATTTAGCTTTTTCATAAGCTACTGTCGTTTGAAAAGACAAATCCAATCACTTCTGGCAAAAATGTGGCGTTATGCTACATGCTACAGATAGTGCTTCAATAGAGTCTATCATAATATGATTCACATTCTCAAAATTAATATCTCCTCATTTGACGAGGAGGAGATTATAATGCCCGCGGGAACTGGTACCAGTGAAATTTGAATTTTTAAAGTATGTATACACCATAGAATTGTGTTGTGTCATAATAAACTAATGATTGTCGAATATTCATTTACAGTAGCTACTGAAATAAATTATGGTGGTTTTGAACCCCTCTGCAGAGTAATATCGACATATGTGATTGGTTGGCATGTAATCCAAATTAGACTGGATTATTATAATTTCTCAATTGACGCAATATAAGGATCTTAACTCGACTTGACACCTTAAAATTGCCAAGCCTGAAAATTACAGGCTGGTGTTAGTCATATTGCGTATTAAGAGAAATATATCGTTTTAAGAGCGATTTAGGGTTATATGTTTAAACCCTAGGATTGGTTAATTAATTAATACTTTGTTCTTCTAATATGATGCATTTGCGTGGTAGTCTTTAAGGACTCGTATTGCATTCACAGAAGATGTGGGTGGAGAACATTATCGAATTTGTAATCCTTGGTGGATTAAAGTTATATTCAGCGACCTAACCCGACTCGCTTACGTCAGATTTAACAATCCTTTGTGTTTTTAAAAATTTGGTACAAAACCAAAAATCCGGATTAATGAGTTGATCATATCAACTTTGTAGGTCTTTTGAGGAATCCTTAAAAACACCAAAATCCACGCTTTTGCAGCATAAGTTCTATTTTCTTTTCTTTATTAAATCTGCGGTTAGAATTGTGCTAGCATAAAGTCGTCTTTGAGATAGACTAGAGTTATGATTTTGATGCTCATTTTTGTAATATTCATATAGTGGAGTTAGCATCCATAAATCGTCAAAAGTTGTACTCTTTTTCCTTCATTTCAGGTTTTGTCCCACGTGGTTTTCCTGGCAAGGTTTTAATGAGGCAACATTTGCGTGTCCAACACTGTTTTAAGTCTTTACATGCTTATGCAATTTTAGGTTTTTCTCTTTTGAGTTTTCCTGATATCTTTGTATTGACTTAGCCACAGTGGTCATCAGGGGGAGTGTTATAAACCATTGTTTATTTACCAAGATGCCCTTCGTGCCTAAGTTTAGGGTTTACATATCTTGGACACCAAGTCTTCTATCTATATAAATAGAGCATTACGCATTGTATTGTACACATATAATGAATAAGAATCTCTCTATTTTCTCCCCTTACTTTGTGTCTTCTTCCCCTCTTATTCTATATCACAAGATTAACATTCGATTTGATTATTATATCGTATGTATTTATAAGGGAATTTTAACAAAGCGACACACTTTGGATTTATGGTTTAACAAAGTGCTAATGTTTTTCTCAAAATATATAAAATGCCATCTCTGTTATTATTTCCGTCTGGGCCCACGTTTTTGGTAATTTCTCGTTGACATAGTCAATTCATCACGTGATTGAGAACAATTTTGGTGACGCAATCACTACCCTATCCCTTCCTTCCCTTTCATCGTTTCTTACAGTACCTTCTTCTTCATCAATGGGTTCACAAAAATTTATCTTATAGTTTATAAATATCAATCGGAGGATTCCCATAAGTATGGTGGTAATATGGCGTGGTTGCAGGATTTCCTACAACTACGCCCTTCCAAGATTATACACTGTTCTTAACCAAATTCCATGATCAATTAACAAAGTTTTATTTATCTTTTTGACGAATCTTACAAAAGTAATAAGAATACAAGGAAATCAAAATAACTCTGGAGTTACTCTCTCCTATTTGTTCTCCTCTCACTCTCTAAAAAGATCTCTCTATCTCGACTTTGCTTGGTCCTTTATATAGGATATTACATAGTGGATGACAGCTAAGCCAGCCTTTATTTTCGGATCTGGTCTGCGTCATTCTCGCAAGCTTATAAGGGTTTTCTTCGCAAGGTAATCCCAATCTTCGCAGAATCTTCACATTTTCCTTATGACTTATCTGACGTCACTCGCTACATCACTTCTCTAACACTCTGCGATCACTACACCATTTTAAGGGATTTGCAACCCAGTTTTGCAACGACAGTAGTGCCGTTGCGAAATTTCTGTTGCTAATCCATGTTGCTAAATTTTCACAACGGCGAATATCTGTTACGAATATTGTAACCGCACCAGCAAGGTTGCGAATAGCAACCGCTCTTGGTTCAAGCGTGTGAAGCACGTGTGTGGTCGGGAACACTAGGACTGATAATTACGCCCAAGTCAAAATTCGTTCAATTCTTCTTCTTTTTGTTTCCACCTGTTGATGGTGGTTTTTAAACAAAGGGTAAAATCGTAAAACCCCAAATAACCCAATGTCACCGGTGACACATTTATTAGAACATTTAATACATGTAGTCAGTAATTAATAGGGGGGTATTTTTTCAAATTAGGGTTACAACGAGCAAAACCCTAATTCACCTCCGTGCCAATGGCAACTCATGCCAGCCACACCTAGCCCAAGCTAGCCGCGCCATGCCAAACGCACTCTGTCTTGGCCCTAGATACGCTAGTCACACCACGCCAAGCCAAACACCCTTACCTTGGCCCTAGCTGCACCTCTGTGCCAATGGCAAATCATGCCAGCCACACCAAACATGCCAAAGCATGCCAACTATGCTAGCCGCACATCGGTGCCAAAGGCAAATCATGCCAGCCACACCAAACGCGCCAAATCATGCCAACCATGCTAGCCGCACCCCTGTGCCAATGGAAAATCATGACAGCCACACCAAACACGCCAAAGCATGCCAACCATGCCAGCCGCACCTCCGTGCCAATGGAAAATCATGCCAGCCACACCTAACCCAAGCTAGTCGCGCCATGCCAAACGCACTCTGCCTTGGCCCAAGCTATGCTAATCACACCAAACGCGCCAAAGCATGCCAACCATGCTAGCCGAACCTTCGTGCCAATGGCAAATGATGCCAGCCACACCTAGCCCAAGCTAGCCGCACCTCCGTGCCAATGGCAAATCATGCCAGCCACACCTAGCCCAAGCTAGCCGCGCCATGCCAAACGCACTCTGCCTTGGCCCTAGTTATGCTAGTCACACCAAACGCGCCAAAGCATGCTATCCATACTAGCCGCACCTCTGTGCCAATGGCAAATCATGCCAGCCACACCTATCCCAAGCTAGTCGCGCCATGCCAAACGCACTTTGCCTTGACCCTAGCCATGCTAGTCACACCAAATGCGCCAAAGCATGCCAACCATGCTAGCCTCACCTCCGTGCCAATGGCAAATCATGCCAGCCACACCTAGCCCAAGCTAGCCGCGTCATGCCAAATGCACTCTGCCTTGGACCTAGCTATGCTAGTCACACCAAACGCGCCAAGGCATGCCAACCATGCTAGCCGCACCTCCGTGCCAATGGCAAATCATGCCATCCACACCTAGCCCGAGCTAGTCGCGTCATGCCAAACGCACTCTGCCTTGGCCCTAGCTATGCTAGTCACACCAAACGCGCCAAAGCATGCCTACCATGCTAGCCGCACCTCTGTGCCAATGGAAAATCATGCTAGCCACACCTAGCCCAAGCTAGCCGCGCCATGCCAAACACACTCTTCCTTGGCCCTAGCTACGCTAGTCACACCACGCCAAGCCAAGCACCCTTACCTTTTCCCTTGCCACGCCATGCCAAAATGGCACCGCGCCTAGGCTTGCAAACCGTGCAACCTAGGCCAAATTGGCCACGCATGCCACTGGCACATGCCAACGCGCATCGCTGGTAGCTTTCCTTACCAGGCCGTGACCCAAATTGGCCACGCATGCCGTTGGCACATGCCAACACGCATCGCTGGTAGCTTTCCTTACCAGGCCGTGACCCAAATTGGCCACGCATGCCATTGGCACATGCCAACACGCATCGCTGGTAGCTTTCCTTACCAGGCCGTGAACCAAATTGGCCACGCATGCCATTGGCCCATGCCAACGCGCATCGCTGGTAGCTTTCCTTACCAGGCCGTGACCCAAATTGGCCACACATGCCAACACGCATCACTGGTAGCTTTCCTTGCCAGGCCGTGACCCAAATTGGCCGCGCATGCCATTGGCACATGCCAACACGCATCGCTGGTAGCTTTCCTTACCAGGCCGTGACCCTAATGGCCACGCATGCCATTGGCACATGCCAACATGCATCGCTGGTAGCTTTTCTTACCAGGCCGTAACCCTAATGGCCGAGCATGGCTCTGGAACATGCCAACACGCTCGCTGGTAGCTTTCATTACCTAGTCGTGGCCCTAATGGCCGTGCGTGCCATTGACACATGCCAAACCCGCACTCTGGTAGCCTAACTTGCAAACCGTGCAACCTACCACCAAGGCATTCCGCATATGTCATTGGCACGTGCCACACACGCCACTAGCACCTCTGGCATTGCCACTTACACTCAATGTGCAACCTACCACCAAGGCATTCCACACATGCCATTGGCACATGCCACACACGCCACTAGCAGCTCTGGCATTACCACTTGCACTCAAGGTGCAACCCGCAACAAAGGCATTCTGCACATGCCATTAGCACATGCCACACGCGCCACTAGCAGCGCCACTTTCACTCAAGGTGCAACCAACACTCGAGACATCAACACAAACTGGGGGATGCTTTCCAGGGTCTTGGTTTGGCGGTCACAACATGCAACATACACTACGCTCACATTAAGAAAGCGTGAATAGGAATAAAGCGGTCAAATAAATGAGGAAATAATGGTGAAAACGTTTTCACCCATAAACACCATGCGGTTACCACCTCCTCCCATTATTTCACCCTTTACTCTCTTCCTTCATGAGGTCAGGGTAAGTTTCAATCTCGACTTGTATAAATAGGTCTTACCAATTTCCACCAGAAAACAAGTCTCGGTCAGGAGAAAATCAACAATAAACTTTGTTTTCATTAGATTATTTTAGAAAATCAACAATAAACTTTCTTATGATCGATAAAACTCGGTTTCAGCAGAGGTTTGTTTTGTTTTTGTCTTAGAAACTCTCAATCCAAGCATTATCACAGCCAACCTAAAAACAAAAACACTAATCAATGAGTCATAACTGCCACCTAAATCCATTTGAAACACTCGATGGTTTTACTTATTTTTGAAACCAAAGATATCTGTACACGTTTTTTATAGATGGATGATCAAATTTTATAGTATATATGTCATTTAAAATTAAGGTTGTTGCATATATATATATGCATGCACTTGGTCATTTGAGTCACTTGATGGTCACTTACTTAACAAAGTATAAGCCACGTGATAGGAACTTGTGATCTGTATGCCGGTTATTAAGTTCTGTATTGGGACAAATATCACTCATGTATGACATTTTGTCATTTAAAATTCAATTTATGTACCAGGTGCATGCAATTTATGGTGCTAATTTATAAATTGTGCGTGAGGACGAAAAACTATCGGTCTTGCATATTGACCTCTTCGTATAAAAAGGTGGTGTTTCTATGTGCCAAATTGCCAATATTTTGATATGTAGTCGACAAATTGTACACAACTAAAAGATGCATCCATTACAAAATGATTCTCAAGGCGAGGATGAAAGACATTCAAAGATTGAAATAATGGAGAAAACTAAGAAGCCTACTACTAGGGTCATGACAGTTATATCGATCAGATCAACAATAGACGTCGGCAGGTAGTAAAGTGGTCGTTCGTTGCTTTCCTCAATAATGACCGAAGGGAACAAATTTCTTTGTCAATACATGAATGTAGTCGGCTAGACATGATATTGATACACAGTTTACCAAATTCCACATTTATAAAATCCATCCATCTATTTATTTAACATTCGATTTGGTTATTATACCAAATGTTCTTGTACTTATAACTGGTGTTCACTAGATCATCTTATAAAAATCAATAATAAACTTTGTTTTGAAAAATCTAAAATTTATTAAGAAAAATCGGTTTCGGCTGAGTTTTGTTTGCAGTTTGGCATTCATTTTCGGATTTTGATCCAAAGCATTATCAGTACCACACATAGGAAACACTCACTATTGGGTCACCATTGGCAGTAAGAGAATTCATGAAAACGGGCATAATCAGAAATGTGGGGGAGACTGAACTAAAAATTTTGGTGTAACTCTGTCCCTCGCTAGTCATTTGGGTTGAATAAGTGCCCACTTATAAGGCCGACATCTCTATCTATTTGACTGCATTGTCTAGTGCAACAAAATGCAGTGATAAAGATAGTTGGTGTATGGAACAGAAATTAATTGTTTTCTGAAATTTTCTACTTAAAAAGAAATGATACATTTCTTAATTCATAGTGGTTGAAGTAAGAGACTTTAAAATATTGAATACAAGCACAAATGGGCTACTGACTGTTTGCATGAGGAGTAATCTAATGCTTCAAATTAGTCCCTAACTAATTACGATATTCAATATGAATTAACGATCTAATTCTCATTTGATAGGTACAACAGTCACTATGAAGAAATGTTTTAGGAACTTTAACCATAAGGTTTGGGAAAATAACTGCTAGTTGTTGCCGCTAAAGAGATGGAACCTCTTGGTTGCTGGGATGACGTTTCAATTCAATTTAAATTGATTTGGAAAAGGCGGCATTTATTATGCCTCGGTTCAATGCTTTATTGAAAGAAGTGAATGCCTTAGTACTGGTGTGTGCAGTAATTTTGATTAGCCAAGCGTAATCAATTGCACAGTATAAACGTTGAATTAATTGGTGATATACCATTTAATTCTATGGAATCTTTGGCTTACACGGAGGATTAAATAAATTTATTTTATTTATGCAGTTCAGCATAGCCAGAAAAAGTGGAGATAAACCTAGCAAGTGTGTTTAGAATTATCGAAATCGTGGAAACTGTTCCGATCCAAAACAGTCTGAGCAGTTGTTGGAGTAATAGCCAATGGGATTTTGAATTCAAATCTAAACAGATACGAGTCCGTTTGTATTTGGATTAATAACCTTGAACAAGGTGCTCCTGCTCCACAAAACCACTGTGAAGAAAGCATTGTTCTTATGGTGTCTCTTTGATGCGTCTGTTCAATTTATGTACGAACATTCGATTTTGTGTAAAGGACACTATTTGCCGAAAAGGTTACCATCCAGTCACTGATTGGTGATCTGTATGAGATCTAAAAAGATGGCTAAGGATTTGGGCTTAGATTTTTTTCTTCGACCTCATACTAACAGAAGGGAATCATCAGTGGTTATAACAAGATCTTCTTCATCTTTTGGAAGAGATGGTACTACACAGTAAGAATTCAAACTTGGCTTGGATTCAGGTATTATTGATTCAAGTCGACTTGAGATTTTCGGATATGTGAGTACTGTTTTGGAATGGTACATCTTGCTTCTTTTCTGGAATGGTATATCTTGATTCTTTTCATGCCAAAGAAAAGTTCTAGAATATGAACTTGTGATGTACAAAGAGACAGTATGTGTAGATTTAGATCAGATGAATTATCTAGATTCTATGGTGTATAATCCACATACATATAATGTGTGAAAAGAAAAATGTTATGTATCAGGTGTGGTAATGTTGAAGTCCAACAATTGTGGGGGTCAAACCATATGCTATATACTGTCTAAGAAAAACAGGAGTGTTTTAAAATTCAAATAATTCATGTCAACCGTCAAACTTAGACGTAAACGGTGATTGAACATATGTGATTAGTTTGTAAATAAATTGATGAAGGGCGTGACCTATCAGAGTGGAGAGTTACAAAATCACGTTTGGTTAGTGCATGCACGGATGGACGTAAATTTGTCTGACATGATTTTGGAAATAATTTGTAGCAAGTAAAATTGGAAGAGAAATTACAAAATTTTGTAATGGTGCTACAAAATGGTGACAAGTCTCTAGTAAATAGTCTTAGAAGACCCGCGTGAAAATATTTGATGACTAGAGATAATGTGTTCAATAGAGGGAATAGGTTAATTTAAAGCCTACTAATTAAGAGTGAAGATAATGGTAACCCAACCTAGTTGACTGGAGATCCCAAGATCTAGGTTCAAAAGGGACAACTAAGTTATGTATAACTCCTGAGTAAAACAACTGTGGAGATAAAACTCCATCCTATTCCTAAGGAGAGACAAATGTATTTCTGAAATGTGTTTTAGGATAAGCTATGCTTTAATGATGCCTATCTTGTATTTACAAGTGGGATATTACAGGAGCATTCTTAATGGGACATCACTATGTGAGTGTAGAATTGTTGATTCTATGGAAATTTTATAAGGCTTTAATTTCCTAGAGCACTCATGAACGGGACGAAATGAACACAACCGTAGAACCAAATTAGTGAGAAAAGGCATTGTGTGATAACTATTGTCTTGGTTTACATTAAAAGTCGATCAGTTCAAGACATCGCGTTCACCGGTTGCGAGTAAATCGATAGTTATTCACTAAGGAAGGTTCAAAGCCAAAAGCTACCTATCCCCATGCAATGACTTTTCACTTTATCTCTTTAGTGTCTGCATAACATTTGCATTCTTAGAAGTTCTATTCAAATGTGGGGGATTGTTGGAAATTTTGAATAGAAATTATGTTAGTTATAATTGAAGGGTTGTTTCCAAGAGAAGTAACCCTCCATGAATGGACTCTTTCCAAGAGTTGTGACTCTCCATGAAAGGACTCTTACAAAGAGATGTGACTTGCGAAGAGACACTATGTCCTTTCCTAAGAGACACCAATCAAGTATATAAACCCCACTCTAGTTTCATTCTATACATAAGAAAAGCACACACAAAAATCGATTTCACTTGCATTCATTGTTGTCATAGTATTGAGAGATAAACACTATATTTGGTTCGTTGTTTCCTGTCACCAACTAGAAACTAATTACGAGAATAATTGAATGAGTGGTTCTATATGAAATTTTCGTAATTGAAGACAGAAAGAACTTCAATCCTTTTAGCTAAATCAAGATCAATAACTATGAAAGCCACTTCTTACGAAATAATACTAATTCAAACATGCATTTAACTTACTACCCATCAATTTCTTAATGTACTCCCAAAAAGTAAAAATACACTTCGCGAGAATAGCTGCAAGAGGCAATTGCCCACACAGGGTGAACTATGCTCCGAAAAATGTAAAAATAGACTTAGTGGGACAGCAGTGAGAAGCAATCCCCCTGTCTTCAGGTGAGGAAATTTCCAAAGGTGTCTAGTGTTAATTAATTATAACCAAAAATGTTATAAATTATCAAAAATATTTGAATGTGTACCCATTACTTGACATTGTGTACCCAATATGTTGAATCCACACTTATAATGTGTGCACATTATATCTTTTTTGGAATTTTTAAAAACTTAGACATTTTTAGTAAATAGCTTTCTGCAGGGTATACTTTTAGGCATTGATCCTCTTTTGGTGGACTCTAACGGGATCAACTCGGTATAAGATGACGTTAGGATCATTTTGTAAATTTTATATCATATTTCATGTTATGTAGCCAAAGTGGTGAATTATTAGTCTCTTAACAAATTACAAGTCGCATCCACGTGTTTGCAATTTGTACGCCAATTAGTAAGTTGTGCATGTGCGATGAACAACGATGACAATTCATCATTTAAGATCACTAATTTATTTGTCAGCTAGTAAATCTTGTGAGAACAAACAAGTCCGGCATTCTGATCTATACCTTTACTACCTCCTTTTAAGATCACTAATTTATTTAGGGGAAAACTCAAAAGCCCCTTTTAAGAAACAGGCCTCGAGTTATAATCCAAAGGTGTCCCTATCCATCCACAAAAAACTCACCAAAACAAAAGTAAGACAAAAACCCCAAAAAATAAATTTTTGATAAGTACTACTGTACTACTCATATCTCTTCCAATTTTCCGGATTACAAAGCGCATTTTGTCAACGAAAGTGCAACCAAGTGAAAATAACTCTATAATTGTTGTGAATCTTGTGACCACTTCAATTTTTATCAAATTAATAAAAATAAATCCTTATGAAGATGGATGGATGATCAAAGAGAAACCATCAAATCCAGCTGAACTGTAATCTTTAATGGATTCAAAGGATATTACACAGAGTTCTATGAGGAAGAAGATGCCAGCACCATTACGTTGTGTTTAAAATAATGGATATGTTTCTTCTCCAATTTCATTCCAGAAAAATTCGATTCGGGTTAGCTATATGGTATTTCTCTGTCCGTTATATCAATAGTAATGTCAGTTTTACTGAAACTGCTTGATTTGGTCGGGGCCCCGTTGGCAGCAATGAATAAGTTGTGCACTGATACAAATATCACTCTTGTATATGAATTTTATGACTCTTGGTCATTTAAAATTTAATTTTCTGCAAGTAACTGCCTTCTGTATGCTAGTTATGCTAGATCGTGTGTGAGAACTTGTTTGTGCCCAAAATTATTTTTGGGCACGAAACACGATAAATGGATAGTTTGGTGTGTATTTTCGGTTTGGAGACGAATTAAAGAACAAATAAAGAGACAAAGGTTTAACGTGGTTCGACATGGTTTGCCTACATCCACGGACGAATCCCCTTGGGGGTGATATTTTATTGATATGTAGAATTACAGTGTATGTTTTATCTCCTATTGGCTACCTCCATTTTTCATTTCTGCTCCTCACTATTTATACAATTGTATACACAATTTCAATATAACTTAAATGGCACTAACTGCTCATTTATGCCTCCCTCTTCAATTCCACATGAAACTGCTGAAATTATTGTTGCATGTATGAAACTACTAGAATAAATATTACATGGTTCCATCTTAAATTCTGCATGACATGCGGGAATTAATTTTGCATGAAACCTCCCTTGCATGCTTCCTGGCATTAATCCGCATGAAACTTTCCTTGCATGCCTCCTGGCATTAATCCTCCCTGCATGCATCCTTGTATTTATTTTCGGGCCTCCCGTCTATTTTATACACGGTACAAACAGAACTACAAACCAGAAGCCCTGCAAGCTGATTTACCTATAAAAAGTGCATGTACATGTACACAATTGCTAGACTGTTTTTTTTCTATACTCGGAAAAACTAAAAATAGACTCAGTGAGACGGCATCAAGGCAATTGCCCTCTTCTCAAATGGCCAATATAATGCACGGTTGCCTAGTGTCATAATGCAGTTTAAAGCCGTAGTTTGAGTTACATGATAGACTAAGGGTTACTGCGACAAATTATGGTCACTTAAGTCGCATGGAAAGAATTTACGATTTGCATGGTGGTTTATAAGTTGTGCGTTGGAACTATTATCATTCTTGCCAATAAATTTTATGAATTTGTATGCCAATTAATAAATTGTGCATGATAACAAGAAACAACGAGTCTTGCATGTTGATCTCTACCTATAAAAAGTGGTATATGCATGTCAATGTCTGAAGATCATTGTTGATAAATCACATGCAACCAAAAATATAAGCATTTCAAAATAATTCCAGAGGTTAGGATGAAAGATGATCTGAAGATTGAAATAATGGAGGAAACTAAAAAGCTAACTACTCGAGTATTTCAGGAGAATCCATTTAATACGGTCAAAAACCAAGAGCTTCCATTTTCGAGAGTTTCAAATTGGCCTTATTCCTTTAGATTGGTACATGTTAACTGAAATTTCCACTGGTGACCCTTGTAAACAACCGGTATTTATGCCGCCGATGGGTAGTGAACTAACATATCCCGTTCTGGATTATTTATATTTTTCGGATATAAAAAATTATGGTGTATGGGGCTCTAAGAAAAATTCATTATCCTTAGCAGTCTTGAGAGCGTATATGGATAGTAGAAAAGACCAGGTTAATACTGGGTGTGCACAGACATTGACACGAGCATTCTTTATGTGGTGTTTTGGTCATTTTCTTCTAGCGCATTCTACTGGAAAAGTAGATAAACGTTTGGTTTTGTTGTTGGCTGATTTAAATAGAGTTGGGGAGTATGATTGGGGTCTAGCTTCGTTAGGTAATACCTATAAATATCTTGATGATTGGTCAACCAAGGGTACTAATTTAGCTGGAATGGTTATGGTACTTGAGTATTGGTACTATTACTACTTACGCAACATGCAACCCTTGCTTTGTCAGACACCTGGAGGTCATTCTGATGTTTTCCCAAAGATTTGTCTCTTTAAGAGGAATAGGATTGTGTTAAGGAAGAGAGGACATCAAGGAGGCCAAAAGGATACTATGAAACACTCTGTCAAAAGTGCAAGAATAAAGATTGACACTAGAACAAGTGAATCATGGATTTGGAAACCATGGGAAGATAGTTAGTATTTTATGGGAGACCAATATGAGTACGCCCTAAATATATCCAACAAGAGAGTTCTATTTTTTTGACCTTGAAAAAACGAATAAAGTTAGTTGTTACTTGGCAGAGAGATTCCAGAGGCAGATTAAAGGTGAGATTGTAGTCCCAACAAATCCTCCAAGTATGGATCAAATTGATGACAGAGATATTGTAGAGGTCATTGACTATTATGCAGTCATTGAGGATCAATATAACACTTGGTGGAAGAATAAGAGTGTTGGACCTTATGTCACTGAGTCATACCATGCACAGAATGTCGATGAGATAGCATTGGGTAGCTCATATGTTCCTCGCTGTTTGTTTCCTAGTCATCCTCCTCCCGACATGATGTCGCAGACATATACCTATTACATACAGAATGAGCCCCCATCACAACTGTCGGAGATAGATTTCAGTTTACCATTTTCCAATGAAGTCGGCGTAGCACGTCAAGTACCAGTTCCAATGGTTCCTTGTCCGTATAACTTTTGGGCGATGAATTTGACAGTGGTAAGTACATTTACATTTTGACCGTTTAATCTCAACGATTCTGATTTAATCTCAACAGCTATTTTTTCAGGCTACCCTATAAATAGAGAACTACTTCTCCTTCATCCCTCACACCAAAATCAATTGATTATCTTCTTCATTGATTTTCTTATTCTTCTTCACATAATTTTGTTCATACAAAATTATGGCACACCTTAGTACAAAGAAGAAGAGGCACTAATTTATGGTTGGGTTATAGCAAGCAACGATTCAATTTTTGGAAAAGATTAAAAAAGGTGTAGTATTTTGGAGGAAGAGTACAATAAAAGAAAAGGCCCAAATGGTGTTGAAAGAGATAAATAGGCATTGAAAACAAAGTGCAACATGTTGAGAGCCAAAGTGAAAAGATATCTTTCACATGTTAGGCCCTACTTCCGAAACAAACCTACGGGGTTAACAGAGGCGGATTATGTAAGTACCTCAAAAAAAAATTAATGTTTTCTTTCTTCCATTTTGATCACTTTCTTTCTCTCTCTCTCTCTAAATTTTTACTTTCATTTTTGTTTCTTAGTATCATAAGGGACAACAGAATTATGAAGCAGAGGTTGGAAGACCTTGGAAGCATGAATCGGTTTTCCAGATCCTGAAGACCTATCAACCTGATTACAACCCAGCGGTGAACAATGATGATGGCGTCGGTACTTCCACTCAACCTACTTAACAGACTCATGCTACTCAAGAAAATGAAGATGATAATATGGATGAATATTTGGAAAATATGGCAAGGTTTGGTGGCACTTCATCTACTCATAATTCTGAAACCTCGGATATATCAAAGAGAAGACGCTATTTCGAAAAAACAGGTGATGTTAGAAGTGAAGGGAGAGATCAAGCCAAGAAAAGGGCTCGTGAGGCTAAAGCATCGCAGAAATCAGATGAAAAAATGGACAAACTCATCGAACTTTTTGAAAGCGCACAAGCACATAGAATGTCCAAGTATGAATCATAGGAAGAGTATCTGAAGAAGAACATGGAAAGCTCTTCAATCTTGGCACAAACGCAGCAAAGAAAATCAGACATGAAGATCCTACGACAAAACATGGATGAATTACAGGAATGGGAGAAACCCGTCTACAAAATATGGAAGAACGAGATTTTGGCCCGTCATGGATTGGCACTTATCCCCTAAATTAAAGTGATATATTAGTAATAATTTAAATTATTTGGAAGTATGACTTCAATTTCAATGTACTTTTTTTATGTTTTAAGTTATTTAGAAGTAGGATTTCAATTTCAATGTACTTGTTTATGTTTTAAGTTATTTAGAAATAGGATTTCAATTATCAAACATTTAGAGAATCAAGTTCTGGGAAAAAAATAGCCGTTGGTGAAAAAATAAAGGTCAAGCGCTGAATGGTGCAGCGTCAGCAGAAAACGCTGAACTGAAAAGCGTCCAGGGAAGCGTTGAACAGTTCATCGTTGATGCCCTGGAATATTTGTAAAACGCTGAATTGTTCAGCGTTTGGATCACTTTTTGGATGTTGAATGATTCAGCGTCTCAATCTCGCTGCTAGTTGAACTGCGAGCAAATGCTAGGAGAGAGAAGTAGACAGAAGCAGTGTTAACTTTTTTCCCTCACTTTTTTCTTGATTTGCAACACTTTTTGGCCAATCTAGCAATTCAATCTAGCCCATAAGACTTAGCCTTACGGCTATTACCACAACTCTTAGCCTGGCATTTTTTACTAGAAACATTTTCCTTTCACGATTCATAATCAGCAATTTGGCCATTCTATTAATGTGGTGGGTATCAATTAATCTGCTTGGGTTGTACCAAAATTATAAGACGAAGCACCCTTAAATCTCAGATTGGAACCGCCAAACAAATCCATACCAGCCACGAATAAGTTGTGCACTGCAATATTGGGTAGACTCATTGTAGGCTAGTGTTGGATCAATTAATAAAATATAGGTCACACTCCAGGTTTTGGGTTGCGCTGTAGATTTAAGTCGCCTGATAAAATTATAATGATGAAATATGGGTCACTTGACAAATTATAACGTGAAGTTGCAATTTGTCCGTGTACTAATAATTTTATTTTGGAACAAATATCACTCTTGGACATAAATTTTATGACACTCGCCCATTTAAGTTTTTTAATTTCACACAGGTCTGTGCAGTTTGTATGCTGGTTAATAAATCGTGTGCAATAACAATAAACTAAGCGAGTTTTTCATGCTGTTCTCTACCTATACTAGGTGGAATATCCAAGTTAATGTTTTGAATTACATCATTGTTCATTCAGAAGATAAAATATATGCATCCCGGATATGGAAGATAAATCTGATGATTGAAACGGTGGAAGAAACTAAAAAGCGGACTACTTGGATGGTAATCTCCAGCTTTGTTTTTTAAATTTATAAGAATGATATGAATTAGTCTCACACAATTGTGTCGATTGTAGATTTTTTCATTCCTTGCATAGATACAAAATGCAGAAATAACGAGAAAACATAGGTTTCTACTTTCTAGTCAATTATAGTATCAATTAGCAATAAGCTTTGTATTTTAACAAACACAAAATTGGTTAAAAAGACCAAAATCAATAATTTCTGGGTGAAAAAGATACTTAGATTTTGATACTGTTTAAATGGACAAAAATATAAAAATAGCCAGGATGTAACCAGTTTCATCCTACCCACTGTCAAATTCTTTTTCTTATTTTTAATTTACATCAGGATGCATCCAGTTTCATCCTCGCTATTTTTTAAGTTTAAGCCAAGATGAATCCAGTTTCATCCTTGCTATTTTTTTTTGTGTCCATTTCTGCCATAATAATTTTTACTCATCCATTTGAACCATGTTTTAATTTTTTTTTGGACAAATGACCCATTTTCTGTTTAATAAACTAAAAATTTATCAAAAATCGCTAAACTAAAAATTATACTTGGATGGTTATTAGTTGATACTTGCTATAGTATCAATTAGCAATAAGCTTTGTATTTTAAGTGATGATTCACGGTTAAATATGTTTACCAAATTATGTCCTCCCTACTTAGCCCTCCATTCACAATTTTAAATTTTTCCTTCATTGTAATTGTTTTGACGGTGGTGCTATTTATAAGTGGTGGTGCCTCCACTTACACACCGTTACACCGCATTCAGGATCGTTACACCACATTTAGGTTCGTTACACGCATTCAGGTTCGTTCCACCACATTCACCCAAAGGGTTCACCGCTTCCCCTCTGAGGTTTAGTGAAGATTATTAAGCTTCCACCGCCACCACCACTTCAACTAATTAGTTAAATGGAAAGAGTATTTTGAAGGAGGGTATTTTAGGAAAAAATAACACCGTTTTATTCAAAAGTGTTAAATCGGATGGAAGTGTGATTATTTTGTGATCGAATTATAAAAGTGTCACCATTTTGTGACCCAATTACAGAAAGTATGACTATTGAGTAAATGGCCCTAAAGTATATACTTATACTTTGTGTTCACTAGATCATCTTAATTATAGAATCAGTAATAAAACTTCGTTTTGAAAAATCTAAAATTTATAAAAGGAAACCGGTTTGGGCTGACTTTTTTTGCGGTTTGGAACTCATTTTCGGATATATGAATACAAATCTTTATGAGTACCACACAGGGAACACTGTATATTCGTCACCAACTAAAACTGGTATCTAAATCCATGACCGACTCAAATACATGGAACTGGAAAAATGGCCAATAATGCGGTCCCATCAGTGCAGACTGATTTTTTTTTTCATTTTTTCAGAAGCATAGTGTAGAATTATGTTGAATCACTTAATAAAATTTGTATCTCAACGTAGTTTTCCGATTAGGTTATTTTGTGTCACGCGATACACTTTCAAGTTATATATAAGTCACGTAACATGAATTTGCAATTTGTATGCACGTTAGCAGACAGTTTACTCTAATCTAGAATCACTCTTGTACCTGAATTATTCATATTTGACATTTCATTTTGTTGCAGGTGTTTGCAATTAATTTGTACGCCAGCTAATAAATAGCGTGTGCGGACAAAGAAATTAACAAGTCTTGCATGTTGATTTGTTGATTTACCTATAATCATGTACAGCTAGCAGATTTTGGTATTTGTAACAATGGTATATGTATGTCAATGTTTTGAATTATATTGTATGGTTGTTGATGAAAATATGTCTCAAAGAACCATCTGGGGTTAGCCCAGTTGGCCAGGAGTCTGATTCTCAAGTAGGAGGTCAGCAATTCGAGTCTCCGCTCAAAAATTAGAGATCTCGTATAATTATTACTAACTGATTGTGGGAAAGGGGGCCGAGTTTGCTCAGAGGGGAGTAAGCCGATGGCTACGCTTCCAGGGGGCAGGACGGGCCTATGCCTAGTTTCAAAAAAAAAAAATGTCTCAATGAAAGGATGAAAGTTAATTCCATGGTTGGAATGACGGGGGAACCTGAAAAGTAACATCAAGGCAAACATACAATATACCCCCTAAAAAATAATAGCGTCGAGACCGGTCAAATTTATCAATTTATCGCGATATTAAATAATCGCATAAATTAATTATTGAATTATGTATTAATTATTTTCTCAAAATATTTTTTAATTCTAAATAAAATAATCAACAAAGTAAACCAATACACCTTATTTTATTACAAATTGGTTTCGTCACCAATACACCTTATTCCATTGCAAATTGTTTTCGTCATTGTAAGATTCGTCCAACGGATGACACTGTATCAAAGAATCCAAGTGAAGCATTATATAACAAAGGAACTAGAGAATTACATAAGTTAATCAATTGATTGAATTATCATAGTGGAGTGGATGTTTTTTTTTTTTTTTTTTTGATGCGAAAAAAGATATTATGAATTGTCTGACAATAATTGTGACTCTATGATATCAAGGGGATGGTCTAACCAAATCCTGGATATCTTATAATTTCTGTTGTTCTTTGCGATAATGTCAGCAGATTTATTACATTTTCTTAGGATAAAACTACATTCCCATTAATCAAAAGAACTAAGAATATCAATAGCATCAAGCAGAAGAGTTTTCACTTTCCCATGCAATAGTTAGCGCTAGGGGTGTTCATGGTCGGTTTTGGTTCAGTTTCAAGCCAAACCAAAACCGAAACCAAAACTATCGGTTTCTAAAAATTGAAACCAAACCAATCCATTAACCATTGGTTAAGTTTCCAAATGGTTCCAGCCGGTTTCGGTTTTTCCCAGTGGTTTTTGGTTAACCAATAATTATGTCAAACCAAAAAAAAATCACACTAAT